>CM067376.1:186070198-186440354 GCA_034510155.1 Eucriotettix oculatus
AAGATCTTGGAAGACAGGTCTACAACTTTCTCTATACTTTGTACAGCTGACCACAGAGCGAGAAAAAAGTCCCCAGCTCGGAATGCCATACGACATTCTTGCAATAATAATCGAAGAGATATAGATGCAAGTACGTATACTTGAGGGTATCTTAATATGTTCATTCCTTCATTCCATCGTAGTTTTCTGTCAACTTGAACACCTATAAATTATCCAAAATCAGCTGCTTGGTTTGCTGACCCTGCATTGTTATATCCGGACTGAAATTGAACAATATTTGTATTTTCTAGGTTCAGTACAAATTTTTTTTTCAGCCGAACACGACCTTTAATACGTGGAGGTCGTCAACGGCTTTTATTTTGATTCGTTTTGTCTGTACTATCGGTTATTATTAAATTCATTTCATAAGCATAAATAGCTGATTTCATAGATTTAATAAAATCTGGAAGATCATATTGTGTCGGAACACTCGTATTACATTTCTGGCCCTCTTTGTCCGCCTACCTATAAATTTTGGATCATCATCTCCGTCGTCACGATATTTCGCAGGATCGCGCTCTGGCGACCGGAAACCCAATATTCCGTGATGTAGGAAGTAAGGTGGAGGGCGGTCGTGTGCGTGACTACCCCAACAGTGAGCAGCAGGTCTTCTTGTTTGGTCACCGAAGGAGGACGGTCGTCTACAGCCCTGTCCTACAGGGCTGCTCTTTGATGCTAAACAGCCGTCCGTGATTAGAAGCATCCTTGTTTTTATTTTGTTTCGTTTATTTTTTAAATGTTTTCTGTCTTTTTAGTTATTAATACTTTGTCAAGTTTTGTGTTACGTACAGGTCGTTAACGTTCATCCCAGCCTGACACATGGCACACCAGACAGGCCAAATAGAGCCAACTGAACTAGGACGAAGAAAGATATGTTCCATTACAATATATGTACGAAAGATAAAATAGAAGTCCTAGAATTGACCCCTGTGGCCCCGTAAATTATTTCTTTAAAATCAGACATTATCGTCTATAAATACATCTATTTATTCAATAATGAGTTTGATTGGTATAAGTTAACATAAAGTTGATATATTAATAGAAATTATAATTATTGGAATAATTAAGACCAATAGATCAATTGATGTATAAGTTATACATCATACATTGTAATCGCTTGCCTGCTGCCTCGAATTTTTTGTTGGATGATTGTAGACACTGGCACCACTAAGTTAGCTGAATTAATTTATTAAGACATTGTAAATGATTGGGTGTTTATTAATTCATGAATTTTATAATTGTATTTAATATGTACATTTATTAACTGCAAACACAATAATTTTAAAATGGGCCGGCGTGCATATATATCATGTATAAAAATAAAGAATTAAAAGGGGATTATATTAAAGTTCTCAGGGATAATTATTGTTTGGGTGACCACGTGTTGCAGATTTTCCGTTCGTTGACGAACCTGAGTTGTTTGCATATGTGCCTTGCTGTAGATGTCACTGGAACTTCCGTGTTGTGGAACTCTGAAGCGGCCGGTAGACAATAGCACAAAGTCGTGCTGCCGGAATTGAGGAAACTCAGCTTTTTCCTCTTTCTACCCCCGTTGTTAAAACCTTTCTTCCCTGCTTCCTCGACTGATCAAAACATGGTACACCTCCCCGCTGCCTCCTCTGAGTGATCGGTCCGTAATTTACACTGGCTTCCTCCACTTGTTAATGTCTCACCTTATACTCTAGCCACCACTCTGCTCCACCACCAATTTGCTCTCCTCACCAATCTGCTCTCTCCACCACTCTGCTGCCAAATATCCTTTAATCTGCTCCCGAAAATCTCTCCGCCTGCCTCTTGGCGGGGATGGATATTCTCCAATAATATCCCTTGTTACATTTGGGGAACACAAGCCACCCGGTCACCAAATTCTCAGACAGATTAGGAAATTCCAAAACCGGCGACGAGGTGTCTGGACTTTATGTCCAAGTGTCAACCGCTGTCTCTTTGTTTTGATTCCGAGCCGCCAAGTCGGCGCGCGGAAAAACCCCTTCTTCCTGGCCAGCGACATGCTTATACCGAAATATTTATGCAATTTTAATTTCCATAAATAGTAAAAAAATTGGACCGGGTTCTACTGCGCTACAATATATTATAATAACAAACCTGTGGATATTAAAAGCAATGAAAACACAAAAAACTATTTAGTATTTTATAAAGAATATCAAAATTGAACTATTCAAACATCTTCAGATTTAAAACTTTTTTTGGTTTGAAATAGTAATCACGAAACAAATTGTGAGCAAGATACTCTAACTAAATACATAATGGAATTATACACAAAAAATAAGGAAATCAAAACATTAATCTCAGGGGCAGCTACTGGGTCATTTCGAGAATGTAAATAGGAAATGTAATCAGCTGACTGACTCTAAATGGCTATATGCCAAAAGAGTTAGATAAGAAAGTTTTTCATAAATGAACTGAATTTCTTTTATGATACCAAACATATTCCTTACAATTTATGCTGCCATTCCACCTGTAATGCTGCCGGCTCCACCCGTGTGATGAGCTCAAACACACGGTCAATCTTTACAGTTGTTACTTCTTGTTTCATTTTTATTTAATTATACTAAACTTATTTGCTTTGAAATCTCCGTAATTTTATTTCATTGAACCTTTACCAACGAAATCAAATCAATTTTTATCCAAATTAATCTAATATCTTTTACCTTTTGTAATCATATAGGATTAGGCGTTTGTGGCTTCAGAAACAGGGAAATTCAATATTTCCGTTGTGTCTAAAACCACTTATGCTTTATACCATGTCTCAGTTCTGTAATATATATATTTCGTTTGGGGATTAATTTATACCCCACGGTTATCCTGTGCGTCATAGTTAATCAACTGATTAATAATCTGACACACATATACTTAAATTTAAGGCATTAATCTGATTAATAGTAAATAAATAATTACCTAATGTTTTCATTTATTTATAGATACTTTTGAAAAGATAATATTTAGTTTAACTTGTGTTCTTAGTGCTTAATTAGTTATTGAAGTGTGGTGCATCAAATCGTTCTGCGGTCTTCCTGGTATTGGCACTTAAATTAAAATTTTGGATCTCAAACTTTTCTATTTTCAGTGTTAAACTTTGTTTTCGCTCCATTCCAAAATTTAGTTAGGAAATAGAACCGGAGGCTAACAATTACCATAACCAAATTTATCTACTGCATTTTAATTTTTCCGGGATGTGTAACACTGTTCATAAAATCGAGGTTGAGAAATTCCCTCTCTCGCGAATGATGTATATGGCCATAACTAACCCCAACTAAGAAATATTAGGCTATAGCAACGGCACGACTTGTGACTCGCTCTTAACGCTGTTGTAGGAAGGGAGTTGTGAGCAGCAAATTGACCGATCGTCGACACAAATCATTGTATAATTGCCCCTATGTCGCTCACTTCGTGGCCATTGTATTAGCAGGCCGAGTGAGGCATGGCTCGCATCTGTCTTGCGTTGGCAAGACGCTTTCCCCGGGATATTGCCGCTCGTTTGTCTTACCCCCGCTGCCAACATGGCAACGCTGATTGAAGTTCTTCCGCACCCGAGTGGCTGCCTGGCTGGCTATGTAACAAACTCCTGTCGCGCTAATTGCTTTATAATAATTCTTCCTTCAGTCAAATGAAATATACAAGAAAGGGTCAAGCCACGGTTTGAGAGGCTTTAACATCTAGAGCCGCTAATTAATAACTTTTAAACACCAAATTAGTGACTAAAGAAAGAAACATCTTAATTCTTTGTTAACAGTCTTCCACAAACGCCCAATTAATTTATTTTATATGAGGATTTTTGAGTGAATATTATTTATTTTATATCTAAAATACAGATTTAGGAGTATATGAAACAAAACAGATAAGTTTTAAATGGAAACTTTGGTAGTAAAAATGTACAAAAGTGAAAGCGTAACATTCTAGTCGTTGGCGATGGGCTATAGTTGTAACCAACTCTAATTTCTAGATGCTTTACATTATTTGCTAGACTGCGTATATTCTAGTTAGATCAAAAAGTAATATTAACTGGGGAAAGTTTATAAAAGCAGGGTTCTCGCGAATCTACAACCATTTACATAGACTGCGTAGATAAAGCAAAGGTTTAAAGGCCAGCTTTTTGTATTCAGGAAACAACTACGTCCCATGATCACCAGATGATAGAAATAAGCATATTCTGACATGCGTTTCTTCGTGGTGTTTAGATGGAATTAGCAACGTCTTATTGGATCCCTGAGATTTGACTGATGAGTTGATAATTTATATAATTAAGACGATTTTCAGTTTTGGTTGACGCAACGTTAAGTTGCAGGAACGTATGCCTCAGTGATAATACAGAAATATAAAATACATGGTTCATCGACAAGTCTGTAATGGAATAGTTACATAGCTTATAAAATAATTAATGAGTAAGTATCTATTTCCCTCTTAAGATACGTCCGCTATCTTACGACGATAGTTTAATAGAGGGGGACCGCCGCAAATGACAAGAGTTCCTGAATCTTGGTTCAAAGCATACCAGTCTTCAGTACATACGACTGCTATTGTAGTATGTACATATTTACTAAATTATTAAAATGATTGCTTTATTTCATATTAATTTAAATAAATTTGTTAAACTAATTTTTCGAAGCTGCGAAACTCGTGGTGGTCAAAATGCACTCCTGATATCAAGAGACGAAGAAACAACCATTAAAGAGGCAGCCTGTGAAAGTAAATAGAAACTGCTGACCTAGCAAGGATCGTAAAACATCAGGAGAATAAGCTTGGATGCCAGAATTTCGACACGTCTGAAGGTTTCACGACTTTGAAGCAAGACATGTTGTGGTGTGCGTTTTCATATATATTTTTATGAGAAATAATTTCCACACACCCCTTAAAATAACCTTTAATAATTTTGTGTATATATAGAATATATAATACAATTATTAGGAAGTGGACTAGGCAGCTTGCCAGGCCAACGGAATAGGAATAATGATGCGATTGCTTAATTTAACAACCAATTGAGATGATACGATAGCAAGAACGAGAAACGCAAATCAAGACTACTAGAGGATTGCCAGTCAGTCCTTAGACCATAGAAAAAATTGGGAAGAAGGTCTGAATTTGGGACTTCAAAAACATCACTTGCAGTATAAACACGTGTTGTAACAATAATAGTGAAGGGACTCTTACCTGCGACCCAGGTCAACCCAGAAAAATGGGACACGAGTCATCGAAAAACACCAATCTCGTGGAGAAAGCCAGACAGAAGAAGGCGGGACATAAGTTAATATAAGACGGATCGGAACAGATTTTCGGGCATTATATCGTAGCATTACAGGACATTATACTATTTACAGTACATTAATTACTTTACGTACTGATATTTGTAATACATTACATTATTACATAACTCTACATGAGTATGCCGAGTATGAAGGAAATACGACTTGGACTAAATTAAGCTTCTAATAGCTAGTTGTTGGCGTCACGACGTCGAAGTGCAGAAGACTGCTTGATCACAGCCTGACCAAAGAACAGATGTACTATCATCACCAGCTCCTGGATCAACAAGCGTTGATGTATCACATTTACGTTTCTAGCCCCTGGTTATTTTGCGTTACTAAAATTTTCGATGCCAAGTTTTGTTTATTACCCCACTTAATCCCTAGTAGATACTATTGATCTTCGGTGAGTTTAGCAAGAAGGCCCAAAATATCAATGATCTTTGCAACTGAATGTTTCATTTTATGTAATTTAACTTTTGTTAAACCGAATTGTTTAAATTTAATATAATTGGTCCTTTTTTGAATAAATTTTCAATTACGTTCATTAATACTAATAATTCCCAAAACCACCACAGTGTGAACCACGTATTGGAAACTCGGAAATATAAGACGAATTCCCATTGTGTAATTGTCATCGAGAAGAGTAAATTAGAGGTTCGACATTAGTGGAAAATATTGAGGAAGCCAGTGGTTGTAAAGTTGTTACAGTATTTGTTGTAAACATGATTACGTGGTTGTTAAGTAATTGTGGAGTTGAGATGAATAAATCAAAAAGAGCAGTTTTTGAAGATATGGTTATGATTTTAGTGAGTTATTAAGAGAATTTCAAAGAGAGTATTTGTTGAGAAGTGGCTATTCAGACAGAGATGACAGTAGTTGAAGCGGTTCATAATATTTCATTCAGGGCAGATGTTGAAAGAACGAGAAATGGGAAGTGATGCAAAAAATTAAAGTTGCTTACTTCAAAATTTAAGAAATTTAGTGAAGTTGTTGAGCGGACGTGAAAAATCTGGTGGTAGCAGCGATGAGGCGTTCAGCCAGATTTCAAAGGCGGCTGTGTTGACAATCTAATTCTAAAAGATTTGTTGCTTCAACGACTACAAAGGTTCCGTTGACGATTTACCTACGACTTTCCATTGTCGTCGATAGTACAAATGAATTATAAATCCTTCAACTAAATTGCTCGGTGATGATTGTCACCAGCAATTACAGTTAGAAATAATAAATACCAGGGATTTGATCCCTCCATTGCCAGAAAAAAAGAATCATCTTGTTTTATTATAGTTTCATTGTAAATTCAATTTCTAAAATTCGCATTCTTTTAAAGAGCGGGAATATAATCTTAAATTTGTTGTTTCGATAAATATATTTTAAAATTGTAAATTTACTTGTTATTTATTCACCTGGCTCTATTGATTTTAAGTCTAATAAGATTCCTCATTAAAACATTACACTATTCAGAGCATTACAAAGAACTAACACCTATCCAAGTTGAGCGCTCAACATCTCCAACACGTCGCAGTGCCACTACATATGCTAGTTTTAATGTTACGCAGTAAAATTTTGGGTAATCCCAGAAACAGAAGTTGACACTTGTCCCTTTCCAATGGAAACCTTATATAACTTGTGATTGATAAATTCTTATCGAGAAGGGGAAATCCGAGGTTTCGACGTTAGTGGAAAAGATTGAGGAAGACAGTGGGTGTAAAGTTATTAAAATTTTATTATTCTTTTTCAGAACTAATTGTTGTTGTGTTTTGATATGATGCAACCCTCCATGCTAACCTGTCTTGCGCAAGCCTTTCATTTCCTCCATCTGCTGTTATTACCCCACACACTTCACTCTAATGCTAATTTTACAAGACCTTCTTAAAAAGCGGCCTATTAATCTATTCCTTCTCTTAGTCAACGTCCTCCGTATAATTCGATTTTCCCCTATTCTGTTTAGAACGTCCTCGTTACTACCCACCCATCTGATTTGCAGCATTCGCCTATAGCACCACATTTCAAAGGCTTCTATTCTTTTCCTTTCCCCCAACTCCTATCGTCCACGTTTCGCACCCATATAACACCACGCTCCATACAAACATTTTGCAACGACTTCCTAATAGTCAAACTTATATTACCCGGAAGTAAATGCCTCTTTTTCATGAAATCCTTCCTTTTCTGTGCTATCCTACTTTTTGTGTCTACTATACTTCTACCATCTCTAGTTACTACGTTTCCCAAGTAGCAAAATAACTTAACTTCCGTCAAAATATTCCTTCCCAATCTAACACCCTTGTTATTCCACTGTTTCCCAAACTACACTCCATTACATTGGTTTTCCCTCTATTAATCATCATATTGAAATCTTTCTTCAGAGCTACGTTCATTCCATTTATTATGGTTTCAAGTCTTCTACTGATTCCCCTAATACTACAATATCGTCGGCAAAGCGTAAGTTTTTATTTCTTCTACTTTCAGTATGATTACTTTTCCATATTCCGTTTTAACTTTCTTTATCACCTGTTCTATATATAAGTTAAAGAGCATGGGCGACAGACTGCATCCTTGCCTTACTCCTTTCTTAATTACGGCTTTCTTTCTTATTTACTAATTACAATATTGATATTTCCACCATATTGTGATATTCGATTATCGCCTATTAATTTTTTTATTATTTAACAAATATACATAAAAATTTACCACCAAAGATAAGAAAAAGCTTATTCACAACGTTTCACCCTTAATTTAGGACTAGATCAGGCGTGAGTTGGAATAGGATCAGGATCAGCTGGCAATTGTTAATGTGGATTTGATGGCATTGATGGATTTATTGTTCGTTTTACTTTACCAACGACGTAGGTAGACCTGATCGGTACTTTTGGAACTACTGAAGACATTGAAGTAGTAGTTTATGGAATTGGCTGCTACCGCTGCTATTTGAAGTCTGCTGAACGCCTCATCCCTGCGAATCATCTGACTTTTCGTTCTGATCAACAACCACTCTTTAACTCCCGTTCGACGACCGTTCTACCACTGCATTACTTTTCACCTCAATCTTTTACCAACCACGAAACCTATGATTTCTCCTACCCAATTCTAATCTTAGCTAATAGGAAAAATTCTTCAAGCTTACAGATCCGGGGATCACACGTCTGCCCGAGAGTCACAGATGACACACCCCAGAGGTTACTGAAACTTATGCGGAAAACACTGAGACGTAACAAAATATTGAGACCTAAGATTATTCCACGCGACACATTTATGACATTGGTGGCCTGCGGCTTCTTAAATAGTTCAATAGGTGTTTTGATGTTGTGAGACCTGGCCTTCGGGTTGTTACTTGAAAGGGACAACAAACCCTTGAGCTCCGCAGCTCGTAAAATTTAGTTTAACAAAATTTTATTTAAAGAGCTAAGGATTTCACGGTGAATTTGTTTCAAATACAATTCTCGGGTTTCAACCCGGCTCAAAGTTTGTTTACACAACGTTTTGATAGTGGTCTGTCTACTGTCGACGATGGCGAAGCATGCTGCCGAAACCTCGTGTAAACAAACTTTGACCCAGGTTGAAACCCGAGAATTGAATTTGAAAATTTTATTTAATTCAGAATGAAAAAATTAATCTCTTTAGTAATTTAGATGTATACATTACATCAGGTATCATTAATGCTGCTCCAATTTTATTTAAAATAATGAAATACTCTGCCCATATGAATGGTATTAACTTTCACTGACGTAGATGTCTATTAATACCAAATTACTATTAAATAAATTTAATATCACAGACAAAGAAACCTCTTTTTCCCTTAACTAGATATAATAAAGTCATTAATTCAATACGAAAATGATCTAAAAATTAGAATTTGACATAGTTTTTAACGCATTTTCTTTATTTGAGAAATTTACTTTGTAGAGTATGTCTACTCAAGCGATAATACTTGAATGTGCGTTCAAGTTTGCTGTATTGTTAGGAGGTAGGGAGGATAGGGTTCAGGAGAAGGCCAATCGCTTTAGTAAAAGCTGCAACACACGCAAACCCCTGTTAATAGAGGAAAGTTCCATATCGGCAGAGGTGCATGCGAGGCAAAAATCCACTAATTTGCTGGGTCGGAGATAAAAGCGCCCAGACGTGTATGGCATCTCCTAATTTGTTGACTGAATTCCTTATGCAGAGAGCGTGGCACGGACTAAGGACGGTGCGATCAGCGAGTTTAAACAGAAGCGAACCTCGTTATGCCACTGCCACTTTTATTTCAAGACAAGTACTGCCATATTTAACGAAGATGGTTCATGTGCAAATATCTTTCCACATCCCCAGAAATGAGTGCATTAACTCAAATATTTAAGAGATAAATATGATGCTCCTTTTATAAATATATTAGTATTCCAGTCTTAATTACCAGTTAGTAAACACTTTATTTAATACATTAAGGTTAGAATTAATTAACGTTTTAATAAAAAATTAAACAATTAATTCCAAGATAACATAAGTACTTATGGATAAAATTAGTTACTCGCTATAACTAGAAAGATATATCTATTCGGCTCAAAAATGATTCGCATTAATCGACTGGCCTGAACTGGGAGTAAGCTAGAACTCAATTTAACAAGAAACTTGGTAATGTAAAACTATTTAGAAATAACGCAAGAGTATATATTGTGTTCAGTTCTGGATACTATGTAAGTCAAAAAATCTTTCCTAAAACGATATGATAGGTACAGGACGTGCTAAAAAGTTCCATCATCTGTCTGTATACTGCGTTAAAACAAATTGACTGCATTTCGTCAGCGTGAACCTGACCGACAATATTCCACATCAACTTATTCTATTCCTACAGCACATTATTTCCTTGTATTCCCATTGAAGAAAAAGTTTACTTCTATTAATCTAACAACAAATCCACATGAAGTAAAATTCTGCCATAGCATCCAGGTGAAGAGTACCTTTATTCATAAATTAATTCACGTCGTTATTAATACTGCATTAAAACTGTTTAGATTAATTATTGCACTTTAGGTGCAGAGGGTCGTGGCAAAACAAATTCCCAATTAATTGGTCTCCTGGGAGGAACCAAGGGTTATAAATTATTCAAGGGTAATATATCGGAAGGTACAATATTGGCACGTACGGGTTGACTCCACAGGAAGTGGGAAATTTTTTTGAGTGTGAGTTATCTCGTTTTTGGAAGGAGACGTGTTGCCCGGCATTAAAAGTTGTGAGGTTGAGAAATTGCTGGTCATCGGCAAAAGCCGTGGATAATTTTCATCTGGAGGGTGGATCGGAAGTGTCGTGATCGATTTAAAAATTAAGAGAGGCAGTTAATAAAAAAAGGTATATGAGAGAAGTGGTAGTGAAGACTTCTGACAGGCAATTAGAGACGAGGCGTGAGACAGCCATTTATAAAAGGGCACCATCTGTCATAATGTTCTAAGAGTTTAACGTCGCCTATTCTGCGTCAATGATTCCTAAGGTTCCTGAGGGCCAATAATAATATACAAAATATCCTTAGAAACCATCACTTATAATGCCACAATGGTCTTCGCCAAGAATTTTTGTTTGTAAATAATATAGAAAAATATTCGATTTTCTTTTCCATTTTATAAATTGTTAATACATTACATACACTCTTTTGACAAAGTATTAAGATAAAATTTTCTTTTGTTGTTGTTAAATATGTTATAAAATTTTAACAGAGTTATTTAATTTATTCTTCTCTATCTTATTAAAGTTAATTCAAATATTTCCCGATTTTAAAAACATTTCAGAGACGAGTGAGAAAGGATTTGTCTCTGGAGATTGGCAATGTGCGGAGACTAAGTCTACGTCTGCATGGAGGAGTTTACAAATAACTGCTAATTTTAACATTATGTGAGAGACGTGCTAGAGTCAAGATTGCTGTTGACAGTAATCAGCTACGGCTTCATCACCATTCATCATCATCTTTGGATAATGAGAGGCGCAGCAGCCAACATCAACATCGTACAGTAAGAGAACGCAATCTATATTATCCAACGTTGTTACGTGACGTAGTAGTTTCAGGGTTCTTGCAAATGTTTTGAATTTAAATATAATGAAATAACTGTTTTATAATTTTTATTAGAATTTTAAATTTAATGGCGCGATATTTATCTTATTTTTTCGTATATATTTCGTGTATATTTCCAAATGTTGCTGCTTACCTGAAATTCGTATAAGCCACTAGCCGCAGTAAGTTTTAAACATGCGTGATTAATTTAAAAATTTTGTAAATAATTTTTTTATATTTTTGACAAATTCAATTGCAACGAAATTTATTTTAAAATCATATAATACCGTCCAAAGTTTCAATAAATAATGTGGTTAACTGATTAAAAATCAATTAATTGTTTAAAATGAAATTAAAATAGAAGGCACTGTAAACTACAGATAAATTACTGCGAATGAATTGCCGGAAATAGTCACAATTACAACATAATTTACAACTCTACCTTGGCTAGTCGTGCAATAACTGCATTGTTTTCACCTATTTTATTAATCAGTATTCATTGTGAAATGATTTTGATAGAAAGTTGGACAACGAGATGGTTATGTACGTAGGTAATTGGAATATTGTCTTTTCGTGTTTCTGTATCGTATACCAAAGCAAAGATTTATTTATAAAATTTAGTCGAGGGTGGTTAGTGAGTGCTAATTACAATGGAGGTCGTGCCGGAGAACAAGAGGCACGGCTGTGTCCGCGCGAGGCGGGCGCCATGTCTGGCCCGTGATTTAGCGCAGCGCTGTCCCGCGAGATGTATTAATGAGCTGGCAATGGGCCGTCACGGACTAATTAAAGCGGTGCTAATTGAGTGGTGCGTGTCAGCGGCGGGGCACCCCAGCGCCCCATGTGATTTGTGAGCCCGGGTCACTTGACAGGGAACCCCACACACGTGTAGACACTGCGATGCTATTACAATGGCTCCAACTACACTCTATGCACTCAGCCAAAGTAATTCAGAAAAACGATAGTTTCTAAATTGCGCTAAATACTTTTTTTGGCTTTAAATAGATTTAATTCTGATAAGCCTTGTTCAGAACAATGGAAGAGTAAAATGAATGTAAATAGATGTTTGTTCCTCAACAAACAGTATTTCTTCGAAACAAAGAAATATATACTGGACACCATTAAGTTGCTTTATAAATAAAGGAAATTACACAGTACGGAGCACCACTTGATTTTTTAAAAAGATTTTTACTTCATAAGATAGTCTTTTAATAATAATTACACCGGAGAGCATGTGGAATAATATGACCAACATTAGACTGAAAAGTTTCCAAGTGAAATAAATTATTTACAAGGTTCTCAGTACAAGGTGTATCTGCCATCAGTCAGATCAGCCTAATGCTGAAAAATAATGATTATATGGAGTGTAAACATTTATTATAATTCAATAATACAGCAATTCAACCGAAAGTTTCACATCTCACTTCTATAGTAACTGGAAAATAAACAATAGGAGGAACTAAATGTACACAAGGGCTTTAATTGGAATATAATTGAAGATTACAGTTACTACCAACTCATGCGATCAGTTATGAAAGTAATAAGCTGTGGATAAATGTTATATAAATATAAATGTATCCCTATTTCCCTTGGTCTCGTCATAGCATAAGAAAGACTTTACCGATTCCATTGAACATTTTTAAAGATTTATAATACTTTGAACAAGGTTCTTATGAAAAGAGAAATTAACAAAAATTGTGCAGTAAATTGGAAGATTTCACTAAACGTAACTACGATCAGGCTACTTTTTTTCCGTGCGTTTGAAATTCCTTAGTGTATGTGGGTTGCCTATCTCCCCTTCCCGAACGAACTTCCATTTCCCTCTCCATACTGCCCGAGATATACAGATTTTCGGTAAGTTTTGATAGACTAACACGTGGTACGCAACAGTCATCTAGTATTTTATAGGTATCAAGAGATCATCAGAGACAAATAGGGAGGAAGTGCGAAATTTAAGAATCTGGGATGAGACTGGCAACAATTGGAACGAAATTCAAATTAATAGGTAGAAATATAACATTATGAAGTAAATCATTTAAATTACGAGTAGCACAAACAAGGTAAAAAGGAATTCAACTGATAATAATGGAATAATAACATTCATATGTGTTGGACGGGTTTAATTACAATAATTACTGATCACGTGAGTAACATTTGAAAATTACTTCAAGGGATACGATTGTACGCCCATCCGCCACAACTTCTAGGTCTAGACTACATGCTGAATTTCAGAATTAAACCCCAGATTCGACACAAATCTCGTATTGTAAATTAGTAAGGGCCATTCACTCCTTTTCCCTACTACACCTAAACTTAGCGGCGAATAAACATCTTTGCCGAATTGTCAGCGTCAGGAATACAATCAAGGACCTTAACCACGGAATAGACACCATACTCGGGCGTACCTACATTATTTTTATGTAGAAATCATTCACCTCCAACCCCTAGGTGGATATACTTTTCTGTCAGTAGGGGTTTAAATTACGTATTGACAGTATCGAGAATGACACAATCAACACCGCAGTCAGGATAATTACCATTTAATAATGGTCACTTAAGAATGTTTATAAATTACCACCCATTCACCTCAACCCCTGCAGGCGCAAAGTGTGATTTAGCCAAACACTGTTTGTTCCAGTATCGTAATTATTATATTTACAAAGTTTGATAGAAAAATTTTACGCCGAACCTGTTTTAGCACTTTACACCCGGGGACTGAACTACAACTTCATCGGCATGTTGAATAACAGGATTTAACTCAGCAACTTCATAACTACGGATTCAACACCAATATTGGTTGTTTTCGCATAATACGGACTTATGAGCGCTCTATTACGCTGCCGAAAGGTCACTGACCCGGAGAAATATTTATTATATTTTGGCCATTATTTAACCCTTGCCCTCTATGGTGGTAGTCTCCTTGAACCTCATAGTGTTATTTGCTACGGTACAAAATTTGGTTGAATATTTTCTTCACGTTTAACTTTCAGAGGCACATACTAATTGACAAATCTATATAATTTATTATACGGATAATTTAACGAAAAAATTTTCTCAACACACGTTAAAAATAGTTTTTTCATATTTTGGAATACAATAATTCAACCTAGTTGAAGAGCTTAATATCATTTATGTTCGTCAGATGAGTTCCTCCTAACTAGCGACGGATATTTTAGAAGATATAAATTGAAAATTATTGATGAATGTTTTATAAAAAACTGTTATCATTAAGGTCTCGTCTTTTTCACCTATTATTATTTTAACCTGATGAAGTCCAGAATTGGGGACGAAACAAAATTTCTATTGATTTGAATACGAATGTAGCAATTGAAGTTGATGTTTGTATTATATTAATTGTTAGTGATTGAATTTAATCTGCTTTTATGCTACAGATTAAATATAAATTTTGAAGTAATGAACACATAACTGTTATTACTGTAAATTCAATTAGGTGTATTAACATTTGAATTTCATTCGAATTAACTTAATCTCTATTGTGTATTCACGTTCAGTCTTGTGTGGCGATATTTCAAAAGTTCACACTCAATTTTACTAACGTCATTAATTCTTAAAGTGAACAAAGTGATTCAAAATGCCCATTAGCAAACAAACAATTATCAAGCCATTTGAAAGTTATTAACCCAAAAAATGAAAAGATTTGAAAATAATTTTCAGTTTCCTATTTTCTCAAATGCAAACATTGGCTGTAGTGTTGAATTTAGCTTTTAAGTGAAGAGCAAGGATCTAAGGGAAATTCAAAACATTATTAGGTACGCGTAAGTGAAATGTCGTTGAATTTGTAACAGCCACTCATTACTATTTTTCATTTAGTTCATAGCCTTTCAACGACGTTTACGCTTAACTACTTTAAAACAAGAAGAAACCCCGAGAGAAATTAATTATATATGTGTGTCTTTAGCGTAATAAATTACTTTATTAATTTTTTTTTCAGAATGTCAACCTATCACCCGCAATTTAATTGAAGAAAAATAACCGATCCAATTTCCACAACCGAACTGCCTTGATCTCGACAAAATGACAAAGTGAGTGAGTTATTGTTCGTGCGATTGACTGGAACTTTTTTTTGTTATTCACGATGGGCAAATTTCAATTTAAAACTAAATGAACGAGTTTTACGGGACTAATGTAATTACAATATTCGAAATGAATCGATGCGGCCAACTTAAATTGCACGTGCTGAGACTATGAAATAATTACTCTGCTTTGCAATTACGCAGCAACGGCTGGGCTGAATCCTATTTCATACGAATCACGATATAATTCGCAATAATACCATTTTACGTAATGGAATATTTATTCAGTACTGTAAATTAAACGAAACCCATTTATTAGTCGTAATCGTCGAGAACTGTACATAACTGAATAGGAAAATATTTAATTTTCAAAACGCATAATGACAGCATAAAACAACCGATTGTTCTTTAACTCATATAGTTAAAGAAATTTATTTTAAAAATATGTATGGTAAATGTTTGGCAAGCAATGATAACGTAAAATATGTATATTGTATATAATGGCTTCAAAAACCTTCCATATCAGATCAATCACCTTCTAGACCACACTAATTTTGATTTACATGAAATTTATATGACTGACAAATACAAAAAGTAAGTAATTCTACCATTTGTCGGTATAGATACACACATTATGAAAATTAGATTTTATTAATAAATGACACGCAGACATAATTAAAATTTCTAACATCACTGCAAATATAATTAATAGAACTTTATAACAACAACTTGCACAACTTTCCTATAGTTTATTAGAGTTTCAATGTCATTAAATGTAATATTTGACCTTGAAAGTCTCAACCCGGTAAGTGGAATACCTGTCTAATTTAGGAATGGGCTTACCTTCGGGGGTACCTAGTTCTCTCTGGTTCTCACAGGCTGAGGCACCTTTCATCTCGTCTTGAAGGTGTATGTTCCTGGGTTGCAGACCTTGGGCATACTATAAAAGTTGTCCGCTGATCCGATTAGATTTAGTCGGCCTGCTAAATCCTAAACTGATCGATCCAAAAACGGAGATGGGAATGCTGCAACCCCAGAGCAAACTTCTCCTCTGGCATTTGGATGATCGTGAGACTAGTACCCAATATCACGACCTAAGCGATGTAGTTTTATCCTTAAACTATAGAGCGGGGGTCCCAATGAACCCTTGGCTACCTTGCTATACCTTTCACATCCCCTTTTCAATTACCTTCCTATGCTATTAAAAAGGAGTTGCCTGTTTCAGGATCACACTCATGTAGCCTGTTAACCAAAAGAAAAAGTCAACTCTTGGCTGCCTTCTGCTCCCTTCCGCACTCTCCCATTCAATTCCTTCCTATTCTATAAAAGAGGAATTGCGAGTTTCTGAATAACCTCATGTAGTATTTACCTCCCCTACCACCCCCGTCCCTAAATGTAACTCTGGAAACACACCATCTCAAAATGTATCCAAAAATTATATTATAGCTCTAACATACAGCTGTATTTTTCACAAGAAATGTCACAGGTTTTATTAGTAATTCTAATTGTAATATCTGATAATGCATTTGTTCCCGTATCACATTTATAATTAAAAAACAGTACTAGTGCAGTTAATTACATTGAAACTATATTGTTGTGTTAAGAATGTTGGAACGTTCTATTCATACCTGAAACAGATTACATAATTCTTGCAACCTACGCTGATGACACCGCAATTTTATCTGCTGGTAATGACCCTCTTACAGTTGCTCCTATTTTACAAAATCATTTAAATAACCTTGAATAATGGCTTAATTTTGGAATATAAATGTAAATCCTAATAAATCAGTGCAAGTAAATTTAACACCAGGAAAAACAAACTGTTCAAATGGCTCAATAAATAATACACCATTACCCATCACCAATGAAGTCAAATACCTTCGTCTACTATTGGACTCTAAACTTACATGATAACCGCATTTAACGTCCAAAAGGGATCATATCAAAAATAAGCTTCGACAAATTCATTGACTACTTTGCAGAAATGCCAAATTGAAAACAGAAAACAAAATACTCACATATGAATGCATTCTTAAACCCACATGGACATACGGTATCCAACTATTGGGATGCACCAAGCCTTCGAATTCAAAAAAATATTCAAAGTCTTCAGTCAACAACCTTCGTACCATCTTAAACGCACCGTCGTTCGTGAGCAACAAAACAATACATGAAGATCTAGCCATTCCTACCATAGAAGTTGAAATACTCAGACTCTGAACTAATTATCGTCAAAATCTCCCAGGACACCATAACGAAGAGGTCAGCCATCTAACAAATGAACTAACTTCTCGTCGCAGATTGAAGGGGAAGCGGCCAACGGGTCTGTGAAGAATAATTTTATTGTATTCATGTATCATTTTGTTTAATTCGGAGCGTGGTCACTTGGCCACTTCTTCCTTCAATGTACTTTGATTCATCTAATTTGTTTAATGTTCAAAAAGAACAGATTGTAAATTTCTTAATAAACAAAAAAAATTGTTTTGTATGTTGGAAAATTTTAATAACAAAATGTGAAAATTGGCAGATTTAATTCCCTTATCAATTTCCTTTTTTACTAAATTTTATGAAAATCTAGATTAGTAAGAGCAAAACGTTTTTTACATTGATTTGATTTGCAATGTGTCTTAATTTAGGTATAAAAATTTGTTAGACTGAATGACTTCAAATTTCAAATGAATTGCAGTAAACTGTTGACCAGAAGATAATCAATATTTTTATGTTTTCGATTTCGTATTAAATATTACGCTGTCCCATAATAAAAATTATCATAAATAGTTTTTCTGGGTGCTCTGTTATTTACTTATTCATTAAACAAATTGCCTACTTAAAATTAACTTATTCAAAACTAAGTGTCATTAAAGACAAGGACTGTTAAGCTTATATCTATTTCAATGAGTATTCAACATAATTACAATATCTATCACATTTTCTGATAAAATATTAATCGTCAGTTTGTTATATATATATATATATATATATATATATACTTAAAGTTTAGCATAAACATTCACAAATGTTACATGGCGTTGATCATTTGTATACAAATAATTGGAATTTTTAGTTGAATACTATTGTTTATATCATTTACAACCGAAACCCGTGCAAAAAATTCAGAAAGTAATATTATAATAACTGCTTGGTTGCAAATTCAACAGTAAAAATACCTTATAGGAGAAGATGAATCGATGTTCGTGAATAATATATTGGAGAAATTGCTCTAATGGTCATTGCTAAATGAGGATCTCATAAATTTGCCAGCAATTGGATACAGACAGATATATTGCGTCCTCTCGACAACCTACTCACTTCCTCATTATATTTAGAAGAATCTTTGACGTCAGCAATATATTATCACCAGAACAAGCGTATAATGATGGCTCGCTAAAGCATTAGAAGTTAAAACATGGCTGCTATCTTGTTATATGCTATTTTGGACGAGAAATCGTTTTATATACGATAGGTTTCAATAAGACTAAGGCGAAATAAATTATTAATTGATGCAGTACATCTCTTGCTTGATAAATACCTAAATCAAAATGTTTATGAACTGAAATTTAGTTTTACAAACCGATTTGAAATAATAAAAACAAAATACAGGTTCCAATGAAATATTAAGTATTGTTGTGAAACATGTTGCTGACAACATTAATTCTAAATTAAGTTATCTTTGTAATCATGGCTTCTAAGAGATACGTTCCGCGATAGCCCCAAGTACTCAATTGTGTCACCTCTCTTTAAGGAATGAAATAAGTTGACTTTTCAAACTACCATCCAGTTTCATTTTTACCTGTCATTTTTTAAATATTGATAAAGTTTTTATAACAGATTCTACACTCACTTCAAAAAAATTAACTTCCTCAGTGACTTTCATTTCGGTTTTAGGAAAGGTAATTCTACAGAAAATGCTATCTCTACTATGCCAGATGAAATTCTAGAAAAATTAAATGCAAACCGATATCCTTTAACATTTTTCTGTGATTTGCCTAGAGCTTTCGATTGTGTAGACCATGATATTCTATTAGAAAAATTAAACGCTTTGGAATTACAAGATAAATTTTTCTTATTCTAAATCGTATTTAGCAAATAGGAAACAGAGTCGTAGTAAAAGATCTATTAACAGGTAAAAAGTTTTTTTGAATGGGCAGAAATTGGCGAGAGTTCCTCAGGGTTCAGTGTTGGGTCCTCTATTATTTCTAATCTATATAAATGATCTACCCAAAATATTGGATACATTTTCAAAAGCTGTACTGTTTGCAGATGATACGAGCATTTTAGTAAGTAGCATGGACATACTAAATGAAGCAGCTAATAATGTATTAATTGAAGTGTTTCGATGGTTTTCTGTGAATGGTGTACACTTAATTTTAGTAAAACCAATTTTATGCAATTCCAAAGAAACAACGCATCCTTACATCTGTAAAACTAGCAAATAATAATAAGGAAATAGGTACACTAAATTTTAAGGAATTTCTGTAGAAAATTAACTGAATTGGAAAGAGCATATTAATCAACTATTAAAGAAACTTTCCTCAGATTCTTATGTTGTATCTAATTATATGGACAAACACAAAAATTTGTATATAATGCATATTTTCATTCCGTATTTTCTAAAAAGCAAAAGAATAAGTATTTATAATCCAAAAAAGAGTCATTAAAATAATACGTCAAGTTAATTCAAGAATATCTTGTCGAGGACTTTTCAACAAACTAGGCATCCTTACCCTCAGTACATTCTATCCTTAATGCTCATTGTGATTTACAATAAAAAAATTATACACTACTAATTCAGATGTGTACAGAATTATCAGAAACCTCATATAGAGTACAAGAGACTCACAACAACAGAGAAATCTGTACACTGTAAGGGAAAAACTCTGTTCAACAAGCTTCCCCCACACATTAAACAACTCCTAAATAAGCTTAACAAAAATTGAACTACCCACTATCTTACTTAGCCACTCCTTCTATTCTGTAAAGGAATTCAAGAAACATTTAATTATTGACGTACAAGACGTATAAGATTATCCTATTAATAATGTAATAAATTTATATAATACTATTTTGATCATTCCATCGCTTCACTGAAGGATTCACGAAATATTACCTTTATGATAAGCTGGTCAATTTTCAGTTTGCGAAAGTATCCCGGATTCTACGTGCGAGAAAAATAAAAGTTGTATCTGCAATATCTGGCAATTGAGTTTTCATACTTGTTGCAATGCCGGTAAATTTTGGTGGAGCTATAAAATTATCAGCAATTGAGACACATTATATAATTATACTAATAAAACGTTAACATACCGACGAGTTTAACGTTTTATAATTTGAGGGAAATTAACAACTATAAGATTATATTAATTGAGGGATAAAGCGCTCTAGTATGTCAAAGTAATAGACCTATGACAACCAAATAAATAGAGGGAGAAACATTTAAATTTACCGTAATAAATTTTCGTAGATCAATACAGGAATAAACTAACTTTATAATAGTTTTCATCATTAAAGTGCATGAACAAGAATTTGAAACAAAAAATATTAAAAAATTAAATAAAATCAATTCATTTTACGATTCATATTCCTCTATTAAAACTGTTATGGTTATTATTATTTTTATACAATACTATGTGAGTGTCCTGCGATGCCTAGGATATTAATGCATAAATATTATACTTAAGTTATGATACTTTTTGTTTCCCGCAAACGTCGTCGTTGGACCTTCTCGTCCTTAGTCAGCTGTGGTGACCAGCTTCAGCTACTCGTTGTCTCAAAGCCAACAATCAGCCATGTACATTAAAAGAATCATCCATATAATTTGTCGAATATTCAGCAATGCTGCAGATTCGATACTCGGAATGTAACGAAAATAATATAAACCCCCCAAATAATTTTAATTTAATGTCCGAAAATTCAGTTCCGTATTTTATTAATTTTGTTCCGCCTTAATCTGTCTGGCGGGGTCAAACTCTTACGGGAGATTGCAGGTCAGATGTTCAGCTTTCGAATGTGTCCCAATTCTTCGGGTGTGAAAGGGGTTACTAGCAGGATCTATTATTTCAATTTCCTCCGGCGATTTGATTCGGACTCTTTCCACAACCTGTCTCTTCCCGCTTATTGTCATAAGGGATGTTCACGTGCCAGCTGCGTCTTGGTTTACAAGTGTCATATTTTATTAGGCCTACAACGGCTGCCATTGTCAGTTTTCCTTTCGAAATATTTTAGACAGAGGCAGTAATGGTACTGGATTACCGTCTCTCGTCTGGCTATATGTATCATCTCAATTGGATGTTCATTATTTCTCTGTCGTTGCCTTGGTAAGCATCCTAGCTCACTTCTTAAGAATAGTACGGTATATATGCATATACAAGAAACAACAAGAAACAAGAAACATCCATAATAGGGATAATTGTCTTTCTTATATGTCTGCGCAAACGTACACCACAGCCTCATCTCAGTTACACAAACATATGTGGTTTATTCCCTCTTTAAATCACTGGTGATATGGTAAACTATTCTGAGACCGGTATATATAAAATTTTATATATATACGTGTAGGTTTATTTTATCTAACATACGAAACATTCTACGCGTCAGCTTCCAACAGCCATATTTAATTTGAAACATCTGGGAAGGAAATAACTAGAGACCAAAGGCTTCCCCGACGCAGTTGTGGAAGAAATAGTTCCCGGGTAACACAGCGATTAGAACGCGACGTTTTGATAACCGTAAGCTCTGTCGTCATCTCCCAGCTGTGAGTTTTATTTGGTGTTCGTGGGGATTCTATCTTCAGTTTAAAATTTAATTTGCCGCTTAGATCCTGTGATTTGATTTAAATTGTGATACAATCCCCACAGACGTTTGGCATTCTTGTTGTGAGCCCTTTTCTGAAAATTAAAACTAATATTTGTTTAAGATTTTCGTCTCTGAATGAAACAGAAAAAAAAATTACTTTAAGAAAAACTTTCCAGAAGTTCTGTAATTGAATTGAGGAAACATGTCTTAATTATTTATAATTATTTTCCTTCATCCCACGTACTGGTCCCTTCTTCTCAGGTTAGACGCCCAAGTTTCCTCTTTTTGTACGACCTTCACTCCTCACCACCTCCGTCTCAATGTTGTTTGGCGTTAGTTTGCCAAGCCAACGTGGTCTGGAAATTATTTTCTTCCAGGGGCCTGCGCCGGCACTTTTATGGACCAGTCGGCCGGCTATTTTTCTTGCACGGAAGTAGATTAGAGGTCTTACAACTTGACATGTAATTACCAGGACTTGTCGGCGGCAATAGAATAAAGTGGCGGGTACGGGCAAGAAGCGGGGCGTCATGCTGTATTAATTTACAGCTGCCGCAAGCTTGACCCAGAAACTGATGGCATTGCCAACTCTTTGAAGCTGAAGAACTGAAGTCTTGTCCTCGGGATATTACGGGCGTCTGGCAAATCAAGTTATTGAACTTATGAGACAGGCCGACAGATTAAATGCGCAAACAGTAGCAACAACCGTGATTCTTAAGGAGAAGACATAATCTTTATTATTACGGATGGAGGCCTGTCTGAGAATTTTAATGCCATGTTTAATTAAAACTTCCAAGGTTCCATTTAATGTCCTATTTTCATATTTCTTTTCCGACTTCTGAATTACTCTTTGTTGAGTAACCTTAAATTATTTAAGACAAAAGAGTACTCTATATTTTGTAGAACTTCGATTTTTTGGGTAATTCTTCAAACAGGGACATAACCTATTTCTTTATCTATAATTTTAGTGCCATTTCAACATATAATCCATATACTTATTGTATAATGTGAATCTCTAATATTTTGACTGCCTGGCAATCATTAATACAAAACGATAAATTAAAACTAGTTACACAATGCAAAATTTGGGTTCTTAACTTAAAATAAAGGATAATTTCAATCGGATTAGGCACCCGCGCTTGCGAAATATTTTTATTTAAATTAGTAACATATTGAATATAATATGTTACATCTACTGTTGCTCATAGGCTAAACTATAGTTTCATGTAATGTATTTTCAGTGTCATTTGAAGCCCAGTCAGTCCAATGTATTTTTAAGGTTGAATTGAAAATAAATTTCATTCTCAATTGTTCATTAAGTTACGATTTTAATTTTACGTACTAAATTAGTAAATTATACAGAAACGGTAATTTCTTGATCGATGATTACATGGAAAATTAATTAGGTTTAATTAAATAAATTGTTTGCATATTTAACAATTATTTGGCAATATAATGCCGAGTTTGAATCCATTAATAAATTAGGTTAAATGAAAAATATAGAAAGTGGTCTGGAACGGGAGTGAAAAAGAAGAAAAATAAGTTGAGAATATTAACGATCAAATGAAGAAAAATGTTTTGTCAAATTAATATCAATATATTGATTCAGTTCAAGAAGAAGCATGAGTATTAAATCAATTTACGTTTCAAATCCAATATGTACGGAACCAAATAAAAACGATGTCTTATTTCATAAATCTAGAAAATTGAATCTACCAACATTAATGCCATATAAGTCAAAAATAAAATTTTATTAACTATAATTATTATTGACGTTCCAGCTGAAAGTTAGGATCTCTTTAGATAACTTGAAAACAAGCAGTAAGATATAGATTTTGTGGTGTATAATGCTTTGTACTGTAATGGTAAAACTCAACAAAATACGGAATTTGGTGGTACAAAATCAAAGATAGCCGACTTGAGAGAAAATGAATAAGGTTCCAGACAGGGTAATAAAACCTAGACAAGTTTGTGACAGCCCGGGTTTTCTAAACTCATTGAGATTCCGAGAAACCTGAATGTGGCGAGACATGTTGTTTTCCCCAAAACATCGATGAAGTGGGGTGAATGGTTCCTCTCACAGATTGAGGGTAAATACTTTTTATTGTATACGACTTCGTCCTTGCCACCGAGGGAAATTAAATAATGGAGTGGGGAAAAGTTGTTAAAGACGGAGGGAAATTGATTAAGTAGTTATCATTAAAACAGTAAGAAGTTGGAAAGATAGAGATTGGAGATTGCAATTGTCTATGAGCATTTGGATAATAAAGTATGTCTTCTGACAAAAGATTATAATTTTATGAGTAATTTTTGTACTATATGAAATCAAGCTGCTATGACTGGCATGTTTTTTTGTTGTTGTTTTTTTAACGACTCAACGTACTGAAATGAATATAGAAGGTTTTACTGTTTAAAATAAAGAATTATTATCTGTTAAATTAATATTTATATGATAGTTTATGGATGTGATGTGATTTTCAATCGGGATATTAATGACAGAAGAATTTCTGATGTAATTACTAAGCAAGTTGTTTTCACTTGAATCTTACAGAATGGCTATGACAAGCGTCGAAAGCTTTCAATCTGTTAACTAATAAATATGTGAGACTCTCTTAAGTGGTCTTTTTTCTTTAATTTGATAATAGGGAAACTAGAATTCTGCCTTTTTATGATTTATAAGGACACAATTGTGTATTTCGGAAATAATCACATTATCTTTGAGAACTATTCAAAACAACACGCAGTGGACAGTTTCCGCCTCTATTTGAAATAATAAGTTAAAATAACATCGAATATTACAAATATCTCTAAAATAGAAAAGATAATTATGTATTGTTATCTGTAATTATGTTCCAAATTTTCCTACGGATATGCATAAAGGTCGCCCTTAGAAGGAATATATTTTACGTTCCGAGTTCTGAGTAGCGGAATCCTTTCATCTTTACTATCAAACCACCTCGATTGTTTGGCGTAGACAGATTGCCTCAAGGATTGGCGTGCCTTTGTTGACGGCTGTTCAGAAAATAATGACGTGCGGTTGGTGCCTCATTTGTCTAGGCAGGTCGCGGGATCGAGCCCCACAAAGGCCAGGCAGTGAGGTTACGCTGTAATTACCGCTGATCACCAACAATGGGTTAGGTGTCCTGCGGCGTCGAAACCAATTAACGCGCAAAATTGACTGTGCCGGTCACTTTCGTCCCTTCATGTATGCGGAGCCATTGCGAAACTGGGCGCTAGTTGCTATCCCGTAATTGAATAGTCAGAAGCACACAGTATTGTGCGATCCGTTTATGCGCGTGTTTTCTGTCTGGACGTTATCGTTTATTAGTTTGCAAGCGAAAACCATCATTTTTACCTCATTCACACGACGAGTTTCACAGTCAGGAGCAGAAATAAAGTATGTTACCCTCTATTTTACAATTATTATACATCTTAAACTTTGTAGTGAAACCATCGAGATCGATGGACTTAGGACGCGGCACGAAAACATCTCCTGAATTTAACTTTCGCTTTCTCGTGTTCTTTGGAAACGTATTCAATGGAAATAAATATCAATAAACCAAATGTTGTCTGAAATATCATTATCATATGCACCTCTAAAATATTTAAAAGAATCTTGACTACATTCACATGGAATACATGCACAACAAAAAAGGGAACTACAATACGGATCAGTATCCTATAAATAACGTCATATTAATCGTTTTACGATATATTCAGATGAAATAAAAACCCTAAGGTTTGCAGATGACATTGAGGTATTAGGGGAGTCAGGAAAAGACTTGAAGCCATAATAAATTGCGTGAACGTGATCCTGGACGAAGATTACAACATAGGGATTAACCAAGGCAATTGAGTGTAATGTGGGAAAAAGTGGAAAAACAAAGGGTGTTAGATTCCTAAGGGATATTTTGAAGGAAGTTAAGGAATTTGCTACTTGGGCAGAATATCAACTAGGGATGGTTGATGTATTAATAGACATAGAGAAGATGATAGCAGGTGCAATAATTCTTTCGCAGAATAGAGGAATTTTCTTATGGCAAATATAAGTATGAGTATTAAGAGATCATTACTAAAAATGTTCGTACGGAGTGTCAAGTTATATGGGTTCTAAATTTAGACGATACCGGTTGCAGGCGGGAAAAGAATAGAAGCTTTCTAAATGTGGTATATAGAAGAATGCTGAAAATCAGATAGGGTAATTGATCAGGAAGTTCTAAGCAGAAAAGGGGAAGAGGGAACAATATGGAGGACTTTTATAAAGAGAAGGGATAGATTAATAGACCACGTTTTGTGACGTAAAATTAGTATAAACGGAAATGTGTGGGGTAAGAACAGAAGAGGGAGGCGGGGATGGAATACCCTAAGGAGATTAGGGAGGATTGTGGGATGTGGTGTCTGTGTAGAATTAAAAAAGCTTGCTCATGATAGGTAAGCATGGAGGGTTGCATCATGGTGGAAGAATGTCATAACAACTACACGGTGACGAGGATGAAAAACTTTGGGTAGTATTATGTAATTAACTAACTGCAAAGCAGTGTTAAAAATTACTTAAAATTAGATTACGCGTTTCTGTTGCATACCCGTAGACGTCTTCATGTATGTAAAAAAAATTTATATTAGCAATCGTCGAATCAATAAAGGACATAAATGTGCAAAGTAATTACTCATAAATATACAAAGAAATTATATACAAAACACTGAGTCAGAAATTCTGTTTAATGAACTATTGTCACATATTAATTTTATAATATCACTACTTTGTATATGTATGAATTCGGAAATCAGTCTAGCATTGCATTCAAAATCGAGAATTTCAATATTACTGCAATCAATTGTGTGTTATTTGATCAAATTGGCTACAAAGTAATGTTTATGAGTAGGAAGCTAAAAGTTAATTCGCTGTTCTTTAAATCTGGTTTCATAGACTCGTTTATATTATCCAATCTAGCTCGCGTTCAAAAATATAAAACATTAAATACATTTCGCATGGTTCAAGAGGATCTTTGCAATTCTTAATACCGTAGCATAAGACGCTGTAATTCATATATATAGTTTTGATGTTAAAATGTTTAAAGGGTTGATTTTACCAAATAAATTCATGTTTTGCACAGAAGTTCGGTGATTCTGGATAAAATTTCAGAATGACTATTTAATTTCATGATTTCCCTTAGTAAAGGTAAAAAAATGTCGGGTATTGTAATTTTAAGTTAATTTTTTGTTGTTGTTGAAAGTCGCATCAACAGCAAATGGTTAATAGCGACTATACATTTGCATTTTACTTTAGATTTCACTGTATAAATTCATCGTCTTTAAGAACTTTTGATGTCCATCTCGTTAATTTTGTGCCTCTATTTTGGTCACTTTACTCGATGCTAACATTTCACAAAAAAGGTTTATTTCTTATTTAAGTATGTACGTCGCCTACATGCATAACAACAAAACATGTTAGTGTTGAACAAGATCTCCTTTTATCCCTGTCCTTATTTGCTTTAGATGATTTAGATTTATTATTAAATAAATAATTTGCAACGCAAATACCAATGTGTTTTAATCGTCTGACAGTTCATGATAAAAATGGGTTAACGTGCAGGTTTAAATTGATATGAAACGCGATGAATGATGATGGATAATTATCAAACATTTGCATTTTCTGGCATACGAAGTTTGGATTAAATTTAATATACAAATATTAGTCCATATTTTTTGATGACAGTGACTTGGCTATTTTGTAGAGCGTGATATTACAGCTGTGAGAGTTGTTAATTCGTAGCTCTTGATGGTATTTAATGTGAATGTAGAAGACTGAAAATTTGCGAATATTGAGTTGACAAATTAAATGAAAACTCTAACAAGACAGTTTCATACAACAGAAAACACATTGCACTTGACTTTTCCTTTCAATCTTTCTCTCTTCCTCTTCCTTTCTGCTTCAGAGTAAGGCAACCAAATGTACATTTATCTAAAGTGACAGCATCCGCGAACCAACGCCTGGTGCGAAATTCTGACAGGCAGACGGCAAACCCCGCCAAAGCCGAGATGCTGTTTTCTTTTCACTTGGGCACGGCAAACAATCGGATAACCGAGACACTGGAAGGGGACGGGCTAGAGGAAATAGGCTTTCGTGAGGGAAGGGGCGAAGAGTGGTCGAGGCCAGCAGCTGTGAGGACGCTGCAATCCAATAGAGCTGACGATAAGTAAACAGAGCCCGTAACGAAGGCTGCAACTGAATATACAACTGAAAAAAATGGTTGCAGTTAGATATCCAGACGAAGGGAACCATACGTACCTGATGGATAAAACTAGAAGAAAAACTGGAAGACAAATAGGTAAAATCGGAGTAACAGTTTCAGGACTAAAAATGAGTCATGGTGGGTATAAAATACTTCCTGTTTGAATGTCTGTTCTTTTACTTCGATAATACAATAAAATATACGGTAGTACCAGAAATTATGTTAAATTATGGTTCACTATTAAATTACATACAAAAATCTATAAATGGGTTCCATCAATTATAATGAAATTATTATAGCTATTTCCTTCCTTGCCACATACTCTAGACCAACTCTACATCGCACATAAACCATTTCATTTGAAATAATCAATTTTTTTGGTTAAACGAAAGAAAGTTGATAGATTGTCCACATTCTTCTATTTTGCGGAACATAATGTAACTAGAAAAGAGTTAATCATAACCTCTACAGATGGCAGTCAGCAGTATTTACAATTGAAGGGCAAGAAAAGAAAGGAGTAAGAAAAGGATGCGGTCTGTCGCCCATGCTGTTTAACTTAGATATAGAACAGGCGCTGTAGAAAGATAAAAATGAATATGGAAAGAGAATCAAACTGCAAGGAAAATAACTAAAAACCCTATAGTTTGCCAATGTTATTGTTGTATTGGCAGAGTCAGAAGAAGACTTGAAAAATATAATAAATGGTTTGAACGTGATCGTGGTGGAAGATTACAACGTGACGATTAATAGAGGAAAAATCACGGTAATGGAGTGTAGTTTGGGAAACAGTGGAATAGCTAAGGGTGTTAGATTGGAAACGGATATTTTAAAGGACGCTAAGGAATTCTGCAACTTGGGTAGCATGATAACTAGGATTGGTAGAAGTATAGTAGACAAAAAATGTAGGATAGCACAGGCAAGAAAGACTTTCACAAAGCAGATTGGGGAGGACGTGAGAAGTGGTAGATATATTTAAATGAAAATTCTTGCGCAGAATGGAGGGTAGCATCAGATAGTCTTTGGAATATTGAGTTGACAAATTAAATGAAAACTCTAACAAGACAGTTTCATACAACAGAAAACACGTTGCACTTGACCTTTCCTTTCAATCTTTAGAAAATAGTAAAGGGTATTTTCTATGTGCTCTGAAAGAAAACAAAAATATTTGACAAGTTATATAATTTATTGAGTACTGATATTTACACGCACTAACATAAACTTGAAATATGTACTTGATGAATTACCCAATTTTTCTTGGAAAAACGTAATGAATAATTACATATTTTAAATATATTTATATTAAGTTGATTTTATAGGCAGATTTCCTCCTACGCTTTGACTCTTCTTATATGGTTTAGCTTACATTAATTGATTTAAAAATCTTCGTAAGGATGTAGTACTTCGAAATTAATTACAATAAATTTTTTCTTTATTAATTTTCGTACGGTATTCAAAATTATCAGGTCCTGTGAATTTTTGTAGAGGACTTTAACAGTCGGGAAGTTTTCAATTTTTTTCAAAAATTGTGGCTGAAGTGAAAGATAATGTAGTAAAGAGGAGCTATGCATATAATTAAACATTTTATTTTTAAAAGTATTTATTGGTATGTCGAGGGGACTCAAAATATTCATTTGAATTTATATGTTAATAAAAATGGATTTTCTGATTAAAATATCTAACCTTTGGCAGGCAACAAATTGAGTTAAGCAAGGTATTCAAATATAGTTCAGCTGGTACGGCGAAAACGTGTTTCTTCGTTTCCGGAGCACTACTAAGAGTGCATTTGTGAGTGGTATGCAAAATACGATTCGTGACTTTAAAAAAAGAGAAAATTTGTTATGAATTTGGTGGACTCTAAAATTCTGTCATTTTTAAAAATTTGTTAATACAAATAATTGTGTAGTATGTTTCAGTTGGCAGCCATTTTTAATGTTTAGTTCGTTGTTGACCGTCCAAAAGGTTAAGAGTGTTTTCGTGAAATCGGCGAATTTTGCTTAGTAACTTTTTGTGACTACCTTTTATTCCCAACACTGGAGAGAACCTTTAAAGGACGACATTTTGCAACCATTCATGAGATAAAAACAGATTCTCTGAAGAAACTGAATGCTGCATCAAAAAGCGAGTTCCAGAAGTGGTTTCAAGACTTGAAAAAGCACAATATTTGAAGGTTATTACATTGAAGGGAATAAATAATAATTATTTCAGAAAATAAAAAAATTATGTTCTTTTTTATCACGCCTCGTACTTGGAATTCTCCCTCTTTATTCAAGTCCGATTTCTTTTTGTGAAGTTTTGAGTTTCGATAACGGATGAGATTTTTGGCGTTTAACATATCCTGAACTGAACACAATATGCAGTGGGTTATAACACAGGACAGTATCATCCAATTTTTCTCATAATAATCGTTCCCAGATTTGCTTCTCATTTGCAGAGAATGGAAAAAATTACCTTGTTAGGATATAATTAATAAAAATATAACTAAACTAAGTGAAATGTATAATGTTTATAGAAGTTGTGTCCTGACGATTCTTTTTGTTTGCACTTTCAAGATAATAGTACCGTTAATTGGTATGCAGCAATTACGTTTAATTTTAAATCCCCCTATAATAGCACGCTCAAAATTGTTCAGTTAGCAATTAATAATTATTTTACTTGTAGTTTTTGAGGTGTCATTTACTCACCACTGTTATCACTCTTAAAATGATAATCCAATTTTTGACAATGACAATATTTTTAACACCATTCTGGATTCTGTTATAATTTCAAATTCTTTACTGATCGAAATTAGTTGCACTCTTTTGACTGCATGTCAATTACACTTTACTGAAGAAATATTTTGCAATCGCAATATTAAACTCAGTAAAAATTTCCATCCTGATATGATTTCTAGGTGTCTAAAGAATGCTATACATTTTGACTTCAAAAGGAATCGTCCTGAACTGTCCGCAATAAGTTCGTCACGGTACACAGGTAAAGGAAAAGTTTATGTGTTGTTAATACTTTCATCAGGCAAAAGCCACCCAAGTTCCGAAGTTCAAAAGATTTGTTCGTTATATGTGAATCAATTCATATACAATGAGTGACCAAATTATTGTGATCACCTGACGACGTCAGGTTGGAGGGCGAGATAGCTATAAAATGGGAATGCAGGAGAAGTGAATTATCAGTTGAAGAGCTCGAAGCGTCGGAACCAGTATCAGAAAATCGGCTGCACCTGTGAAATGTTCGAAAGCAGTGTTTATTAATGTTTAAAAAAGTGCAGTACCAAGAAAAACATCTGGTCGCAACGTCAGGTTTGCGGTCGTGACAGCCTACTCAATTCTCGAGCTGATAGGAGACTTGCCAGAGTTGTTTAGTGCAACAGAAGAGCAACAGGGCGATAAATAGTGGATAATCTTAATCAAAGACTTAGTGTGAACGTCTGTGAAAGAACTGTTCGCCGCACATTACATCGTATGGGCTATGGAAGCCGACGGCCTGTTCCAAAGTCTCATATTGTCTGTCTTGAGCAAAAGCAAACGCCTTCAGTTCACAAAGGATCGCAAGGATTGGACAGTATGTGACTGGTAAAAGGTCATGTGGTCTAATGAATCGCGATCTCAAATGCACCATTCAGATATCAGGATTCATATATGGAGAAAACAAGAAGAATGCAAAGGCTCCAAGTACATTGCCACAACACTTCAAGATGGTGATCGCAGTATTATAGTTTGGGAAATGTTTTCTTGACATAATATAGTTTCCTTGGTTCCTGTGAAACGACGTCTGAATGCCCAGTCACAAATCAAGTACATCCTGTTATGTGGATACTTCTAGCAGGACAATGCTCCTTCTGATAAAGCTGGCATTCTCCTCAGATGGTTCGAAGAGATTGACGGAGACTTTACCTTGCTTCGTTGGCCTGCACAATCACTAGATCTCAATCCGATTAAGAATTTGTGGGATGGCATCGAATAGGTCATCGGGCGGTTGAATCGAGTACCATCAAATCTAAGGAATAGGAAAGTGTAGTTCATCAGATATTGTCTCAAACTACTCTTAACTTCATCTAATATAATCCATGCCCAGAATTATTCAAGAAATATTAAGAGCAAAGGGTGGCTCAACATCATAACTTGGCCACTCGGTCTATGTTACGGCCAAAGCCCATAGTTGAGCAATTGTCATCTGCAGACGTGTGAGCTCAGGATGTGGATATGATGCGACATGCCATCATATCTGTAATGAACTACGTGTCGCATACCGAACAGCCTTTCATCAGTACATCGAATTTTGGGTAAGGATTTGCGACCACTTTGAGAAATTGGCGGCGAAAGTAGTATATACACTGGTATTTGAAGTACACCGAAATGGCCGGACAATATGAGAATTGGCCGAACTTCCAGCTTTGGCCGTAACATATATACGAAAAAAAGTACTTCAATCGAAAAAGTAAAATTTGTTTGTTTAACTCTTTATAGGACAAAACTACTTTTATCAAAAATAGAAAAAAATATTGCGTAAATTATAGCTTATATCTGCATGTATTACAACTAGTTTTCTTTTATTTTTAAGTTAGAGGAAAAGAAGGTCTGTTTCAGAATCGGTTTGGACTACTGTAGATGTTTTCATGTAAAATACCACTTTCATATTTCAGGCATAAAAATACAATATTCCATTAAAATTCTTAGGAACTTAAAAAATATTCTGATTATATTTCCAGGTGTGGACACAAAACAGAGGCAAAGACACGTCACGAGCGGATGCTGGTCGATTATGAAACCACCATATCGATTAATTAAGTCTAAGAACTTCAGATAATCTGTTGCTTAGTATACTTTTTTAACTTATGGTAGGAGGTTAATATGTAGACCAATGTGCTGTAAAGGGTTAAACCGGAATTTCAGTTTTAACCAAGTTTCATTTCCTTTCGTCAGTGTTTTCAGAATAACTTTTACATTTACAAATTGCTGTAAGGTTTGTGATAATCTGAGTTCCGGCCTACGCTTGTAATTTAATGTTCAATTACCGCAGGTCATTATACAATTGATCATGACATTTTGAGACTAGTTATTTCTCTCCAGTCTGAGATCGAAGGATGCCTCGTATGCTTAATTTGTTTACACGGAAAAATGGAGTCTCAATATACTTGAGTAGATGTCGTAATATAATGACATAATAGAGATAAAGTATGAATAATAAATAATAATTTGTTATAGGGAAAGTTAATTTCGAAGTTAGTTTCTCCTTAAGAACCGGACAGTAGACGCTGAGTAGCGGAACATGAGAACCGTGGCCACCAGGCCCGTCGCTGTAGCCTATGGGAAACGCTATGTCAGCATTCCTCTCTCTGGAAACATCTAGATGCTGTATTCACGACAGTCTGCCTTCTTCCTTCATACTGCTAAATTGTTTCTCCATACTGCTGCATTTGAGAATAAACTCTTTCCTGTTTAGACTTGGCGCTCTTGATTGAACGACACTCATAATCAAGCTATCTACTGGTCCGCTCCAGGATTGACTCTTTCCCAAACTACCGAGGAATCTTCCTTTCATATCATCTTTCCTATCAAGAGAAATCGTTTCGCAATTCCTGTGATACTTGTCAAAGACATGCCACGGGTGTTATATTTTTTTTTATTCATAACTAACAGCATTCAATGGTTAATAGCTGTTTAATGTAATCCTTCGAATATATTTACAATACTGAGTAGAGGAACAATTGTGGGGAGCCAAACCTATAACAGCGTTGAGTACTGAGGTAGACACTGACGCATTGTGGACGTTGCACGTGGCTTTGCGAGTGGCAGGTGCAACAAAGCTGGGAAAGGAGAGAGCTGATTGGGGGTGAAACCCGTGGACGGATCGGACAGCGCTGCCGGAGAGTAATCGTTGCAAAAATCTCATTTGGAGACATCAAAGCGAACGCCGTGTGTGAGGAGACAATCAATTATGACCGTTCGCGCTGCCGGCTGTTCATTGCATTATCAGCCGCGGTGCATTCCATTGTTCATACCCCGGTGCCAGCGGCGCTCCAGGACCTCACGGTTTGTGATGTCACACAAAATACTGACCGCAGGGCATCGAATTTCAAACGCCCTCCGTTAATAGCAGCGAACCTCGACAGTTCGACATTTCAACGCCAGACTCGAGGTTTACAAACTAAGCAACTCAGTCGTTGCATCTGTAGCAGTAATTATTCCATTTCTCTGCCTCTATTCCTAAGACTATGAGAATTTAGCACGAGAATACTATAAACCGTGTTTATACACCAAGTGTATACATTCAAAGTTTTGAACGAACTATCTTACTTATTAGCTATTCGTGCAATTTTGATTTATAATTAAAATGGAGGGATAAATTCAATAATAATATCCACTTTATTTTAACAAAACATTAAAATTTATTACTATTAATTGTAAAGAATGAAGCAAATTTATATTTATAACAATTTCAATTTTCGACAATTACATTTTAATATAAGTCTAAATATACTCACTTTCTCAAGAGATTTGGGCCAAAAAGTAGAGAACACTTAATTAAACATTGGGTCCGACATTGCATACGAAAATTTGATTTTGATAACAATAGGTGGAACTCACCAATGTCCAAATTTTAATCGTGAGTCAAGGAGTCCGCGCAACCAGCGTCTAGGGGTCGGCGTCTGTCATCGTGCCAGTTATGATGAACCTCAATGAAGGTGTGATATACTCAGCCCGTCGGCGTCACTCCTCTTCCACTCTTAAGAGACTCAGAATATTCTCAGCGCGTCGCCTTTTGCGACGTCCTGTAGCTACAATTGCTAAAATTGACCAAAAACTGCCGTAAGACTACCCGAAACCTTCATTATTATACATTTCGCCAAACATTCGGGGTTCACATGAGTTTTTGCAGGGTTCCTTAGCTGTCGTCATGGAGGCCTCCCCCGCCCCATATTTATTACAGCTGTCACGTTAGCCCTTGCCAGTAACAAAAAAAATAGCGTCCGATGCACACAGGTTTGCGATATATTTTCTAAAATTAACTTTTGGGGTAGTCACTCTATAGTAATAATTATTTTATGTATTATACCGAACATTTAAAGCAGTGAAGTAGTAAAGTAGTCAGTCTGGTGCTATGTAAATGGACCTACGAGATCATCGTCTATACTGGTAGAGCCAGTACCTGCGACTTCAAGACCGCCAAGCTAGCAGACGCCAAGACACGCTGACCAGATTGCAAATCATAAATTCCGTTTCCCGGGACAGAGCAGAGAACGTTAATTAATAAAACATAACACCGCTGCTTATTATTATTTTACAACTATACTCTACTAGAATTTAACTGCTGACTTATTTTCTTTTTCATGTTCGACGGGAACCTACGCACGATCTCTTTTTGTGATTCAATTCGTAATTGTAAAATTTTGTGTATTTCTTGTAATATTATATTTGACGAATCGTATTTCCTCAGCCGAGGACTAATGGATTGAACAATAAATCTAATCTATAAGGGGCTTCTCAGGCAGTGAGGTAATATTTGTAACTTATATTGCAATTGTTTCACCAAATATAAAATAAAACAAATTTAATCAGTGAATTTCATCCGAAAAATGTATACAAAACACCTGTTACAGTAGGACAGTGGACCTTGGAACGTATCTATAGTTTAAAAATTATTTAGCATTCTTGTTCAAAGTATAGTGTATATGAATTAATTTTAGTCTGGTTACGCGTATTAGAATTGCGCAGTAAATCGCGCATTTGAAGTGAAACGCCCGTAGCAGTTTACCGTTTCCGTCACAGTAAAAGTCGGTCGAGGAAAACAATGGAGGTTACTTTGGCACCCGCGTCTGTCAATCATGGTGACAGTTCTTGCCAAGCACACGTGCGGACCAGACCCTCGCAGTCACACGAGCTGCAAAGTAGCCCGATGTAAATATTTGACGGGAAGCCATTGTTTGGCCGTCGCCACATGCGCACAGTCTAATTCTAGGACAATGGTAAGTGGAGATGCCACAACAACGAGTGAGACCCTTAACACATCCGGTCTCCTGATTTAACACACTTCAGCTTCTCTTCAGATACAGATTAGCACATTCTATTAATTAAGAACAGAAGACGCACCCGTTCTAAATTAGCGATTTTTACTACTTAAAGATGCCACTTCTGGGTTGATATAATTTTAAAAGCTATTTAACATTATATATACTTACACATATGAAGTAAAATTAATTGCATAACGACTGGAAACAATAGTTATGAATAGCTGGTATCTGTGAAAATCTTTAAAATCACGACAGACTTGAAACAAATGAAACACTTTTAACATTTTAATATACGTATATTTATCTAATATGTATAATCATGATAATGTTAGTTAATTTTTGTCGTGCAATAAGTGTTTATAAACTGGAGCACTCTCATTGCGAATAATTAATTAAACGCCTTTATCAAACCATTCTTCGTTGAATTTGTGGTGGGAAAAACACTTTTAATATCAAAATTAATTTGTTTTGGCAGTTTTAAATCAATTCAGCACATTACTTGTGGGGTAGGGATCAACTTAATGAAAATATTAAATATGATTCGTTTAGAGAAAGAATTGATGGTCCAAAAAACATAAGTAAACTATTTACGACAATTCTGTTTATGAATATATTATCAAAAAAGAAAAAGAATCAATTCACAATATCTACACGTTAAACTTGTTCCGATTAGCCGGAAGGACCGTAGTCAAGTTGACTGGAGATTTGTAAAATTACAGAAAAAAATTAGATAAAAACATACAACGCAGTTAAATTTAAAACCCCATATAAATATGTAAGAAAAAGTCATTTATTTACCACAGAATTTAAAAGTGTTTCAAAATCCCCGAAATTACCGCTTCAACGTGAGAACATTGGGCATATTTGGATGGTTGAACTCTTAGTATGGATTGACTTGGCTGCACCGTCCCAGATGCTCAAACTTGGCTGCTAATTGCCCATGAGGAAACTCCACGAAATGCAGTAGAGGTGGACTGCAGGATTCCACCTCGAATCTCCGGAGACTCTGGACTCTGTCCACTCTCCAGAAATAACACCTCTCTCCTGATTCTCGACGCAGGCTGTCCTCACCCCTTTTCCCATTACCACACCATCTCTCGGTTCCATCTGGAGCACCAATCACAGTTTGTCATTTGTAAGGAAAATTGCCCCAATTGCTCGCTTATTTTAAAAAAATTCACCAATTTGTCCCTTTGCGCGGAGAAGTAATGTATGTGGAGCTCGCACTTGCAGGTCTACGAATATCTTTGCACCTCTTTGTAGCCGCATATTTCACATTTATAGTAGTAAAATCAGTTATTCCCTAATCTTAACTCAGGTCAATCCTTTCTCCCGACGATCCCACGTTTTCCTGCCCTCCAGGCGGAGACAGAAAAAAAGGCGCATCTTTCCAAGCCACCAGAGAGATATAAAATGAATCTAACTGTCCTTAAAATATACACTCATTCTACATTAATATCTAGCACATGATACTTGTGGTTTACTGCAAATTGTCATATAATTTCACTATACGTTTGTAGTTTAAATTGTAGCTTGTCATTTCCTAGTTATCCCGAACATATTTGAAAATACAAATTCTTTTTTGCATTGCACCGTCCTATAAAGAATCGTAAACACAGATGAAACTATTAAAGTGAAATCTGAAGACCCTCGTTTATCACACAGCGAGAGGAGATATGAACCATAAGGGACAGGTGGCGTTCCCCAAGGATCGGTACTAGGCTATCTCCTTTCGAATATAATGTATGACGCCGTGTTGCGACTACAAACCCCAGCAGGATCAAGAATAATCGGCTTCGCTGACGATATAATTATTCTGGTTGTTGCAAAGAATACAGTCCAAGGAAGCCACATTCCAAGTAGATCGGTGGTTGCGGACAATGGATCTCCAAATTGCAGACGTCTTTATTACTTCTGACCCATCTACTTTGCCATTCCCATGACTGTGCCGACTGGTGAAATCCAAATTTTATTTCGTTAATACCATTATTTTTTTAAGCTTTTACTATTTTGGGTGTTAATGCTTCAATATATGTTAAGGAGCAATACCTTGTATTATTATCTGTGTTGTTTGTTTCTTGTACAACTACTACTTCATTATCGTCTGTATTATTTAATGTAGGTTTAAAAAGTTTATTTTTGGTTTTAAGATTATTAGTATGTTTAATTTGTTGATCATTATTTTCCACTTTCTTATCTGTATTATTATCGGGTTTATTTTTATTACCACTATTTTTCTTAATTGTATTAAAATACCATGAAGTATTTATCAATTTTTTGGGGTAAAAATTATTTAGTAGTATCTCATATAATTGTTTTAGTTACCTTTATGAATGAAATATCTGTTAATTTTAAAGATCTATGTATTATATTATTTGCAACATTGCTTTTTTGAGAGAATGGATTGTTTGAGAATGTTTGATTGTTTGATTAATGTATCAGCTGTCATAGGTTTCTTATACCATTTTGTTAAATGTTTGTTTTCATCTCTAATTATTGTTATACCTAAATAGTTGATTTTATTATCAGATTATTTCTAAAGTGAAGTTTATTTTGGGGTGTGCCTTATTAATATTTTCAAATAATGTTTCTATTTGATTTTCATCCATTATTAAAATTAAATCATCAATGTATTTTTTACATAACCTTGGCTTTATGTTTGTTGTTTTGAACGTTTTATATGAAATATAATTTAATATGATACCATCAATGTTTACAGATAAACAACCTCCCATAGGGAGACCATGAACTTGTTCATATATTTTATCTTTAAATTATCGAAACATTTTTTTATACCTTCAATAAACATGCTTTTATTTTTTATTTCAGTGTGGTCTTTTATTTTGCCCCAATTTGAATTAGTTAATTCAATAATTAATATATTTGTGAATAAGGAAACTAGGTCTTAACTTATTAATTTTTATTTTATTTTAAGTTATCTATAATATTTATTATGGTTTATAATACCACTAAACGGACGCTTCAACAAACTGATGTGTTCCTTTCCGAAGATTGCCTGTGGAACATGACTACATCGATTGATCATGAAATATAAACAACGAAGTTTTCTGTGAAAATTTCTAATACCACCAAAACTGTAACAAACGTATTCCGCTGTGAGAGCAAATGTTTTCGATAGTTTCACGATGACGTATCATAACACACAAATGTAAGTGAAGCACACCACATTGCTTCATTTTTCTTGCCTTCATTAATTACAAAGATACATGATAAGTTACGATGATATTACCAAGCTTCGTGTATATATTTTCAGAAATTCTCGTATTTTGAATCGAGTTCATCATTCTCCCGATTAAGCTACTTCTTTTTAATTACTGGTAACTACTCCTTTTCTTTGTTAGAAGAGTGTTCGGACCTATCCTACGTTTTTCCTAATACACCCAACGCCAAGCATACAATCCGGAGACACGTAGCCAACACGGTTAGAGCAGAAAAGGTATTATTTATTCTATTATAATATTACATCATTTAAATTATTGTTTCAACTATTGTGTGAATCTCACCGAATAGATGATGGATTCTATATTCAGGGATGCCTCTTTCTCCATCTGGTTTTTAAAGATCCTCAAAGCCGATGCATCTCGTTCTGTTTTAATGGGTGTATACTTCGGGGTAGCAGAACTTGAGCATACGGAAGCAGTTGTCCGCTGTTCTTATAATGCCTCATAAACAAGTCGAGGTATGGAAAAGAAATTGCTGCGTCGCCACTGAAAGCTCCTCTATCTCGTCATCTGATGGGCGTCGGAAAGTACCAAAAGCCCGGCTTACCTTATGCAAATTTTCTATACCTTACCCTGCGCCACTTCCATGTGACCCCGATTAAACTTTGGTTGCCTTGGTCGCTCTTCCTCATTCCCCACTTTCGAATACTTTCTTGTGCTATTAAAAGGGAGTTTCCACCATGAGGTGTTGTTTGAAAAGTTGTTAATTTTTATTTCATAAGAATTTTCCCTCTTTCAGAAAGGGAAAAGAATTTATTGTTCAACAATTGTTTAGTTTTTACCTTTTGTTACGTTTAATTTTTAGGTGCACAATTTTTTTTCTATTGTAAGAATATTGGCTTTGCTTGCAAATATATTGATAATTCTTTTATTCTTAAAGCTGCGTTACGTTTGAACCTCGTTTGTACAGTTCGTAAGCTATAACGTGGCATACCGCAAGCGCAGTAGAGAAAGATAAGTACTGTCTTTTGAGAAGGAACTTTCCCTTCAAACGAGTCTGCGCAACGCTGTCATTTTTGAATGCATGTATTATTATATTCTTAGGAACGGAATATACAGACTGAGGCAACGTTTTTTTTACCATACCATATACTCATTAACTTAGAGTTTGCGGACGACCTTCTTGACCTACAACATATCCCAAACTGAAAATAGTATATTTCCTAACCCCAATGTTTTCAGAATTGCGTTTACACTACCAACTTGCCTAAAAAAAGGGCTCCAGGTAACCTGAGATCTCGAATATCACCACTACAATTTAGGGGAAGTTGTCTACTGCACATCGCGTTTACACATAACAAGCTAAGTTTCCTGAGTTAAAAGTCTTTGAAATACATTGATTGGCAAGAAACTGAAACTAGATCTTATATTTGCTTCCTAGCGTCATTTTGTTTTTAACAAGTATTTGAGAAAGACTTGCACGCAAAATTGTAAGTATAAAAAGATTCAATATATTTTATTCTACAATAAATGTCAGAGCTCTTAGAATTTAACAAAAGATATGTCTTTCTTCTCTTCGCGTTGTTCGTCAACATAAACATTGTTGATAGTTGTAAAGCTTGTTTCAGAATAAATCATTCCAAATGTCTTCCTGAGCGAATAGTAAGAATGGGAGAAACGACAAGACAATTTCAATACTTATAACAGGAAACGTTTTGAATAGAGGTGTCAAACTGTTGGGTCAAATATATGATCAATTATTTCTTTAATATGTCTTCGGATACCAAAAAAATGATAAACTGTCATACACAGTCAGCAATCACTTTTCCTAAGACTGAAAACAACGATATGGTAGATTTTAAAGAAAAAATGGCAATTCAGTCTATTTGATAATGTCAGAAAGTAAATAAAGTTTATGTTTATGAGGAACTTTTTTCAAAGGTAATTGTAATATTGATGTGCAACAAATTGTATTTTATCTGTTTTGAAAAATATAATTGTAAAAATAAGTTCAAAACAAACCAGTGCGTAGAAAAGATAATTCTTTTCCCTGCTGTGTGTTTGCGTCATTCTAGTGTCCAACGTCTCTCTCGTAAGAGTTGTGTCGCGATGAATTAGCATATAGACTCGAAGACTCTGTAAAGCGTTCTGACAAGCTGTTTATCCGACCAAGATTGCCTGTATAGCTGCAGGGGGTGGTGAGGGCAAAAATATAAGTTATGGCGCCTGGCGGGAGTGAAATATTAAAAAAAATGAGCGAGGGAGAGACGGTGGGGGAGAGATGTGAAGAAACCGAATGAGGGTTGCTCTCTCCGATCGACTTTCCGATCAAAAATTAAAGGGCTGATCAAAGGCTGTCACCGGCAGCTTGTCGAGAGCCTGCAAGGACCTGACAGCGTAGTTAGCTGTAATTCCAGGCCAGTCTCCCCAATCTATGAACCCCAGCGCTGTCTTGGCTACGTAGCTCCAAAAACAGGCGAGAAACTTTAGACTCAAACTACAAGATCGGAACCAACTGAAGAAAGAAAAGCGAAAAATTATTATCGGTAGAATACACTCAATTAGGCCAGTCAATGCTCTGGGACAGCTAGTGGAAGAACTTTTAACATGCCCACGACAAATATTACGAAATTTTTGTCCAACCTCTGACGTGCCGGGAAATTCCTAATACAAATCAAACAGTAATAATTTAATTACCATAAATTAAGATGTTGGCTTAAAAATGCATAAAATAATTATATATGGCGTACATGCTTTAAACATATAAAAGTCAATGAAGTCTCATTATGCCATTATACTGAAGATGTCTTGCCTACAACAGTACTGGAAAATAAAGCATACTTCATCCTTCATCAATCAGCCCATGCTTCTTAGTCCATAAACTTTGAAATTCTCTGCTGATTGGTTTTAATAACGGTTTTTTGTCATTAGAAATATTATGTAAAACTCGAACAAATTTACGAAAATTTATATTGAAAATATATCCTATTCAATTAAATGCATGTTTAAATTAATTACTTTTAAAATGCAGCTACAAAGCAATAGTATTGAGGAAATTTAGTAGAGGTTCAGTTAATAGCCACAAAGCCAAGAGAAACTAATGAGAGAATAATCCGATACACGCCAATTAAACAAACACACATACACACACACACACACACATATATATATATATATATATATATATGTGTGTGTGCGTGTGTCTGCATTGAATTACAGTAACATACCATTATTTCCTTCTTCACGCGTCATCTATCAGCAAACGGCATGATTAGACTATTAACTAGAAATAATTCCCAAATGCAATAAATATGGAGAAAACGATACAATTTCATATAAACTTAAAAAACTTATGCAACATTGAACAATTAAAATAGACGTAAATGTATTCTGTGATTATATTTAATTTTTTTAAATCTTGCATTTTCCGTTGTCAAATAGGATAAAATTTGAAAATCGATAATTTTCCATACACGGCACCTGCGGCACGCGTGCTATGCTTATCTTAGATTTATTCGTTCCGTTAGCCCTCTAAGGAGAAGTCAAAATGATAGTTACTAATATAATATGTACATTTGTATAGTAAGTACTTATACTATACATAACTACTATTTCTACACATTACGAAAAGTAAATAATGCAGAATAAGAAAGATTTGGAACTATATGTTAAGTGAGAATAAGAATTATATGTAATATAACCATCACTTCGCAAGTATCACTAAATCCACCTGCACTAAACAAAGCTACTACACTTCTTCTACTGAAGAATCTATAGGATCGCTACCACTGCTCTGAGACGTATTCTGAAACATTAGTTTGGAGGTACTAAATTTAAAATGAACACAGGGCAAGGTATATGACACAGCCCAGAATTGCTTCACGTTTGTGAAGACTAGCTGAAGCAATTTATTTAACAATTATTTCGCTGTTTCTGCATCGTTCAATGTTATGTATTAACAAATATTAGCAAATTCCGAAACTACGTAGATTCACAACGTAATCACTTAATTTCTTACGATAGTTTACCTCCATCTGAATTGTTGGCATAATTGTCGTTTGACCTACAGTCCAACAATAACCACACCTCATAATTTTAGTAAAGGATTCATTTAAAATGTCGGTTCATTAATAGAGAACTGCTTGCGGCGCCTCGCCTCCAAGATTGAAACTCTAGTTTTCTAGCCGTTCAAACTTTATAAATATTTTATAGCGCACTTTTCTTCTTTGAATCGATGGTTGTTTTATTTATTATTTTAAATTACATTTAATGTAAATTACCGCGTTAAATGTACTTTTGTTAAAATAGTCGCAAGGCACAGGTAAGGAATTTCCGGAATAAGCGTCCAGCTAAGAATAGCCCATAGGTAGACAGTTTCCCGGTAAGGACAGTACTCATCCAGATTTAGTTCGTGATGCTAATACCAGTTTACACCAATTAGGTGAACTGTACGAAAGAAAGAGGGGAGACCAGTGACGCCAAACTGGCAGAATGAGGGAGATGAACACTTTTGGGTCAGAATGGACGGAACAAGCAAGGACCATGGGAGACGGATACAGGAACAGATGGATGAAAACGAGGCCGAATGAACCGAATTCCCTGTGGCGGGAATCCTGTTCCGGTAAACCGTCGAAACACGGAACCTGGAGTAGAATCTCATGTTGGAGTAGTCGCTAATATTTTTTTAACTTAGCTCATTTTCATTTATATGTATATATTGATATTTAGAGTTTGATTTAATTATTTTTTTAAAATTCGTCGTAGTAATACCACATGGAGCCCACAAATTAATCTAAATAAATGTTTTCCCACGTATTTATTGAATTTCTCCCTTATATGCACGGTACGCTACAACTGCTTCACGTTGCACCAAAACAGATCAAACGGACGCTTGTCTAAACTTGATCTGTTTATCCACACAGACAAATCGCAGCTGTCTCGGTGTGTGTGAATTACTTTATCGATTCCTATACAAAGCAGAAAAATTCAATTCTATTTGTCCCCAGGTTATTTCACTTATTTCTTTTCGCTCAGATTAACCTCGTCTCTCTTTCTCCTCTTGTATGAGGAAAGAAAACAGGGAAAGTAAAGATTCTTCATTTTGATTTGACTTTAGATCAAAATCTTTGTTCAATCCTGAACCGTGTTTATTTATTAAATAAAATTGAGGTTTCATTTATGAAATAAGAATAAATAATTTAACTATAGATAAGACTTTCTTTGCAATTATACATAGTAATAAACTCAGATCTCTTCTTTCAGGTACTCAAAATTCAGTAGCAATAAATCCCAGCATTTTTCGTTTTTAGAAACTTAATAGCTTTAGAGGTATGAAATTTGGTTACGAGCCACCAAACATTTTCTCGTAGATTACAAGGAAACGCCTTTTCCTTTTCTCGTCTGAGCGATAAAACGTAAATAGTTGCTTTGCATGCGACAACGAAAAGCAAATTTAATAGCAAAATTTTGTAATTGAATTTCTGAACGACATAAACCGCCTCAGAGAGAAAACAGAACTCGTAAAAACGACATTAAAATTACGTCGTCGGCGACACAGCAATTTCGGCGCCGCTAGAGAAACGCTTTGGCAGTTTTCTTGATAGATCTTGCGCGAAGTACGACACAACGGCATCCTTTATTGGGGGTCGCTAATAGCGTGCCTTTGATTCTGACATCTTTGCAAAGAGCTGAAGAAACGTAAAGTGGTTATGCGTCCCGTTGATTGGTTCAATTCACCCGCACCTTCACAAAGAGGCGTAAAATAAACAAGTTTTCAGGACCCGGCCGCCTGCTCCGGCTTTAGCGTGTTGTGAACACAAAAGTGTTTGAGATTTGCCTCGGTGAAATGCGACGGGAAATCACTTTGATTTCCCATTGGCGTGTCAAAACATCGCGCAACTTTGAGAAGCAGTCGAGCCAACCCCCACTTCCCTTCCCCCACCCTCCCCTCTCATACACACTCCCCTCTATCATTTCCTTTAGTTATGGTCATAATCCGAATCTATAATATCTGAACGTAAGTAATAATTCCTTTCAAATTTGTTACTAAAAAATAGGAATAAAATTTCATATTTGCAGTTGTTATCTTGGTCTACAAGAGCTCTGAGAATGCTTTCTATGCCTACGAAATAAAGTTTTCAGAAGCTGAAAATATTTTAAAAACACAGTATACAACCAAAACAAGCTAACAACAATTTCTATACATCTTTCGTAAAATATTGTAAACGATCACTCAGTATCCTACAGGAATTATCAACCTGACCCACTAAATAAAAGTAATAATACTCATTGTCTTGTCACAAGAGACACTGTGTGTTGCAAATTTTACCGATAGAATAAATAATTAATTAAACAGTAGAACATTTTTAAAATATTCAAGAACATAGCTTTATTTGATTATATTCTCGAAAAAATAAGTGCACTTGAGAATCGTAAAATAACGGTAATAATTTTTAATAATTTGTTATAGTCTAATTGTGTTATTTTTTGCACCGTAGACGTCTGTATTTATATCAAGGAGCCTGTATCAATGACATAGAATGGTTCAATATATAGGATAAAACTTAAATTAGTTTAGTGCTCTATATTCTTTAAAGAACCGTGCTCTATTATTGGTGTAAAAATGCATCAAGAAGTTCTTAGTATAATGTTTTAATAGCTGTAAGTAACTTAGAAACCAATACAGTGTTAAGCTAGAGCTGGTCACGACTAATGCCGAGTCTATATAAGAATTTAGTACATTTGATGAGAGGATTAGGGAATTAAGCAACTTGCCGAAAGAAATCAGAAACAGAATTAGGAAATTTAAGAATCATTTATTTAGATAGTTTATATTATGACTAAAAAATTGTATTAAAAGAAACAAGCGGTCTTTAAGAAATATAAAATGTAGATATTGTAACACTCACCTGTGTGATTCACAAATTTTGTCAGCTGATTTTTCCCTCGGGGCATGAAGTAATCATACAAGAATTTTTTATCATAATTTATTCAGCAATCAGAATAATATACAATTCTTTGGGATAAAATGCTGACGGCTACTAATTGTATAAGTATCCAATAATTTAACGAGGGAGATATCCAATGATATAGCATGTGGAATTTAAATAAACTATAATTAGTTTAACTTAAAATAATTTTAGAGCCTTTTATTGATCACTGGTTCTAGAAGTTTGTCGACGAGTGCGTTTGGATGATTGTCTAACACTGCGTAATGTTTGACTGTTTTTGTGCCGTTGGAACTTTTAATCTGTATGCAGTGTGTGGTTCATCATGTACAATTTCCCGGTGGATCTTAGATTGGCGTCTTTGATTAATTGATATATAATTTTTTTTGCACATCACCATAGATCAATCCCCATCGGCCAATATTGGTCTGACTACAGCTTTATGAACCAGGATTTTAGCCATAGTAGTTATCTTGTCTTCTCAGCTTTTGTCTTTTCTACCATATGATTTTTCCAAGTCAATTTAGAATCTAAATTTAATCCTAAATATTTTACTGTTCTTGTGGATTTTGTACATTATTTATTGTGCCTGGTGTGCAAATTCCTTCCGGAGACTGAATGTGAAATGTGCAGATTTATTCTCGTTAAATTTTATTTTCCATTTTTCTAGCCATTGTGGTAGATACGTTTGTGTAATATTTGAGATTGTACGAGGATCCTCGTGGCAGAAGTGATTAAAGAAAAACACTCACTTCAAATACAAAAATGTGTTACAATGCAACTGATTCCAATTCACTTAATCAAAGATGTGTCATTGATTTTGCTACGTTCTTAATTCCAAAACAAGAGTTTTATATATAACTATTTAATAAATCTAAAGGATAAAATCAAAATAAAAGAACATACAACTGTGATTTATAAAATATATTATAAGCATTGGAAAAGCAATCTATAGTACTCATACAAGTACTGTGATATACAGCCTCAAAATTATGCCAAAATAAGTACTAAAACCAATACTACTTTGTCCCTACACCATTAAAATAATTAACATGTAAGATATATTGAAACTAATAGAATATTACGTAAACAACTCAACATATTTAAAAGGTAAACAAAAAAAGTATTAATTCCAGTAAAAGAAAGTAGTGAAATCAAATGTATAGAAGATAAATAATTAGTGAGTAGTAACGAGCATAAAAATGGACATTACCAGTATTTTAGTATATAAATTCATAATTGTAAATAATATGTATACAATTGTATAATAATATATAAATAATTGTCACTTTGGTTGCTAATGACCAGAGAATATATTTTTTAATAAAGAAGTGAAATTTCAAAACACCATGCCAAAATTTTGGATCAATGATACATTGACGTTAAATAACAGTCTATATTTCACCTATAACTCTCGATATGTTGTAGCGCAATAGAACGCGGTCCAATTTTTTACTGTTATGGAAATTTAAATTGCATAAATATTTCGGCATGAGCATGCCGACTTGGCGGCTCGGAAACAAAACAAAGAGACAGCGGTTGACGCTTGGGCTATAAAGCTCAGACACCTCGTCACTAGTTTCGGATTTTCCTAATCTGCCTGAGAATTTGGTGACCGGGTGGCATGTGTTCCCCAAATGTAACAAGGAATATTATTGGAGAATATTTATCCCTGCCACCTTAGTGATAGGTGTCGCATAAGTGGGGAGGAAGTTTTAAAGAGGCAGGCTCATACATTTTTGAGGGCAGATAGGCAGCAGAGAGGTGGAGAGAGGAGATTGGTGGCGAGAGCAGACTGATGGTGCAGAAAGAATTAGACATATTGGCAGTATAAAGTACGTTGTGAGAATTGATAGGTGGAGGAGAGTGTGAGGCGTGTTTGATGATTGGAGGAAATAGAGTGTAGGGTGAGACATTAACAAGTGGAGGAAGACAGTGTAAATTACTGACTGATCCGTTAGAGGAGGCAACGGAGAGGTCTACCATGTTTTAATCAGTCGAGGAAGCAGCGAAGAAAGGGGAATAAAGAGGAAAAAGCTGAGTTTTCTCAATTTCGGCAGCACGACTTTGTGCTATTGTCTACCGGCCGCTTCAGAGTTCCACAACAAGGAAGTTCCAGTGGCATCTGCAGCAAGACGCATATGCAAACAACTCAGGTTCGTCAACGAACGAAAAATCTGCTACACTTGGTCACCCAAACAATAATTACCCCTGACAACTTTAATATAATCCCCTTTTAATTATTTATTTTTGTACATGATATATATATATATATATACGCCGGACCCATTTTAAAATTGTTGTGCTTTCAGTTAATAAATGTACATATTAAACCATAATTATTACATTCGTTAAATAATAAATTCTTCCCATCATTTACAATATATCGAGATCTACGTAGTCGATATTTTACTATATTGACGTATGCGTCGAATTAAGCTTGCTGTATCCAATTTTATTAAAAAACGTCAAACGTGAGATAGGATTCTCGAAGTGTATTCGGTCCTTACGGACTTTACAATATAATTTCACTGGATTTCGTGTAGGAACCGTTTACGTTGTATGAGAATCATGAAAAATTTATTGGAAAAAAGAAACGAAATTTGAGGTATTTATAGTAGATTTAGTGGTTTTTTGTTTTACATTCTTTAATAAATGGTCCCGGAGAAAGAGTTCAATACGAGGATTGTTAGAGGGAAAACGAACGTAATGGAGTGTAGTATGGGAAACAGTGGAATACCAAAGGGTGTTTGATTGGGAAGGGATTTTTTGAAGGAAGTACTAGTGATATTAGAAATAAAGTAGACATAAAGAGTAGGATAGCACAAGCAAGGAAATCTTTCGTGAAAAAGAGGAATTTACTTACGAGTAATATAAGTATGAATATTAGAAAAGCATTGATACAAATGTTCGTATGGAATGTGGCGTAATATGGGTGCGAAACGTTGATGGTAGGAGTTGCGGAATGGAAAAGAATGGAAGCCTTTGGAATGTGTTGGTATGGAAGAATGCTGGAAATTAGATGAGAGAGTAGAATCACTAACGAGGAAGTTCTAAACAGAATAAGGGAAGACCGAAAAATATGGAGGACGTTGACCAAGAGAAGGGATAGATTAATAGGCCACGTTTTGAGACATGAGTGTTTTGTAAAATTAGCATTAGAAGAAAGCGTATGGGGTAAGAACAGAAGAGGGAGGCCAAGGATGGAAGCGCTAAGAATATTACGGAGGATGTAGTAGTTATGTGGTAATTAAAAGGCTTGTGCAATATAGGCTACCATGGAGGACTTAATACTACAAAGACAAGACAACATTCTTTGTTAAAATGAATGCTTTTATTTAAAATATGTTTTTAACAAATTAATGTGAGACGCTTATTTTGAAAATGTTTCACTATGTTTTGGTTTTTACATAGATGAATACATTATGCCGATAGGTCCTTTGTATAAGAACTGTAACGGTATGAATTAATATAATTTTTAATATACTGAAAATTGGAGATCGATTTAAAACATATGGTTAGCCTATTACAATACAATATATTAGTAGTTTATTTGCTAAACGAACTATTGAATTGAAGAAATGAAAATCATTTAAATATACTAGATTTTGAAATTTTCTTTTTCAGAAATTTATTGTGAATTTTTCGTATTGGACTTTATTTTAGCTTATTTTAATTTTTATGATGAGGTCGGTGAGTAATTAAATTTTTTTATTTCCTTAAAGTATTAGCGTAATAAATAAATACGTGTAGCTAAAAATCATCGTCTCTTCCGTTTCCTCACAACAGCGCCCACATCTATTCAGAAATTTTTGGGCGTAAAATCCTTCCATCGGCACATAAACACAATCCCACTAGAATCTCAATTCAAATAACACAAACATATCTATCGAGATTGTATTTCGATAAGGAACCCAGCTCAAAAATATATTACTGCTGGTGACTCTCTCCCTTCTCCCCGCATCCCTTCAGTTCTTACTACCCTTCTTTTAACCTTCTTTCTAGTTCCTCCTTATCCTCCACGCAAGCCAGCAGCATCGCCACAAAAATGTATTTCACATTAGTGTCCAATAAAAGGCGTCCCATAAATGTTACTCTATTTCGCTATCGCATTACAAAGAGCCATTACGGAGCGTATCTGTTTTCCCTCCCCCCGGAAGCCTCGTAAACAAAATAAGCGTCAGGTCGCATCTCGTTGGCCTCGAATCAGAAAGTAGCTCTCGAGATTCTTTACACCGCGCGTGACGCTAACTGCGTTACTGTCTTCGCCTTGTGTATTGCCTTACATGACTGGGAGGGGTGCAGAATACCGCTTTTTAATCTACCATTATCTCACACTCCATTCCAGCACCGCGGTAGCTGTCGCCTTCTGTTCGCTTCAAGCAAGCAGCAAACAAGAAACAACATTAAGTTTTCCCTTGTTCTCCCGCGTCCCGCCCTCGACTCCTATTCCCTATTTTCGGAACTGCATCTTCCCGCGGTATTTTTTACATCACTCCGGAGTCCACACAATTTCAAATTCCATTTTCAAAGACACATATCTACCCTCCTCCAGCGGAGCACTTTACAGAGCCACCCCTACTGCCATGAAGCATCAGCTTCCACCCTCCCGACAACTACTTGTATTTCTGCCTTCTTTTCTTCGTACCTCGCGCTCAGTGGTGGCGGCATCATCTATTGCAGTGCCATCAATATTTCCTTACGGCGTAAGTTGAACCTTTTCTCGATAGAGGGACGTGAGGAGGGTGTGTTTTAAGGGGAATTCACTCTATCACGAACTAGCGTTTCCTCCTGAGAACTGCAACGCTGAGGAAGATTGTCTCGTGTAACACTCCGTTACGTTCAAGCGTGTCTGCCTACTGATAGGCTTAACGACAGTAACGCCGTACTACAACAACGTATTCAGCCACCCTCTTCTCTAAAGAGAAAATTCAATTTTTATTATGATGTACTCTTTATCTTTTCTATGAACCAATAACTCTTCAATACGAATATCGATGTGGTCGTACGGATATAAGCTATTTAAGTTCTGGAAAAGAAAGCTTGACTTGAAAGAAACATGTAAACAACAGTAATTCAGGCCATCAAGAATTATGATCCACATAACGCACCATAGATAAATGCTAACAACTTGTGATGCGTTTGTCAAAGTAATACATCTTACAGAGAAACTAGATTTTATTTGTTATTAAAGTACACAAAAATGTTTTTTTTAATTCGAGGTTTATAGTCGCACCAATATAAAATGTCATTAGCGACTATCTAATTGAGTAACTAATGCAATGTTTAGTCCTGTTTGCTAAGTTGGAGAACGTGAAAACACACCCAGGCCGATGTCAGGAATCTAACTCTGGACGTCGGTGATGCAAGGCTGTGACGTTAGCCACTAAACCACAGAGGCGGCCTAAATATATGCTATCACAAAGTGAGAAGCATCATTGTAAGATTAGGGTACGTGATGACACGGTGGATGTACATATTAGAGACATTCTGACCGTTATAGAGTTCTAGTTCGAAATACTTCACATGAATATTGTAGATTATAGTATGATTCTAATGCATTTTAGTTCGAGTTCGAAATACTTCACATGAATATTATAGATTATAGTATGATTATAATGCATTTTAAGTGATAGTAAACATTTTCTTAAAGAAGTACCCAATTAACAGACAAATTTAAGTGTTAAAATAAATACCACACAAAGTCTCCAATACCTACTTCTTTACTTTTGTGTTCGTCATCTGGATTGTTCTCGGGACTTTTGCTCCTTTGAATCACCCGACGAAAGCAACAAGGATTGGAGAAAAGCTTTGTAGAATTTAATTTTTCACTTAGTTTTGTCAGATAAATGGTAACTTTTTTACATAACTTAGTCTGAAACATCTAACGCAAACAATTATATTCCATATTTTCAAAGTAGAAATTTATTCGGCTGGTGTTGGTTCAACATTGCACAATACCCTATTATAGGAATAATTACGGATTTTTTACATTATTAAAACACAAGTCTTGAGACTAATTTATAAAAATACGCATTCCACATAAGAAATATTCCTCTTCTTTTATAAATTCATAATTTTCCTGTCGCCGGTTTGAAGATGAGAGATGATTGACATAACTGTGAATTTTTCAGTTATGATGTCCAGAGTGAGTAAAACATCAATGTCGGATTCAACATTCGAAGCATAGATGCTAGCTAACTACAGGGAGTGGATAAAATCTGACTTCTTTCTGATAAAATCTGGAGTGCCACAAGGAAGTGTTCTTGGCCCAATCCTGTATGTTCTGTACTCGTCAGATATATCGCTGGAACAAGATGCAACGATAGGGACATTCGCCGATGATATTGCACCCAGGTCCCTAAACAGCCTCAAATATTATACAAACTTATCTAATCAATCTACCCCAATGGCTAGAAAATTGAAAATAAAACGGAATGAGAATAGATCTGCACATTTCACATCCAATTTCCGGAAGGAATTTGCCCCCCCAGGCACAATAAATAATGTACAAAATCCACAAGAACAGTAAAATATTTAGGACTAAACTTAGATTCTAAATTGACTTTGATAAATCATATCCTAAAAAAGAGAAAACAAGCTGAGAAGACGACAAGATAACTACTATAGCTTATAGGAAGAAAATCACGGTTATATACAGACAATAAAATCCTGATGCATAAAGTTGTAATCAGACCAATATTGGCCTATGGGTTTATCTATAAGGATGCGCAACAAAATGAAATATACAAATTATTCAAAGATGCCAATCCAAGACCCTCTGGCAAATTGTAAACGCCCCATGGTACATAAATAACCATGCATTCGGAATTAAAAGTTGTAAAGATATAAAAAGTCACCCGTAAAAAAGCCATCATGCATCACACAGTCTGAGACAATAATCTAAACCCACTATTAGACAAATGTTTAGAACCAGTGATCAATTAAAGAGTCAAAAATATGTGGCCTAGTAAACTATTCTAAGTTTGACTAATGATTCTTTAATTAAATTCTACCGGCAATATCATTGGACATCTTCATCATGTTATTGGATACTAATAAAATTAATAGCTAGAAGAAATATAAGTTTTTTTGATTGCTTAATTAATTTTGAATAAAAAAGAGATACTGGCTGTGGTATGCTATGCTATAAATTTAGATAATTAATTACATATAAATTAAAATTGGGACTTAATTATAATGTTCTGTGCAAAGGACTATAAAAAGTATAATTTCAATATTGGAGCTTGATTAAAAAAAGTATATGCAATGACCAGAGGCGAAAAACATCGTTTGTACGTCACCATTGCTGAAGTTGGGCTTATTTCCGCTTATCATGGCTGGAGGCTCGTTGTCTATGGGACAACATCAATCTATATGCTCTAAACGGTTGAAGCCGTTGGAGGAGGGGAAAATAAAAGTTTATCTGGGAAGCAATAACAACACAAGAAATCGCTCTCAGCTCCGTGTTGAAAAACATCGTCTAAGCCATTTTGAAACAAGGATTCATTATTCCGGTACAAATTTACACAATACTCTTCCGGAGAAAATAAAAGCTTTAAAGGTTCAAAAATTATTTATAAAGAATTGTAAATCTCTGTTAATGAATGGAGCATATTATTCACTGAAAGAGTTCGTAGATAGGAAGGACTAAAACCGTTTGCTTGTATTCTATCAAATTCTCCTACTATTTTACAGCTATACTCTACAAGAATTTAACTGCCGACTTATTTTCTTTTTTGTTTTCGACGGGAACCTACGCACGATCTTCTGCCTGCCTACTCCGTCGACTGAAAATTGAAATTTATCTTTTCTCTTTTTGTCCTTAAATTCTTAATTGTAAAATTTTGTATATTTCTTGTAATATTAAATTTGACGTATCCTATTTCCTCGACCGAGGACTAATGGATTAAATACTGAACATAATCTAATCTGGTTCTTAATTACTAGGCCATGTCTGAAGCTGCGAGTTGACTCCAGTACGGTCTGAAGCGTCGGATGTTGACATCTCAAGGAATAACTCAAAGAGCGAAAAGACAGCAGGAATATGGATGTATATTACTGAAATGTGTTTCTAGATGTATGCACGTAAGCCTGAATATGACTGGACAGTTCTTCGGCATGAATATAACTCAACAACAAAAAGTTTAGTCTACAACTGAGTACTTACCAAGAAGTTCTTTCGTTTTGTTCTCAAAGCTCCGCCTCTGTACATGAAATTTCACCTCGAACAGCAAGTAGGCGTGATTTTTTCCCCTCCTTCCTCGTAAATATGGGAAGATGATGCAGAAGAGCTGATGGAATGCCTGCGGAACTAAAATTTTCGGATCCATCCTTTGAAGGGGACACGTGGCCGTTGTGCTTTAACTTTCAGATACTTGAGGGTATAGACTGTCCGTTTTCGTATTCATTGCCCAGCGTCTCTGTCTTTAAGTTAGTACACTAGAATTGCCAGCTTGGGACTGACATGAACGATGTTCAGTAATTTATTTTGTAACGTGCGAATTTAATTTTAGTAAAGTAAATTTATTTTATACTTGGGAGACTGAACACCAAAATAAAATAGAGAAATATCGCAAATGAACCTTGGGTTAACGGTTCTAACAAAAGCTGGACTTTGAGGGAAAAGAGAAAGTTTTGTACCGGGGTAATAAAAAAAGAGGGAGACCATGGTAGGAGCTAGACACAGTCGGGGTGAGAACGCGGCATAACACACACTCGAACTGGGGTGAGATATCTTGGCTGTCGATGATCAGGACACGTCCACGTGGAAGTGTATATTTACGGTGTTTTCGAGGTGCAAAAGCGGGGAAGGAAAGTAACGCCGGTGGAGAGTAAACGTGTACGGCTCCGACCTGTTTGGCGTACGCGACGGAGAACGCCTAACGAGGAAGAAGACCTTGAAAGCGTAGACCATGTTTTTTTTTCAAGTAAGTAGCAAGTGCTCATTTTCATCCTCATCTTATTTTTAGATCTCAAATTTGTTTCAGTCAGTCTGCTTGTGTCGCCTGAGAGAAAGAGAAAACTCACAAATCCCCCCAAATTTACGAAAATAAATTTAAAAAATAAATTAAAACTTTAAACTTTCTATCGTCTTCCGTCGTCGAAAGACCTGGAATTTCTAACTTCGTCCAATGAAATAACGTGCAAAATTTTCGTCAATAAGGTTAACAAAGCGCGTGCATGCATGGTCCCGACTCCGACTATCGTAGATCTAATCTCTACATAACTCTAAATATTATTTACAATTAATATAATAAAATGGGTTGAAGTAAGATATGATATGCGTACCACATGACCAAATTATGGAATCAATCTTAAATTTGGGTTATGGAAATGAAACGTGATAAGTGACTCAGGAACTGAATCTAAATTATGCATCAGTAAAAGGTATATTGGTTCTTTAAACCTTATATCGCAAAATCACTTATTTCAGTATCACTAGCTACCCAAATTTTCTTAAAACTGTTCGCATTTTAATAATTTTCTACAGAAACCTAATTTATAAACAATAGGACTGATACTTCTTAAAATTAAACACGAATTCGGAATATAGTCTTTATAATTGTGTGGTAAAGTTTAAACAAAGACGAATATTTGTTAACAATTATGTTATCGGTGTTATCTTAGTAGAACTTATGCCATAAAATATACGATGTCTTCAGCATTGCTGTAATAATTACATTATATTTCAAATGGAGACATATTGATGTCTCATTCTAAACTTGTTGAAATATTTTAGTGATTAGAATTTTCATATGCAAAGCAACAGTACTGCATATTCTTGTTGAATAATTATTATATATGTATTATATTATTATATATGCATTGTATGCATATAGACCTAATACCATTTTTCATTTTACAACTATTCTTATTAATATGATTGTATTCTTACGACCAATAGGAGACATTTATTCAAAAAATTCATTTTAAATAAATACGTTTCGGTACTTGCATGTACTTTCAATAAGTTACGTATTCAATAACCGTGGAAACCAAACAAGTTTCTTTATAGTGAAAGCGACTTTCATTAATTTTACTGAATAACCTTTTAGTCAAGTAGCAATTTAAACTGATTTCAAAAAATAAAGTTACTGTTATAGGCCCTAAATTACATTTTGTATTAAAAATAATTGATGTTATATGCCTATTTAACATCAATTATTTTCTATTGTAAATTATATTTTATTATTTTTTAACATCTTAACGTTGGACAAAAATAAGTATATATGTAGTTTTTTCGAAATGTAATGATGTTATCACTGCATCAATATACTGATATTCCTGTGTCAATAATAATTTCGCAATTACTCTTGTGAATTAATGCGGACTAATTTGATGTAGTTTAATATGAGCACTGTTTTAAAATAGTAACAATGTATACTTGAATTATGAGAGTAATTACTACAAACCAAACTAACTCATTTTGCAATTATTAATGGCATTATTTCGTTATAGCATTTAGGTATAAATAAATATGTTTCCCCTATTTTATCAAATACTTGGTCGTCCTGAGAGGAATAAACTGCAATATTGTTCCATTATCTTGACACATTTAGAATTAAATACGATTCATGGCTACTGCAACGGCGGCTCATAAATTATCTGTTGATTATTAACATGAGTTTACGAAAACTAATTTCGCTGGTGTAAATATAATGAAGTATTTTGTTCCATGGGTGAGTAGTGGGGAAGGGGAGGGATGGGAGAATGTCCAGATATAAACATGAAGGCATTTTCAAAGAGTATGGGTATGGTTTCTTGAAACTATTCCTTGAGATATTTATTTATGCTTTTAGTGTGTTTTTTATGGAATGATTGTAACAAATGTTTTTTCTTAACCTTATTTAAGCGATATTTTATAATGCACACAAATATAATGGTTGTAATTATACGATTCAGGTGTGGTCTTTCTCCAGCCGTTGGATAGACAGTTACAAACCCATATAATATTTACTAAATACTTCGGCCTAATTTTATCACTTTGATGAAGAATCGTTATTAGATTTGTAGCGCAGTAGGACCCCTCCCTATCTTTCTTACAAATTTTTAGATTTATAGATGATCGAAATCCGGCAAAAATATTTTAAATCGGCGACAAACAGGCAATAAATGTTTTTTTCCGGCGTCAGGGTGGCGGGCTGGAAGCGTGCCTGTCTGCAGCTTTAGAAGATTAGGCTTGTTTTGCTGAAGAAACGTTAGCCCTTTCAAATTTCCTACGGACACTATTCTGTTTGTCAGCGAAAGGATTTCCGGTGCTTTACGGAGGACGAGTGTTGATTGGCCAACACCCGTCTCGTGGGATAGCGCTTCCTCTTGGAGGAGGGAAAATAAGAGTTTATCTGGGAAGCAATAACACGAAAAATAAGTCAGAGTGGAACGGGAGTTGAAAGGGAGGTGTAAGCGAGAAATGTTGGTCGAGAGTTGAAATAATTGTAGCTCTAGAGAGAAAGACGGAGGTGCGAGCAAGGAAGGCCAGAACTTAGGACGTTTTTAATTGTGTGTTGGAGTGACGAAGGAGGAAAACTGCGTTTTCCTCAACTACCGGCAGTACCAGGTCCATCGCATTTTCTGCCGACAGAGGGCAAGTTTACAACTCAACCTGGAGGAAGAAGGAAGTCAGAATGTGGATGAAGCGTAATCCAACACGAGAAAGTTTCAGAATCGCATAGTACTTGCATCGAGAGACGAGGGAAGATCTAACAGGTTCGTCAATAATGAACGAAAATCTCTGCTGCACGTTGTTACTCCAATAATTAGTTAATCATGAGACTCCATTTGAAATTTAAAAATCGTCCTCTTTAATAACAGTGCGCAGGACCTCTTCAAGAAATTGTTTTTTATATAAAATAAAATTATTCTTATATATTCTAAAGGCTCAAATAATTTTGATAAAATAATCTTGAATAACCCCCCCAAAAAAAAATATTAATTTACAGATTAGGACGAAAAATCTGGACACGTAATATTGTGGTGGGGTTAATAAAAATTGAATAATAAAGGAAAAACCATTTTATTTATTTAAAGTTAACTGTTGTTGGATAAAAAATAAATGAAAAGGTATACATTAAATGAAAAAAATAATCAATGAATTTGAAATTTATATTGTGGGTTAGCAAAATTAAATAAAAAGACTAATTGAATTTCATAATTTTCTAAGTAGAATAACGACTGAATCCTAATGAAGTTGTGTATCTGAAACTGAAATAAGAAATTGTTAACGGTTCTTTAAAGTTGACCACAATGCTAATGATTTCCCGCAATGAAGAGCCACGAAGCAATAATCCGTGCATTCCTGACGACGACTGCTTTCGCTTAATACGTAACAATCATAACTCTATTATCAACGATGTGCCAGAAATGCGCGTATGATAAACTGATGGCAACCGCAAAATATCGCAGTTCTCCCTTTGGACGCATTGAGTTTCAGCACGCCCACGCCCCCCGTCTAACGATAACTGCCGCAAAGTCGCTCTTTATTCACTTGTCTTGTAGGGGAAACTCCAACTGGGATAACGCCTCTATAGATATTTATGGCCTTTGCGATATTATGAATAACAAGCAAATGGGCCATTCCTTCAAGTGCCAAGTCGGAGAGGGTTTTTAAACAGTATTTCGCTTCATTGAATATCGCAATAGTTGCTTCATCCACTATTCAATAATACGAAAGCAATAGCTTACCGCCAATCATGGTTTTAGATATTATCCGGTTTTAAGGTGGTAAAACGATATAACGTGTTTATAGAACAATGAATACCCATTATACCACGTTTAACTGACTTCTTAAGGAAAGAATATCTGATTTGTGTGATTAAATTTTCCTGAATTGCAAACCCTCAGTGATCAGTTCTGCAGCCAGGCATGATAAAAAGGTTTATTTTTATGTAGTGTGACAAATAATCACTTAAGAAGGGAATTTATTAATATTGAATATTAAATTTTATGTTAAATTAAATGTCAAGAAGTAATCTTTCTATATTATACGAAGTACTTTTGGAGCATTGAAGACCGAGGACGATGAATGACCCGTGCTACGAGGCTCAAAAGAATATTTTTTGAAATGGTTGAGCTGAGGGTCCATCAAGGTCGAGGTAAAATGATTATTTGAAGAAAAATTTCTTGGGATTTCACACGGGGTTTCGACGACCGTTATCTTTGTCGTCATTTTCCAGGCGAATTTTGTGACATTTCACTAGCAAAATTGACGCAAATTCACGCCCACATAAAAATTTCGGGTATGGACTCATCTTACCACTTAATTGGGAGGAGGGAATCTATATAAATTAAGAATTAAGCAAACTCCTCTCCCATCATTCGGAAGGGCACGAGACGATCCCAGTATCCCGATTTACCTGATGATTCCCTCAAAAAAGTTAACCAGCAACCTGATTTTTATGCAGAGGTTTCAGAGATTATTTCGGGATTATACTAATTATGGGACTTCTTATTCACACTCGAAAATTTTATTTTGACCCTCGAGACTAGTAAAAGTGAGAAATCTACGTTTAATATCTAGAGTGTTGCTAACAAATTATTGAGTCATAGGTCTGAGGTAAACGGCAGTAGCTGGAGATGGGGAAAAATCACCAACGACGATATTGATTAGCACCAGGACACCAAATCAGCGAAAACAATCAAGAATTATATACAGTATTAAATAAATAGGGGGATTATTCATTTTATAATAATAATAAATTGTTAGCAATGTAAATTATATTTATTTATTATTAACGTACAATAATTTATTATAGTTTTAATATTCCGGCCTTTCTTTATAATATACAACATATAAATATCGACAAAATCTGATAGAGTGGAAATATTGCACACAAAATCTATTCTGACCTGGCAGTATAGGACATCATCAAAAAGGTTACAGAGGCAATTACCGTGTAAACTTAATTTGGACGTAGCGGCGCCTTCTCACGTTTGAACGTCCTCGTATTACTTCAATCTGGTTTCGATCACACCTCTCGGCCGCTGCTATTGTCCCTGGATCAGGATAATTTCCAGTCCTTGCCTCGTCACTTCAGACAATCTTTCCGATAGCGGAATCATTAGCGCTGAAATCTCACAATATGTCACTAATATCATCTGATAAACAGCTTTCGTCCCATAAATCTGTCTTCCCTCCTGTACACTGCAAGGTTTTTCAATACTTCTTCCCCACTTGTTTAATTCATATCCCGAAGATATCTGGGATGGATATTAACCAATCAGATTTATTGTTACTCTTCTCTGGGAAGAATAGTTTGCCCTTCTCCCCCAAGGTTTTTGGGGAAATACACGCTTATTTCTAGCTTCGGTCCCCACATTCCAGAGACCATGTGCCTAATCTCCCTTGCGCCCAAATGTCTGACTTTTATTACCCATGTTTGTCAAACAATGTTTCTTTTCTCCGAAACCAGCGAAAACCGAGTATAGTCTTTGATCGTTACAAGAAAATATGGTTTCGGTTGGTAAGTATCCAATACTCTGCATATCTTATCGTTAATTGGTATCAGTTATGCTGATACTAACAGAATTTAAGCTCAGTGATTGAAAATTACTCATATTTAATGTTTCGGCTGGGAAAGACGACTCGGAACTTGCCTAATTTAACATTCTCCAAAATGTTAAATAGCTTGACCTGGATTGGATACCTCAACGATTTAAAATCTAAGAGTAATACTTAGGGCCGAGTTATACACATAATTCAAGTCATTTTATAAAATTATTACAGAACACTTTTCTTTCTTCAGGAGAATTCAAGAAAATAAAGCTGTCTATTACAGTAAGTTTTACATAAGATAATAACTTAAATGACAACACAGATTTGAATTCAATGGAACCTAATTCATTGAAGATAAATGACAGTAACTCAAAATGAACTACTCTGAGACAACCACCCTTCATCGATGTCCCTCAATCCCTCAGCATCTATCCATACCGCCATACAAATAACAATGACTCTTATTTTATCATTCCCAAAAGAAAGTAAATCTATTTTACCCAATCTTTCACCTACATCAAAACTATTATCAAATAAGACACCATGAACGCATTAACCATAGAAAACTCACAAAGGGGAAAAAATTATAGTCGGCTGGATCCACGCCCATCAAGGCATACAAGGAAATGAAATAGACAACTAGAAAGCGAAACCCAAAAAGGGCCCACAATCCATATAGACAGCTGGAAACAAGCCCGAACACACCTCGTCCAACACTGGAACTAAACCTAGACCAACTAAAGCAAGCAAAACGCAAAAATCTGTCAACAATTTTTGTAATATCCCTATCAACCGAAGACATAAAGAAGAGATCAAGGTGTATTAACCAGGATCAGAACCAGAACTTACCCACCTACATTTAATGACGAATGGTACGTCACCTATCTGCGATCGATGCGACACCCCGATGTTCATAAGACTTCAAGTTATAGACCAAATATAGAAGAAAAAGTAACCAAATACTGGAAATCATCGCACCAACTCGATCATCCACTCCTCAGCGGACCAAGAAAAATCATTGAGTTCATAAATAATTCAAACTCTATGACGAAATATAAACCTACCTCAACTCCATAATATGTATGTGACGGCCAACGAAAGCGAGAACAAAATCAACCAGGGCATTTTTCTCGTGTCTAAATATAAGACTGATTTACGCTTTTCAGTTTGAATATTGGCCAGCTAATTTTATATATCTGCAACTGTAATTAACTAGAAACATGTACGAACACAGTTTCTCGCATCCGGTTACTATAAATTTTCCAGTTGATTGCAATTATGAAAAATCCAACCAGAGGAAGTTATATAAAATTATTTTTGTTTGGCTAATACAAAAAGGATGAGGAAAATTCAGAGGAATAGGAGATGATAGGGAAAGAGGTTCGGTGAGTAGAGGATTGGATTACGGACCACGAGCCAAGGCAGAAGTAAACTTTTAGATTCCTAGTAATTTTAAAGACGAAGTAGTGACCGGGAGGAGTTGTTAAGAAATGGGTAAAGGTCTTGACTGCTGGTGAAACTCCTGACGCAGTTTCAAGCAGAAACAGACCGTCACAACCGGTGCCTCTCCGATGAATTTCACCAGAAGCAGGTCTTTACCTAAGAAGGCAGCTGCAGCATTTCGGTATCATTAATTTAACATTCCGAACAATTTTACACTACCAGTCCTAATTGCCAAATACTTCTACACGGTTCACCCTACAGGTGACCCTGATTTTAAAAGTCAATCAAGTTCCACATAAATTTTGAGTGTTCTAACGTTTATTATTTAATTCATTTGTTGAATAAATCTTAAATTTTGATTTTAAATTCATTCATTTCATTATTAATTTTCTTTAAAAATATAATATCCTCCAATAATTAAATTAAACATTACAAATGATTTCCAATGGGAGACTAATTTAATATTAGATTATTTGTCCGTCATCAGTGTAAATCTTTTCAAATAAGGCATCATTTGAAGGCTTATAATGAAGTACGCAGTTTTTCAACATCTGAACACTTGCTTCAGGGTAAACATAGTACTGCTTCCTATAAACTGGCAGCGCTTTATTAATTGTAAATTAGATTACAATCATGATGAGTGGGAAGAACAATCACATAATGTAAATGAATGAACTTTCTCATAAAAATGATTTTTTTCTAGGTGTTTGTAAATACATATTTTTCCGATAAGAACCTTAAATCGCGATTGAAAATTCTAAATTTATTGTAGAAATACACAGAGTAGATTAAGGTATGCTGACTTCCACGAGAGTATGCTACTAAATAAGGCCAAGGAAGAAAAATATGTTCCTAACTTACAGTAATTTAAAAATGCTGCTAAAAATTGTTTTCATTTTCAAAATCGGCCAATCGGAGGGCATTACTATTTGAATGTTTGGAAGTGGTTACTTGACTGCTTTGTTACACGTGGCACCAGTAGTAAATGTTATATCATTTCTAATATACAGGGAAACAGTGAACATCAACATGGCAACGGAACAATGGCCCTTGGCAGTCTAGGAAGTGGTCTCTTGTTAGGAGCAGAGACTGTACAGAGCTGCGGGTTGCGGTACACCAAGGCGGCAGGCCACAACAATAGCGACCTGGGAATAATACGCGACCGCCAGTGTCATCGGCTAATAAACTATCGCACCCACTCGCTGGAATGTCGTTATTACAGGCAACCACGCTCTAATTGCCGGCCAAGTGGAATTCTCCAAATCCTTCTAAATCAATTACTTTGCGACTGCAAATAAAAGAAACCCGCACAAGTAAATAAACAAGTCAGTCACTACTTTTTGGTTCTTCCCCTTTGTTGTAAAAAGGAAGAAACAACTATTTCCATTTAATTATCAACCATATTTATTTCTCAAACGTTTCACATATTTCATTCGTTAGCCAATTTTAGTGTACATAAATTAAAACGAAAGTGGCGTTCCACAGCCTTCAACGTTTTCAAAGTCACCAATTGACTCAATTACTAGTAGCTTAATTGGCGTAATATTTAAATCTACAAGTACGTGCTATAATCTCCCTTAACTAAGCCCGTTTACACTATTTATGTATTTCTACCAGCCCACAACAATGAAGATTCAGCCAATGGTCTCGCATTAAATTATGTATTAAGGTATGTAAATAGGACTGAGGAATATTAGCGTGGCCTTATAACGTGTTAGCAGTGCAATGTGTAAGGTGTTGTTGTTGTAGTATTCGGTCCTAAGATTGGTCTGATGCAACCCTCAACGCTAACCTATCTTGCGCAAGCCTTTACATTTCCGCAAAACTACCTAATCCCACATCCTCTCTAATCTGCTTAGCAATTTCCATCCTTAGCCTTCCCCTTCTGTTCTTATCACGCACACTTCCCTCTAATGGCAAGACCCTCGTGTCTTAAAACGTGGCCTATTAATCTATCCCTTCTCATAGTCAATGTCCTCCATATTGTGTAAGGTGATAAATAGGAAAATTACGATTGTGCAAAAATGTATGTTTCCAGAATTGTCATTATGCTACGTATCTGTTTATATTGTAAAAGATATAAAATACTGTAAATGATGGGGGGATATTATTTAATGAATTTAATTACTGAGTTTAAATATATATTTATTAATTATAATCTCAGAGTATTAATGGTTTGGGTGATCACGTGTAGCAGATCAGTTCGTTGACGAACCTGAATTGTCTTCATAGGCGTCTCGCTGTAATTTCCGTGTTGTGGAACTTGAAGCGGCCGGTCGACGATAACACGAAGTCTTCCTTCCCTTGTTGCTAAGACCTTTCTTCCCTGCTTCCTGGACTGATCAAAGCATGGTCGCCGCTGCCACCTCACCAATCTCCCAAATCTGTTAAATCTGTTTCTCCACTCTCCTTCAATCTCCTCTCTCCATCCACTGCAAAATCTCTCCAATCTTCTCTCTCTATCTCCTCTCTCCATCCACTTCACGATCTCTCCAAAAATCCCCGAAAATTGTCTCCGCCAGCCTCTTTAAAGCCTTGTCCCCACTTATCCGACACCTATCACTAAGGTGGCAGGGATGGATAACCTCCAATCATATCCCTTGTTTCATTTGGGGAAAATACGCCACCCGGTCACCAAATTCCCAGGCAGATTAAGACATTCCGAAACGGCGACGTTGGTCCAGGTGACAGTCCCAGCCCCTTTGTTGTTTATTCCAAAAGGCGAGACGGCGGGCGGAAAAACCCCTTCTTCCTAGCAAACAACTTGCTCATGCCGGAATATTTGGTATTTAAGTTCCCAAAAATTATAATAAAAATTTGGACGCGGATTCTACTGCGCTACAATACGCGTCTTGAAAGTGTAAATAAATTACATCTGTTTCTTGGCTTTTCTGGATGTGGGTGGCCACTCGCACAAAAGACGTCCCTTTCCTTTTGTGAGAAAAGGGGTCGCGCAGATAATTTGGGAATGACGGGCTACAGGAAATATTCGTAGATAATTAGATGAACTGCTGAAAAACGGAAGTACTGTGGACAATTTGGAATATTACGAAAGGATCCGTAACACATGCAGTATTTAGGCCCAGCAAACTGAAATTTTCCTATTGACTGCAATTGTCCAACTGCAAGCCAATAGAAGACTTTGGTGGACAACATCTGATTGGTGGCTCGGGATTGAGGTTACGAGAGAACAGGATTCTTGAAGAAGCGAGAGACCAGAGAGAGATATTGTTAAATAAATCGTCGGGAGACCTGAGAAAATAGTTTGTCGGGAGAGCGGAGAGAAAAGTTCTTGGGAGACAAGAGGGAGATGAAGTTGGAAACTATCTTGGTAGCCGCCTGGAAGGAGAATACGGGAGCCAGCACAGACGGAGACTATCTTGTCGCAGCCACCAGCCAACCATCATACGACGAAACACAAAGAAACAGATGTATTTCCGGTATCGTGCCTATTTTTTTTTTTTTTTGATTTTAAGAGTTCACATTTGCTAGGCCTCTTGCCATAAGGGAAACAAATTCAGCTTTTTCGTTCACCCCACTGTGAAACCTTGAGATGAAGTCTAAATGCTACTCTTAAGATATCTAAAACTTTGTAAATAACTTTGATGTTTTATTAATATTACAACTTAGGATTTATAAACTTAAACATTTCTAGTCTTTTAAATATTCCTCATCAATATATCATATATAATATTATTAAATTAATAAATTCAATTAACCCCACCCAATACGTAAGCATTACAATATCTTAATTTGCCACATGTTTTTTTTCCTCTGGTAGATTTTTGCAATCAGTTGCCACTTGAGTTAGATTTGTTTCAATCCAATTCCGTAGATATCACTTATTATCCAATAAAATCTTTCAGCCAATAGTACTTAAATATCGCTTCTGTTTAAATATCCAACTGATACTTCACAATTTTTTATTTCATGTGAATTGCACGAGATTTCCAGTCGCTGAGAAGAGCTTCCAAGAAATTCCTTCCGGAGACAAAATTTTGATTTCGAATATCATCTTGTATCGCTCACAGTGCAGAGTTATTTGTGCAGTGCAGTGTAGTCGCGAAATTTAGTGTTATTTATGAAGGGAAGTTTATACTACTCTACAATAATAACTTTCTCAGTGTTTCTTCTCTAACCGTAGAAAATTCTCGTCTATTAACACACAAAGTATTGTTCATATTAGAAAATCTTTTCGCAATAATCACATTTTATTTATTTTCTTCTATATTTATAAATATATTGTAATTTTATTTTTACATTTGTAACTAACCTCAATTTTAAATGGCTCGTTAATGTAAGAAAAAGTTGTAATGTAATATAATTTTCACTGTATTTATTGTATACCAATGTTAATACTTATAATTTCTTCTATTGTAACACATGCACTGTACCTACGTATATGGACCAACGTCTGTGTAAAACCTAAAAATAAAGAAATAAATTATTGTGTTATAGAAAAGGCCATTTAGAGGTTGATAGCTCCTGGGTAAAACTTGGAAGATAGTTAAATAGATTAATTAACTGGAAATGGAAGACTTCTTTAGTTTTTATTTCTTCAATATAACATAATTAAATGTTTGAAATTCATTAGCAAATAAATTAATTCAACGAGCAACTATTCATTAATATAGCGTCAGATATTTAAATAGAGAAGAAATATGAGAACATACGGTAGACAATTGAAAATATGTAATTCATAATTGAAACTTTTTAAAAATAAAAGAGAAGAACTACGTATTTTAGAATTTAATAAATCAAAAAGTAGGAATACTACTAAAATACGAATGAAAGTAGATAATAATAATTATTTTAATTAAGAAAAATAATAATAATTTGAAATGCTGCAATAATACAGAACTGCGGAGTCATGTTATTAAACTCTGTATTTACAATTATTGCGTTAATCATGATGGGAACAAAATCTCGTAGAGATAATTAATTTATTTTAACCATTCTGTGTGAAAGGTAATTTACATAATCTGCGTTGTCCTAAACAGAAATTTGCTACCGGGATATTATTTGAAGTGACAAAAACTCATCTCTAACTTCATTCATGTTGAAACTGATTGACTTAATAGTACGCATTTAGACCGCGTACAGTTTGAAATAAATTTGTTGCGAAAGCAGGTACCACTACGCTGGCCGTCAGTATCAATTTACTAAATAGGAACTCCTGTAGCAGCTCATCGTTACATTGTTCCTTTATACGTATTATGAATTAATTATTGCTTTTTTCAGTATCGACAAAAAATAACACCAATATTGATATTGTCTGGGTCGATTTTCATATTTAATTTGATCCTTTAATCACCAGTGAATGACAATGAATAAAATATTATATAATAAAAGTTAAAATGTTTTATTTTCCCTGAAAAGTCATATTTCTTTCATTCATTTGGATGCGAGTCCCACACTTGTTCCTCTTACAATTCTAAATTACAATCTATCACACCATATTTACGATTTTGTAGTTTTTTTCATCATAAATTTGATTTCATTAATCAAAGATATAAAATACTGCGGCATTTGTTATATTTTGTAACATGTTAGAGAATTATTGAACGTAGCAGTTTCGGCCATTTTCGAAATTTTCGATTTTATTTGCTGGCGTCAAACATCAAGGATGCTTACATAAGTTAATTAGCATGGGTCTCGAAATAGAATAACAAACAGGGAATATTCAACACATTAATTCCAGAAAAGCAAATAAATACGATTTTCAGCACTCTCCTAGGTCATATGTGAAACACAAGTCAACAACTACCGATGTTCAGCTGCTCTAGAAAATTACATGAGACAAATTAGTTTCTGCATTAAGTTCTACAGATGGATATAACATTTGCAAGACATTTAAAAAGTGTTGCCTCAGTAAAGCGGATATGTTAATAGGATCAATAACTGAAATAGGAATAATAATTAAGAAATATTTGAATAAAAAATTCCATGAAATAACTGATTTGCTCTAAGTTGTAACATACAATAATAATAATTAGCATAAAACATGAGTAAGAATATTAGAAAAACGTAATTAAAAATGTTCATATGGATGCGAAAAGATAGGAGTTGCGGAAAGGGAAACAGAAACTTTCGAAATGTGGTGTTATATGAGAATGCTGAAAATCAGATGGGTGAATAGGGTAACTAACCCAAGACGTTCTGAACTGAATAGGGGAAGAGAGAACAATTTGGAGGACATTGACTAAAAGAAGGAATAGATTAATAGCCCATGTTTTAAGACATGAGGGGCTTGTAAAATTAGCATTAGAGGGTAGTGTGTGGGGTAAGAGCAGAAGGGGGAGGCCAAGGATGGAAATTGCTAAGCAGATTAGGGAGGATGTGGAATTTGGTAGTTTTTGGAAATTTAAAGGCTTGCGCAAGACAGGCTAACATGGAGGGTTGCATCAGGCCAGTCTTAGGGCTGAATACAACACCCAAACGCCATACACATTGCATTGCTAACACGCTAATATTCCTCAGTCATATTTACATACCTTCAATTATGGAACTAGATTTCATGACTACATATGTTATCAATTTTACATTATTTTTAGATTTTTTATTTCCATTAGTCCTTGGCTGAGGTAATAGGATACGTCATACGTTACATCACGTAACAAGTAATTATAAGCCCAAAATAAAATATGATATACTTATCCACGAAAGTCATTAAATACCTAACTAGAGTAAGCAAAGATCGTGTTATATTATGTTTTCTTGGGGTTTTAATTATTTCAGTAAAGAGAAAATTAATTTGTTAAATTGTAATTTAATTAATGATGTAAATAAACTGTTTTTATACGAACAGCATGAGATTTCAATAAAAAATTCAGGAATAAACTGTGGACCGTGTAGCAAAATAAAGTTCAAGCGCGTGAATACATATTTTCCCTGCTTGAGTTGGAAGTATCGCTCTTTCTTCAACGTTCTGCGACGAGCCTTTTTTTACGAGGATACCTCTCCTCGTAAGTCGAGTGGTTTTGTTGCACTACTTTATAGGCCACAATTACTTCTCAGAACAGCTTCTACGTTGATCCTTTCACTTCCCTCATCCCATTCTGTCTTTGGTTACCTTTTTCTCCTCCTACATCACGTTTATAACCCTCCAGTTTCGGTATCACACATGCCCGCGACATCCAACGGAATCAGTCATTTTTAGAATTTTGACGTATTTTTCAACGTTGATAGACGTAACCTTGGGTTGATGAACCTTTCAGACAAACACAGGTCAACTGACTAATCCACTGTGGGGCGAAAATTGCACGTTCACACTGTATAATGCAGCGCTATAAGAACTTACTAACTTGCGCTTTCTTTCCACCCAATACCTATTGTGATGATGAGGGTTCCATCATTGAATTAATAATTTATTTTGATTTTTAATTTTTAAGGGTTTTAATTTTAAAGAAATAAATTGAGTACTATTTACAAATATCTACTAATTCTAATATTAACAAATTTACATATTTACAGTTACTAGCTCCTTACTAGCAAAATCAAGTATTTGCCGTAGCCGCGGAATCTCAGGTTGACCGTGAGTTTAATTATTTACGAAAATTTCTAACGAATTTAACAAATTGCCTGGGTATGAAGGAATTCTAATTATCGTTGTTTCCGTATGAGGCTGCTTTTAACTGCGGTGCGCATAACTGGACCCAGTGGTATTAATTGGAGTTGGTCGGCCACGATATTGCATCTGCTGATGGCGTCCTCGTAAGGACGTTGTCAATTCGACGTAAGAGTCATGTCGCTTATTGTTGGATGTTGATACGTGATGCTGCTCATCTCATCTCTAGACTCGTAGTGCCCTGGTTTGCTGTCGCTAGCCTAAACAGACCCTAGGAGTACCATAATTCCGGCATTGTCCTAGGGCCATAAATCTACCCTTCTCAGAAACGTCCAGACGGTCAGTGTGTAAATCGCAATCCTTCGTACCCAAACGAACTTCAAAAAATACTATACACAAAATAACGCGATCACCTTGATTTTGCTACTTACGCTAGATTGATTTTAACACACAATGCTGATGTAATTTCGTTTCTTACGTAACAGTATTAAATATATATTGGACGAAAATTATGCGCATTACCATATAAAATAACTGAAACGTTCAAACACAAACACACCCAAAAACAAAACAATGGAAACGTCACTTCTTGGATCAGCAAGACGAGGAATCTGATCTTCCGCAGTAGCTTCAGGAAATACATGAAACAAACAAAATATTTGAAAAGATATACGGAAAGTGTTACAGTTAGGTTAGGAAAATTTACAATGCATTCAACACTTATTCATTACCCTTTTCAAACTTCATAGATGTACATTCCTTCCAATGCCACCCTCTTAAGCCTAATGTCTTTCTGTACGTGAATTATTGACACTCTCCCAATCAACCTCAAAATCCTCCGACATTGGCACAGAAAAATATTAATACTTTCCTCATTAATGGAAATCTGCTGTAATTATAACGATAGAACCAACATCATACCGGTCAATAAGCCCTCTTCCCATTCCAGCGAACCAGAATTAACTCCCAAGGTAGGTCTACATTCTTTCTAACTAACAGCATGAGCAATACTCTTTTTTTGTCTCAATTTTTATCCGTATGCCCCTGTCTATGATAAATATAGCTTACCAGGGGAAAACTGCTCTGAAGTAAAAAAAAACACTTACTGCTGTTTACCCAGAGAGATTACGAGGATTGCCATTCCTCGCCCCCTAACGCATGTCATTCCTATGCGTCCAGTATTAGCCTCCCGTTCATTATATTGGTTCGTATTTAATTAATCTATGCAGGATAGTGCATCATTTTCACCGCTCTCAAAAGCCCTTCAGTTAATTTTAGTAAGTTGTCTGATATATGTCGTCGATTATTTATTTTTTCAATACAAATTGTTTCAAGGCAAAAAAAAATTTCCTCACCGTTTTCGGTAGTCCCATACAATGTGATCTCCTGTTTGTAGAAAGAACATGTATAAGATTCTATTATATTTAACTGTTTTAATTTAGAATTATATGGTCCGTGTCCAGAGAGAAACCTAACTACTTCTTTGGTTGGAGCCGACAACGTTGTACGGAACCCCCCGGCGACTCGATGGTTGCCTTGAGTCAGTCTCAACTGCTATCACAGGCAGGATCGGGAATGACTCCCAGACTGACCCCTTGTCATTGTACATGGAGAATTCTATCACAAACCTAAAAGGTGGCTCGCGTAGTCATTCCCCTGGCGTAGAAGGAGCAGATAACACTTGCATTCTGCCTAACAGCAAACAAAGCCCCACTGGTTCAGTAGGTGTTACTGTTGCCCCCAAAAGGATAGCTACTAAGCGGTAAAAGTATTCAGACTCGAGGGCATATAGAGCCATTGTTGAAACTTCGGAGTAATATAAATTACTGACATTTTACTATGAGTAGTGCGTACTGACGTCCCGACGTGTTGCTGTGTTGGGTGCGAGTGCGCGGTTTCTCCCAAAATGTAGCTAATTTATTTCTTTTCTTGTGTATGTGTGCTTTTTAGTTGAGATATATGCAGATGCTAACGGACTACGGCTGTTTATCTGCAACAAATGCAACTGAAAGCCAAATTTAACATTTAAGGAAGGTTTTGTTAGTTACGAACCGTGACAACCAGTATGAAGTTTGTAAGTGCTTTTATTTTACGGTTTTCCGCGTGCTAAGTGCAGTTAATAGAGAACCACAGGTATTTATAAGAAAAATATGTTTACAGTTTGGTTGTACATGTAAGCAAACAATCAGCAATGATCATTATAAACAATTTTAATTTCGTTTCTATCGCGAGCCTCGCGTATTCATAACGGGCGTGATTGATAGCAAACTAACGGTAATAATTGGAAATTTAAGTATAATATCAATTCGGACCTTTTAATTGGTGGAGTAAAAGTCAACAGCGAGTTAAAAGTCCTATTATGTGTCCTTCTACCATTATCCCACTTACTGTGCTATTGTAAGCGTAATTTGGAGAGACGGGGAGAGAGAGAGATAGTGAAAGACAACTATTGTTGTAAACATGAGAGATCGGGACGTTTCTAAATCAACTGTGGCTTTGCCGTGAAGCGGTCATACGTTCAACCACTGGACTGGACGGATATGATCATACATTTCTGATAGATAGATTGATACTCATTCTTATTCAATTACCGTTTCTTTCGCAAACGTAGTGTTTCGTCTGTTTTGATGTGTTTATCGTCATCTTATTTATTGATAGAAAATGCCACCAGTGAGGCGCCAAAATCTCGGTTGGCCTACGTGTAATGCAAGTCGAGCTCATAATCTTCGAGACAATAAGACTGAAGATGAGAGTAGGCAGCGTTTGGAGGCAAATAGAATGGGAATTTCTGATGCGAGATCTACAACGGTTATGGAAGAACCCATACCGTCAGGTTCAGGCGATTGGCGACAAAACAGTCTTGACCTATCAACGTTTAGCGTATAGCTTCCGAACGACTCCCCTGGGGGGAGGGTTTGGATTGGCGGAATTTTGAAATGTAATAAAGGCTCATATTTCGAAAAAGAATTCTTGAGGTCAATTACTTTTACAGTGTTTTCCTTACAATATTTGTGTATCATTTCAACCCCTTGCAGCATGTGACGAGTGGGGGTGGAAATGAGTAATATGAAAATAACTAGGAAATGATCAACTTGGGGTCTAAAAACCGGTGTAAAGGGGGTCGGTGCGTTACATTATGACCTTTAATTTGCTATTTAAGCAAAAAATTCATTCCTTAAGTGTAAAATAATTTTTTTTCTATCAGAGTACTGAAAATATTTTTAGTCCTATTATTAAACCGAGAATATTTTTGACTGTCCAGATACTGGAAGTATATTTGAGGTTCATATTGTGACGTTTTTGATGCTTGTTTAGTCATGTGCAGACCAAGAATTAAATAATGTTCCGGCATAATATAAATTAAATACCCGGACAACGCCGGGTCTCCAGCTAGCTTATTATATTTGTACCATGTACAGCCTACAGCATTCAGTTATTAGCTCTCTCTGTCTGACCCTTTATGCTTGCTATTGTCGTAACAGAGAGCAGCATATTTTTCTGCAACATATGTGACCACAGCCAGAGTTTACGATTTTTCTGTCCAATTTGCCAAATCCGACTGCCAAACGCCTGCGATGGAAGACTTGACGTTTCCAAATGTCACTGTCAACTTACGCCCTCACCCAACTTATTAGCACCAAAACATTCTCGGCGACATGGTTTAAAGACTGATAGACCTCCCGCACAATTACAAGTTTTAATTTAGGTAAATAAGCCATTAGTTTTCGAGTTTCTTTCAGCGTGGCAAGCGCACACTAAATAATTATTTTCACCAAGTTTTAAAATTAATTGCGTTGACACTGCAGAAGATGCGCCAAAAACTTTCATGATATATTTCATAAATTGCTGGTATAATAAAGAAAATATTATGATAAGTTGTATAATTATTTCCGTATGTGCGCGAATAGTTTTCTGAAACTTTCGGATTTTGTCGGACCTGAAAAACCGTGTTAGTTATATTCGTATTCTAAATGAAGTCCGGAGCCTCCCCTGCTGTAACCCGCAACTAATTGGTCGCAATACATCATATTTATGATTTCTCTTTTCTGCAGCAACAATTCACTCGCCCACAAAACAGGACGCGTTGAATATTTTTAATTTCCTCAACTATGTAGTTTCAGTGTGCAGTCTGTCATAAGTAACGATGGCTTGTATTCGAGCGATAAGAAAGTTGTCAGTATGTTTTGGTACAATGTTGATAATCATAAATGGTTAAATAATTTATCTGACAGTTAAATCTGTACCAATAAATAAAATTGAAGTTTCTGTCTATCTGACTGTGTGTCCGTATGTTGGTCTCGAATGGGGTCCGAAACGACTCAACGGATTTCAATGAAAATTTGAAGCTTTAAAAACAGGAAATTTAACTTAAATATTTTATTTTATTTCGATAATGATATTAATATAATATAAATATTAATTTTACGAGGCGGTTTCTTCGTTTATGCGCGTCGAAGTGAATACGTGTTGCCTATACTCTTGATCTGTTTACGGCTGAACGATTTTGAAGGAAAATTTCAGAGATTGAAACAGGAATTTGAACTTAAGTTATCGTCTATGTTTCATTTAGATTTATTGCAAAGTTCAGAAAATATTAAAATAAATATTTATAAACTCATTGAAGGCAGCGTGAAAATCAACCGCGAGTTATTGGAAGTTCCTGTGTCATTCATTCCACTTACGGTTTTATTAAAAGCGCAATTTGGCAGCATGTGTGTGTGAAAGAGACAGAGAGAGCGAACATTATCACTCCATCTATCGTTTCAATGGCAAAATAAAAAGAGCTATTTCCGTGCGAACGAAGCCGCGGGAATAGCTAGTAAACAATAAATGAGTTAATCAGTTTCTGTGTCAGTTTTTTTATAAATTAAAAAATATGTTTTAAAAAATATATATTTAAAAACTATAGAAAAAGAGGCTTATTAACTCATTTCTCATAATAAATAATATTAATATTATTACATATTCAACAATAAGATGAAAATTTTAGGTTTTTGAGTCCAATTTAATATTGGTTTCGTTTATTAGGTTATTTCCCGTTGTGGATGATGAATTTGAAGTTATGCATAAGGATGACAGGTACAACCCACGTTGCCATTTGTTTTTACAACAAATTAAGGGGGTCGGAGTCCACAGGCGTATTGAGCTGCCACTGTTGACGCGGAACGACTTGGAGGAAAGGAAGCGGCGCAGACGTCACGAGCTCCCGCTCCTTCCTGCGGCAAGATGACACGGCGCAGAAGGATTAGCGCCGGGTTTGTGGGATGAGATTGTGTACCCCGCGGCTTGTATAAAAACATCCACCCCTCCCGCTGCGTCGCGCACACCCCGCCAGCTCAGATGATAAATGATGTACTCAGCGTAATTGCCTCCTAAGTTATGGCTTATAGCGCGTATGAAATATGGTATCGCTCCGCACGCAATTACTGGGAGGTTATTTATCTTGTGTGCTGCTGTGCGGAGAGGGAGGTGCGGGGGAGGTTAAAGCACAGCCACCCCCTTAGCCATTCATACGGCAACTTCCCCTGCTCTTTTCTGAGCTGGCGTCGTGAAATATTGCCGGTGTCTACCTATTGTGAGCAATATGGCATTTTGTTTCTACGGAGAAGTTGGCTCGGTAGGTGGGAGGGATGAGGTGATGAACGGTCAGCGTCAGCCTCGAGGGCGAGATGAAGTGACGGTTTGCTTTAGACGCGCCCACGTCAGACACGCTACTAAGCTCAGACTAATAACACTCAATTGCTTAGCCGACGCGCGACACTTTTGCTGGACAACGTAAGATCAGCCAACAGGGCGCTAAAATTGCAAATTGCTTAATTTATTAAATTAGTTTTATGCATAGTTGCAAATCTATTGGAGCAAATCATAAATTTTAACCTATTGTGGTGTAGCCGGTAATCGACCACGAGACCATTCGACTAAAGACATGTTTCATCTACCACCTCAAACGGGAAAACATTTCTAAATTTTAGCTATTATTCATTGCGTGTAAATATAATACTCCCTGCAGTTCCATTTTCTGTCTAAATCGACACCTTGTTCTATCTGTAGACTAGCTGGGTGCCCCGAAATAGCCAGCAATCTTGGACAATTTAGTGTTACTGTCGTCAACCGCTTCCTTCTCCTTCAACCCCCCTCCCCCTAACACTTTCTGGAATTGAAGTACGGGTTAAGTTACATGTTAAATGCCAGAATTAAACTCGGTGACTTCCATAACTCAAAAACCCTATATCGTTTGATTTCATGTTATTGATTTGCACCCCTGACTATAAGAAAAAATTTCACCCGTTAGCAAAAAACAGGAGGATAAAGAGCTGAATTTTATTTACGCCCTTCTATACCACACTTTGCGGGTGAATTTCACGTTAACAGGCCTGCTGAATCTCAGTATCAGACTCAGAGACTCACATCATACCATACTCATGCAGTTCTCTTGTTCTTTTTTTTCATATGAATTCCCCCTTTCCCATGCTAAAAGATGTTGACGGTATACACAAATAGTGTCGGTGGGAACACTTTCAAAGTAACAAACCTCGAAAAATATTGATTGGAAGGAAATTTCAGCCGCTTTTTGCATTTTTATTATTCCCGTCCCTTCCATCCCCGCCCCTAGGAACGGTAGCCGTGATTTTCTCGACAGCGCCGAATTAAAGTAACAAAGAACTAGTATACAAGATTTGGTCGAAATTGCTTCACCCGTTTTATATTTGTGCTAGCTGAAGTGCCCGGCGTTACTGAGGTTCACGTAAATAATAAAGCAGGAATGTAATTAAAATTAAGGTTATTACAATACTTGGAGGTACACTACATTCATAGTTCTACTTCAGAGTGATCGCGTTTAGCAAGAGGGACGTGTAAACACTCGTTTATATGTTTTCCAATAGTTTTATCAATTTCTAGATTATGTAAATGGCGAAAAATTATCAAAACGGTAGATTTTTACGGAGAGGTGTCATGTTGACCCATTTTTTCGGTGGTTTGAGGAGACGTAGAGAATGTAACCTCAGAATTTTTCCAAAATCTTCAGTTTCCGAACTACAGTGACCTCACATCCATATAAGACTATAGGCCTTATTAAGGTTGTATACATTTTTATTTTTGTCTGTCTTTCTGTATTCTATGGTTAATTTCTATGGAGCTGTTGTTGTCACATGTGAGTATTGCTCCCAAGTAACTTTTTCTCTGTTAATATCATTCATGGAAATATTTCTATTATTGGATGTTTCCATGTATTTTGTTTTATTGTAGTTAATGTAAAAATAAGTTTTTGAGACAAAACTTTCTTTCAAAGATTTTGAATTTACGTTTTCAGGTTGTACAAAAAACGCCAAGATCTTCACCAAATACGTATACTTCATAAAACTTTGTAATATGATATAACAGATTAAATTAAAAATTTGAATGCATTACTGTGACTTCCATATCAACTATTTTTTCATGTGCGAATGTAAAGAATGTTCCTTGTTAATAATGTTTGGAGACGGTAAATTGTTTATCACTGGGAAGGTTCATATTGGTTGTATTCTCTGATATGGGATTTTAATTTTTTTCAAGTTGCTCCTAAGCATTAAGAGTTACAACCAGAGCAAGATATTTTGTAATTAACACAACTTATTGTAGGTGTCAAGCGGATGCTTGTAGTTTATGATCATGAAGGAAAGCATATATTAATAATTTTTGCATATTCTTATCATTTTGGACTGCATTTTCGGTTTTCTTTTTTGCAGACGATAATAATATGTTATATTAAACCAAAATACCAAAGAAGTGCGACATAATGTCATTAAAGTAAAGTTTCAATTTTCCGTCTATATCTACCAATCTCTGAAATTGAATTCCGTAAACAAATTAACTAAATAATAATTTCCTACACTTTTCACAGACAGAAAATTTCTAGTCATGCATTTATGTTATAACAGGGATCAACCCGTACAACACAATTTCTCTGACTCGTGTGTTATAACAATGGCTGGCAACAATCGTTGTGACATTAATCGAGAGACCCAGTGTGGTGACAGACGAGATTGGCTAGGCTTGTTTCATTACTCGGCGAGCGCTGATGACGAGATGACTAATGTTGTCATTAAGTACGATGACTGTGCCGATATGTCATGTGCTCGCACGTGACAAATAGTCTATTCCATTACATACTGCCGTCCGGGCCAGGACACTGCAATTGATTCACTAAACTGGATTCGTTTATCACTGCTGGCCCATTCGATGGATTAGCTGCTGCGACTCTCTTCAAATAACGAACCACACAATTCATTTGAGTAAATTCCAAAAAGCAAAGTGCCTTCCCCGGCTGTTTTTCCAATGCGTGAATTATTTCATGTCAAACTTTTATACCTTGAAAAATTTTCAAAACATTAATCGCATAAATTTGTTAATTAAAATTGGATATGGTACAAACTTCTTCATTTTAATAGTAAATATTGTAGCATATTCCTTTCAATTCAATAATATTTAGTTGGTTTTTTAGTTGCGACACAGGCCTACTGGCAATTCAAATTATTATTCCTGAGTAAGATTTCTATACCTCAGTATTTTAAACCATCTGAGTGCCCGGCGATACCAGGATACGCCATTATGTAAACTGTGCACAGCGTTTGATTCCACCGTAATCTCTTGCTCATGCGTGATTAACTTTTTCGGTTTTGTCTGAGAGCCACGTTCGCAAAATTCAATGAAAATAGTTCGAAAATATTCACTGAAGCTAATAATAAACTAATTTACTACGGGTAATATAAATGTGAATATTAGGAAATCGTTGCTAAAAATTGTCATATGTAGTGCGGCATTATATGGGTGCGAAACGTGGACGATAGGAGTTGCGGAAAGGATAAGAATAGAAGCCTTTGGAATGTCGTGCTATAGGAAAATGCTAAAAATCAGATGGGAAAATAAAATCTCTAACGAGGAAGTTCTAAACAGAATAGGGGGAAGAGCGAACAATGTGAACGTTCACAAAGAGAAGGGATAGATTATTAGGCCACGTTTTGAGACATGAGGGTATTTTAAAATTAGCATTAGAGGCAAGTGTGTGGGGTAAGAAGAGCGAGGCCAAGGATGGAATACGATAAGAAGATTAGGGAGGATGTGGGATGTGCTAGTTAAATTGATCGCAAAGGCTTGCGCAAGATAGGTTAGCATGGGTGGTTGCATCAAACCAGTCTTAAGACTGAATACCACAACAACAACAATAAACTCAAACCAAAAACCACAAAACTTTATTACAAAAATAAAATAATTGAACGAAAATTATATTACTAAAATATATAAAATAAAAGGAAATTTCGTATAAAATTAAAAATTGAACGAAAAAAAAGTACAACAAAATATTAATGAAAAATAAATAATATCAATTTAGTCCTTCAATACTTATTCAAATAATGTAGTTCTTTAAATATGGAACCACTCATAATTAGAGATGGAAGTGAGTGAGTGTTCATTTATTCAGAAGAAAAGAGCACTCTTGTGATCCGAGAGCTACAAGCTCACTCATGAATCAGTTCGTGCGGTCCGAGATCCTAGAGCTACCTGCTCTTTGATTCACTCACTCATGAATCAGAATCTCTTTCTTTCTGGATAAGTTATTATGGCGCGATTGTTTTGTATAAATTAAATTTGAGCTTTATTAAGCAGTATTATTATTTTCTCTTAACAATCATTTGTACAGATCTTGTACCTACGTCCTTTGTATTAATATTATAATTAATTCTCGTAATTTAAGACCTGATCCAAATTCTACTCCTTTATAAGAAAATGAAATGAATTAGTGATGATAATATACACAGTATAGATTGAAGCTATCTTAGCAGGTTAAAGTGAAAAGAATATCAATACGGTTAGCGAGAATACGTGAGCCAATACATTAGAGAAATGATTTATAAGATTATATTATGTACATTCAAATGAAATAAAATCATATTAACGTTTGATTACAATATTCCACTTAATTTAATTTTACCAAAGTAATCGCCCCGTGATAATTTATCCAGAAAGTAAGAGATTATGATTCATGAGTGAGTGATTCAGAGCAAGTAGCTCTGAGTTCTCGGTCCGCGCGATCTGATTCATGAGGAAGTGATTCAAACGGCTAGTAGCTCTTGTATCACAGCAGGAGCTAGCTTTTTGAATCAGATCTTGATCAGGTGACCCATCTCTAGTGCTGAATGAGGTACAAACTATACAGAGACTCTCATTGACCTCTGAAAAATATTTTACCGTCGTAAATATAGGTCGTTTTTCGTATTTTAAAATTACTTTCCCTTTAACCCATAGGGGTCGTACTCGTGTTTTCGGATCGCAAGGAACATGTGTGAACAAAGTTTTGTCGAAATTCTTCCACGCATTTTAATATGTGCGCAGAAAATGCCTACCGAAACAATAAATTTTATTTATAAGAATGACATAGTCTATTTATTTCTTCGGCCAGTATAGCGTGGAATAATTTGTAAATTTAATGAACGTTTTATTTAATTAATTAATTAATTTTCTAAATCTGAGCTATGTACTATTCAGCCTGACTGCTTTTATTAATGTAATTAATAAATAAAGCAATAAAAACGTTTGCTTAAAGGGTAGAAACATGGATCAATGGAAACGCATGGTGTTGAGTGACGATATTTGATTTCTTGTTATGTAGTGTGTAATAAATTCAATTGAGGCTTCGGATATTTAGACGAAATTTATCTGAGAAATTTGATAGGAATTTCAAGGCCTTGTTTGTCGAGTGTACAGAAAATACTTTTCTTATTGACTTTGAAAGTTGAATATGCAATTTTTCTTGACAGTTATAGTAAATAACAGAACAAGAGGATATGTATTCATGTCCTCTATTCTTTGCCTAGGTTTAGAAGAAACGTAATTCAGATTCAATCCCGAGCAAGCATCTGTTGTTAAAACAACTAACTCCGGATCGAGTACCGTCGGATCATGCGAGAATACGAAAATAACCAACCCATGTGTGCTGCGGTGTTCTCAAAGTTTCGCTGATATATACCTCACATTACCAAAGTATTTTTACAAATAAAATAAATAATAAAATTAATCTACTTAATGTTATAAATAAAATTCAAAACTGGAAAATTTTAGTTATCTTATTTCATGAATTAAAAAAATGCTAAATTACCATCTGCTGCTCAACGTCCGGCCCCGAATGTTGCAGCAGCATAATGAAATATTGCAATATTTTATTTAATGAACTGAGAAGGTCCAGAAAGTTGTAGGACGAGACGTTTTCAAATTAAATTATTCCATGTCTGACTTTTGTCATTATTTGTATTTTATTTTTACGTAATGAATACAGATATTACATATCACCGTTTATTGTATTTTTATTCATTCTCCTTTTTCTGTTTTCAAACGTTTGATGGTGTTTTAAATCCGTACACATATAATGACCTATTTTATGATATTGTAAATAATTGTTAATACCACAGACAGAAAGAAAGTTTTAATTTACTTTTATTTTAAATTGTAATCTTTTTAAAATTACTATATTTTTAATTTTTATAGCAATTAATGTCTACCTCTATCTCAATCAATTAAATATATTAATTACGAGGAAATCAACTTCAGGGCTAGTCCATTTAATAATTTGTTAGTGTTGCTTATCGGGTGCTCAATTTTCTCATTTTACTTAATATAGGAATGAAAGAAAAGAAATTAAATTTGGTGACAGAGAAGATGGTATAAAAATGCATGTAGTGAAGTAAACCACTGATTGGAACAGTAAAAATCTAATTTAGTCGTTAGTTAATAAACGTCGAAATGCTGGTTTATTTCACTACTCTGTCTTTGAAATCATCTTTACCCATCACCCATTTTTTACTTTTCTTTCCATCCTCCTTATTGAAGTGTACCCGGGTTTATTAAATTATTAAGGGGGTTATTTAAGTTAATTAATGTTGTTAATAGAAAGTTTCCAAGCTGCGAAAGTCGAGGGGTCATTGCTTTTCAAGTAGCCTACCATCAAAACATTTATTGAAGTGACCCTTTGAGCGATTAAGAAGCCACGTCGGACTAACCCAGTATCATAAATGTGGTGGATAGGCTTCTGTCTCAACATTTTGTCATGTATGAACATTTCCGACAGAAAGTTCAGTTATCAAGAAATATGAACATAGTATTGGGAATTAGAAAATGTAAACTGAATTCCCACTGGCTAAAAACGTTGATATTTTGCCGGGGAGGGAAAGTTTCGAGGTTGGTGGAATAATATTGAAGGTTAGTTGTGGAGAAGGGTGGTTGTTATTGATTTGTTGAGAAGTTAGGAGAAGGAATTCAGAAAGGGCAGTTGCCGAAATATGGTTATTAATTTCAAAGATAGCATTTGTTGAAGTGAGATGAAGAATCCAGACAGGGCGGTGGCTAATAAGATTTAAGACAGTTAGTTAAATTGTTGAGCAGACGTGAAACATTGGTGTTAGCAGAGACAAAGTTCAGTCAGACATCAAAGGCAGCCCTTCAGTTCCAGAAGCGTCGCCACTTCAACGACTTCAAAGGTTCCGACCGGATCTACCTACGATCCTTCAACTAAATGCCACAGTAGCCATTGCCACCAACTATTAGAGTTCGGAATATAAACAGCAGGTATTTGAAACCTTCATCCCTGAGAGACAGAATCAATTTGCTTTAATTTTAATTTATAAATTTAAATTAATTTTTCTTAATTATTTATTTTTTTAAAAACACGAAGATATGACTTTTTATTGGTTTTCTGTTAAATATATTTTATTAAATTTTAAAGTTTCTTATTATTTTTTTTACCTGCGGCCTAAATTTAAAGTAGAATCAAAATAAACTTTAAAATGTTACACTATATTTTCTTGAATACTGACAATGGAACAATGGACCAGTATTCTCAAAAAATTAAAATGGATACTATTGGAAACTGGTCATGAAATACTCTCAAATCTATTATCAACGAGCCTTGAAGCTTTACATTAACACACAAGTGGCGGTTGTTATTGTTATCTGCGTTTCTAAAGCCATTTAATGCCACAAAGGGAGAACAAAGTCTGCATCTTAATAACAAGACATCCTCCGCTTCCTTGCAGCCGCAGTTCTTCACTTCCTGCACAACACAAAGACATATAGAAGAAAACGGAAGACAGATAAAAGAAAAAATGTAAAAACCCGAAACGTTTGTGTACAGAAGTGAAACAAAGACGCGGTGCTAACAAAGGAAAAAGCTGTGCCGCGGAGTACCGGAAGTGACGGGGAGAAGGACAAGTTGTAACAACTGCTCTTAATCCTCGTCGCGAAGTAAAGCCCTTCCAAGGCTCCTGTAGTTCCTTACCCAGATTAAGCTTCGTCCAACTGCGGCCATCAATATCACGGCTACGTCCGCTTTTACTTAACACCGCCCCTCCGCCGTCTGCGCTCCGCTTAATTTATACCGCTTAATTGATATATTAACACATTGGCGCGGCCATTAAAGACGGAAGAGGAATATCTGTAATTGGGCCCCGGGGACCGCCGGGTATATATTTTAGCAAGCAGTAACAATTCTCCTGGCAGCGGGCAAAAAGATGGTAACACAAAATAAAGCAGCTCCCTCGCAGCAGCCAGCAGCCCTTCCCCTAACGAGCCCTAAATCACGTCTTTGGATGCGTCCAGCGGGGCCGTTCATATTTGCAATTGCTTTCGCCAATTTATACAATGTTATCACTAATCTTTCCTCGTGATAAAATGAATAGTTACTGCACCGCATATAGTAAATTAGATATTATTCCTGCAAGAAAATCACATCAATGTCAGCAAAATATCCAGCGTACTCGATATAAGTACAATGTTCTTTTCGTGTATCAACATAATTAATGAAAAATAGTAGTTTTTGTTTGCTCTGATGCAACCCTCCACGCTAACCTATCCTATGCAAGCCTTTTCATTTATAAATAGCTACCAAATCCTCCCTAATGTGCTTAGCGTAGAAAACTGCTTTTTATTTGAGTGAATTATAAAATTTTGACTATTATACACGCCAACAACCGTTCACTCTATTTGACTTTTTAGTGTACATGTGTTTACTGAATTATTAAGGGGGTTATTTTGTTTCATTTGAATGGAATAATTTTGTTAAACTGATTTTTCCGAGCTGTAAATGGCCTGCTTCACATTAACCCGGCTTGCAGTTCGAGCAGCATTCTAGCCAGTCAGCTACTTTCACATCTACCAAGTTGTCGGGCCGACTTGTCTTGTCAACATTCAAATATATAATATTTATCTTACATTTCTTTATTATACTAAAAATATTAGAGAAAAATCATGTTAAAAAAATTGGAACCACTCTACGTTTCGCCCTTTTTGGTACTTCCTCAGATTAGTTCAAAATTTCTAAAAAAAAAAGTAATTCACATTAGTTGTAAAAAATTAAATTAGTTACAGTAAAGTACAATACAATATAAAAACTTATAACAATAGTGATTCCTTATATATATAAACTTCTGTTCTTATTGTCGTTTCGTATTTAACATCTGAAGGAATACGAAAAATTACTTACAATAAATTACATAATAACCACAGTTTGATTTAAAAAAATACTTCATTTAATTAGAAATCAATTTTACAAAGAAAACAGTAATAAATAAAATTAAAAAATCAATATTGGTATGATGCCTAAGAAGACTTCAGATAACTCATGGAGTTGATTGAATTGAATTTATTAATACTGCAATTGAGTAGCACTCGGTGGCAGTTACAAAAAATAAACTTAAAAATAAAATATGTTGCAAATAAAAATTACACTTATATAAAATAAATTAAATTAAATCCTAACAAAAAAAGATAAAAAGTACCCATTATTCATATATTGTTTCGTCGCACTACACTACACTTCACTACACTTGCCCTTCACTACACTTCCTAATTCTTCCCTGAAACACTTTGCTATTGGCAGGGAATGTTTCGAAAACTTCTGCTGGTAAATTGTCCCAATCCCTTACAGTCCGATTTAAATATGAAAAATTTCCCAACGTTAGTTTTAAAGCTACACTGCCCAATTTTACTTCTAAAAACTTTGATGCAATATCTTCCCAGGATTGTTGGCCTGCGTACGCTTTAAAAAGAGCCCCGAGACGTAAATTTTGTAGTCGTTTTTCTAACATATCCCACCCTAATTGACGAACCTTCTCGCTTCCGTGACCAGGACACCGCTTAACAAATTCTTCCGCCTCCCCCCTCTGTACCCTTTCCAGTGCCTCGACCTGATATATGTTCGGAACGGATCCCAACAAATACAGCCGTATTCTAGTACTGGACGCACGAGAGATTTGTATGCAAGTTCCCGTGTTTCACAGTTTGCTTTTTTTTAAATCCGCATGGCCTGAGAAGGACCCTAAAGCTGAGAGACGAAACGTTTTCTAGTTAAATTTATCCATTTATGACTTTTAGCCATTCTTTGTGTTTCATTTAATATATACATAAACAAACCATGTATAATGTGAAAGCTCTCAATCGATTTGAACCCTTCTGCAGTTTACAGTGCTGACGGTGTCGGATTTTCGGGTTAGTATGAAACGGGCCAAAGTCGAAAGATTGTTGCTCTTCAGGTGACAGAATCCTGACATCACAACATCTATTGAATGGTATTTTGAGGCATTAAGAATCGCCGCGGCTGATCCAGCTGGGTCATAAATTTGTCGTGTGGTAGATAAGCTCAGATCCGAACATTGTGACACGAATGGCCTGGTGCGTGAGGAGAGGGAAAGATCAGAGGTTTCGCGGTTGGTGGAAAAATATTGATTCATTAGTTGTTGAGCCGACGGAAACACCTGGTGGTAACAGAGACGAGTAGTTCAGCCAGACTTCAAATGTGGTCCTCGAGTTCCAAAAGCTTTTGCCGCTTCAATAACTCCAACGGTTCCGGTAATGATCAACCTACTAGTTTCAGTATCGCCCACGGTAAATCCCTCAAAGCCGTAACTGGTCATCGGCACCAACAATTAGTGTTCTAAAAAGGAAATACCAGTTATATGAGCCCATCATCTCATTTGAAAAGAATCTGTTTGCTTTGTTATTATTTCATTTTAACTGCAAATTCATTTTCTAAAATGCATGTTCTTTTAAGAGCAGTATGATAAGTCTTTATTTATTGTTTTGTTAAATGTAAATTTTAAAATTTTAAACTTTCTTATTATTTATTTTAGTCTTTATCTTAATTCAAAATCACCTCATAAAACATAACAACTTATCAGATGAAGTATTCTCGATACAATGAGCATACTATCATAAATATTCCGCAACCCGAGATGTGTTTTCTCATTTCTGAAACAGCAGAGTTTTGTGATTTCTACGATAACTCGTGGACCACAAAATCGAAGAAACAGGATTTCGAATATTTACTAAATCAGGAGAGCTAAGCTTTGACTATGAACGGTCGGCTGCAAAATAATGTTTGCGGCAAGCGATAGACAAAATAAAAGTAAGAGAAAGGAGAGGGGGAGGGGAGTAGAACTTAGTTCTGATATCAGCGTGTCAGTTACGTTTCATTTGTGACTTCGCTTACTTGACAATAAAAATCTGAAGTATGCTTTCATGTGAAAAATACAATGTAGATAAAATAAAATTTATAGTAAATAATTTTTGCATTTATATAATGTAATAGGTAACAATAATAAATCTATAAAATTAATCTTTTGGTGTCTATGCATTACAAAATATAGATTCCAGTATACTCGCCGAAATTGTGTAATATTTAATGAAGTATTCCCGAACGAGTGTCTAACTAAATTTATGTTCTAATTTTTCGGGAGTATGTGGGCATACATCCCCGATAGAGTTTTAAAACCAACATGATCAACTGGTCTATCTCGATCCAATGTTTGAGCAGTCCTGGTCTACGGCAATGATTCAAAGAAATTATCTAAGGCTTTTTAGTATAGAGAAAGTACAGGTGCCGTTTAAACCATCAACTTTTATATCACAGAAAAGGCTAGAAACAATGAAGAGAGCTAATTACTACACCACTCTGCTAATGGCACACTAAGATATTTTAAAATTCAATTTATATTTGTGGTTCAAAGGTCATCGCATACTAATTGAATTGTTGTTACTTGATGCAATCAAATAAGTACAAAAATTCCACAATAATCATGAATTTTTTATCGCGAAAATTAATTATTAAGGACATCTTCTTAAATTATTATTATGCCTATCAGATAGAGTCCCCAGTTACGGACAAAACGTAGTAATTTTCTGTTTTTTCTTGTCGAGTGAAGTGGATATTTCGTATTAAACATCTATTTTTTCTTAATCTGTTTATATTATTTGATTATGCAGGGTAAATGAAATATTAATTTTACTCAAAGGAAAATGTTACGCAATAGGAAAGTGTAACATCGAAGAAAGTATTGACAAATCAATATATATTGCGTCAGATCTTTCATATTAGAGAGTTATTTAAAGCAAAATAAAGAAAGATAATTACTGTAATAACGATTATTACTGAACGAATAAATACTTTAAATTAAATACTAAATATTTAAATGATAATGTTGTGATATTTACATATGTTTGGATAGTAACGGTTTTTTTTCAATTTTATATAGTTGAAATAGCCTTTTTGTTCAAATAAAGTTTAACAATAAATGAAAAAAATTAATTAAATATGCTTCCAACATCAGTACTAATATACTTTATCAATAACGTGTCCTCTTAAGAAGTTTAATACTTATCATTAGCGAAACATAAAAACGCCTGTTTTATATAATGGCTAATAGTTAAAGGGAACTGGACGAGTATAATTCCCGTGAACTACGTCATACCCACAGAGCCCCGCCCCGCACACGTGATTTATGCAAGTTAATTAAAAGGAAAGCCTTTTGTTAAGGTACAAATATTTGAACTATAAAATCTTTAAAATTAATTGAAACTTTTAGCTAGAATAAAGGAAAATGTTAATATTAAAACTAAGCTAGTATGAATGCTCAATTTAAGCCCAGTAAGCATATAGTTATTTTTTAGAAGAAAGACAAGAATGGAAAAATGTCAACTGGACCAGGGAATCAAACCCAGGACCTTGCGATATCCAGCTGCATGCTCTACCAACTCTCCATTCCCAGTGACTTAGTTTAGAATTCAATGCACCTATGATCAATTTACGCAATGTCCGTCTTCACGTATTTCCTAGAATTAGGACGTGAGGATTGTGAATTGGTAGGTGAGCCTAGCTTAGGTTTACGGAATGGAGAGGTGTTAAGTCGGTCCTGGGACGTCGACTCGGATTAGCTCAGTTGGTAGAGCATGCGCCTGGATATCGCAAGGTCCTGGGTTCGATTCCCTGGTCCGGTTGACATTTTTCTACTCTTGTCTTTCTTCTAAAATAATAATATTTTGGATGTTGCCGTTAATTAATGTGCAGGTCTTGTTCGAGGAGGAGGTATGACGTACGCGTATCGTGAATCATATTCGTCTTTATCACGAATACGACACATCGTTTCTGAAATCCTTGTTACTTCCGCCAGGTTAGTCGGTATCGCTAGTCTTGTAAGAAAAACCCATTTAAAACACAGGTGACAGGTTCAAAAGCAAATAAGTTAGCCTAGGAATCATATATACTGATGAATTTCATAGTATCGGTTTGTACGTTAAATTCCGTCCGTCATGTTAGATTTAATATATTTCTCTAGCATAAAATTAATAACAATGTATAAAATTTAAGCTATTTTTAACATACAACGAGTGTTTAAATTGATTATATTTTTGTAGACGTCGTATTTTCAATGAGGAGTTTCTCATTGGACATGCTCTTTGAGTAACCATTAATTTTCTCTATGTGGCAGGAACTACAGTCATGGCATGTTTCTTCTTCGTTATCGTACTTATCAGTATCATGTAAGTAGATTACACGATTCTGCAGTTAGATAAAAACTGAAGCAAAAAGAACTATTACAAAAAGTGAACTTGTGGAAAGAATTGTATCGGACACGCTTTGTACTAATTTTGTGTAATTTGTGGATCACATTTATCTAAAACGCCTTGAACGATTCATTACTATTTCAGAAATTAACGTTTAACTGTCTGCCTTGATGTCGATTTTATAAGCGTGACTCCCAGAGAGGGTGTAATCCTTTAAAATTATTTTCAATTTCTTTTGGGGCTCCTTTCGTTCGTTGGTACTCTGTACCGTGTGCCCGTGTTAACATCCTTTGTTTCGTGATTGCGTTTGCCGCTATAAGCCTATTTGCAGCCAAATACCTGCGAGCTCTCCGAGCACTGAACGCACCAAATTGTATTTACTCCCCTCGGAAATAGCTGCGCACACACACGTACAAAGCCAGAACCACTCGGGCGCCCGCAGTTATTCAATACCCTAATTACGAATTCATTTTTCCATTAAGAGACAAGATTGTCGGAGAAGGAAAAACGAAAAAAAATGCTGGCGGGGAAATTGAGCGAAACTCTTTGGTGGTGCTAAAGACGAGTGAAGCAATTTCGCAACCCCTACCACCTTCCTCAACCACCATTCACGTCGTACTGTGTAAAATGCCTTTTCTGTCTCTCTCTCTTTTTTTTTCTTTTTCTCCGCTAACCTTCCCAACAAAGATTTCTCCTCATGATCCTCTAAGCTTCCTTTCACCTTCCTTTGAAGAACAGAAATCCCTATCTGCTCAGTTCCTTTTACTATTTTAAAAAATAAATAAGTCAATTTCCACGAACGACGCAGCTTCAAAAGAATCTCGAGGAACGGAAGGGAGAGGGGGGAAGTTCGGGAGCAGAAAATAAATGAGATCTGGGATGCTCGGCTGAATAGCGGTATTGGGGGATGGGCGGGGGTATTAAAGATGTCACTGCACATTTCGGCGCCATTACTCACCTGATTGTGGCGCCGCCATCACGCTTGACGTGTGAGAAACACTGTGTGCTTTATCACGGAACGACGCCGCCCCTGACAAAGAAGGGAACTTCTGTTCACGACTGCAGATGCCAATGAATTCCTCACTATTGGCACTTTTTTTGCAAACCACTGAAACATTTCTTGGTTTTCTCCAAATCTGTACAATCATCAGTATGCAACCGACAACAGTAACAAGTACTTGTTCCTCACCTAGCAGTTGACAGCTCTCAACAATTAATAAATAAAATTGAATGTGTGTGTGTGTGTGTTCCAAATAAAAATTTTAAGGCGTGCAAAATATTCACACGTATTCCTTGCGGCCGGAAACATTGTAGGGTAAGAAACGGCTTCCACCTCTAGCGACGGAATGGACAGAGGTCCAGATATTAAATAGAACATTCATAAACGCCGATATTTCCATCAGAAAAATATTTCTGGGGTCAATGAGGTGGATGTTTGTGTATAATTTCAACCCCATTCATTACGGGAGGGGATCACCTATAGGGGCATAACGCAAAGGTAGCGCCGCAAAACAGAGATTGATGTCGAATCCGGTTAATGGAAGTCACAGACTTCAATTGGGAACTGAACCCTTAAAATTTTATTATTCCTATAGATTTATGGGTGTTAATTAGATAGAAAAACTGCATTAGAGGACTTTTTGTGGCCTTGAAATAGAGAAAAACGACCTTTCTCAGGCAGAATTTTGAAAGTGCTCTAAAACGTCTCTGACGTCAGTCCCGGTGGCGTGACGTCACAACACAGGTCGGAGTGAAGTTAGCTTTGTTAAGTTTTCAAAATGAGATTAAACAATAAGATAGAAAGAAACTTTGTTTGTATAGTATCTCGAAATGCAATAAAATGACTATAGTTTCTAAATAAATTAAAAACGCTAATTCTGATATTTATACTTCTTATGCTACAAGAAATGATTAGAGGAAATTAAATATAAATCATACATTAAAATGATTTTCACAGCAGTAAACTGTGGAATATGGTGAAATATCATTTATGCTTCTTCTGCATGCCTGCAACCATGTTTTTCTTCTCGAAGGATCTTTGGGCACATGAACGAAAAGCCTACTTTGTTAGGTGTTGAATTCGATCTGTTTGTGCAGAATGGCACGAAACACCACACATAACTTTTCTTTCTTCCTAACGGAAGACTACAAGCCATTGCTTTCTCTACTAAAACTCCACAAAAACGGACAAACACCAATATTCCTAATGCGTCTCATTCACTACGCCACGGTCTACAAAGAGCGCGGAACCTGAACCTGTGCTACTACGTCACAACCAATCAGATGCCGTTCTGTGGTCACGTGCATATCTCAAATTGTCGGCCCAATTTATTAGCCGTTTTTTGAAAAAATATACATAATTACTAGTTCGCACTTGCTTTTCTGAAATCTGTGAGTAATATACTATTGAAAAACACACAGGTCAAGTAGAATAAGAATTAGAGGTATGTTCCAAATTATTGAATTCACAATCCGGGTTAAGTTGCACTTCGGCCCTTGAGGGGGATGGGACTGAAAGGCTGTTAAAGTTTAGAACAAAACCAACCGAGAATTGTGTTGAATTCGGGATGTGGAAGGCATTGCGACTAATTCTGACATTAAACATGCTAGGCTGTATTTAAGCACTAAGATTGTGGTTGATAAAAAGTTCCACGAACAACTAAGCAATTTCTACGAAACTATATACATATGTTACTAATAATACTGAACAATCACTGGATTTGTAGGACACAACACTGTTATGACACCTATTGTATTTTACTTATTATTCAACTTAGTCCCCACGAATATTAATACACTTGCCCCATCATCATTATAATTAAAGTCTTGTGTAGTGTGTTGAACCGACTTTCGAACAAATTCTTGACTTCTTAGTTGTTGCTGACCCTGGTCCAAGTGTTGAACCAAAGTTTCATCACACTTTAAAATCTTGTCATATTTATTATCGTTTTTTTCATGTTAACTCTTTCGGGACCTTGCACTTCTTTTGCTGTAATTGATAAAACTTTATATAATGATCTGTGTCAACACATACTGCAACTGTTTTTTTACCATATCTTCAACAGTAATACGTCGGTATTCACGAATAATGTCGTCAATGCTTGTTTCAGCCAAAGGAATTGACATTTCAACTGGCCGGCCTGGATGTTGCGCGTCTGTCACTGAGGTTCAACAATTGTTAACTGTTGTACACAGTTACAACAGTATTCATGGTTCTTACAACTTTCATCATACTATAAAATCATTCGATTGAAAAAATATATTAACCGATCTTTAACCTTCTGAAAGCGAAAACCGGTTTACTGAACGTTTTTCAACTTATGTGAAAACTAAAAGCGGACGCTCCATCGTTAAACAAATTTTCGAGGTTATGAATATAATAATTTTTATCCATCAGGTGTTCTATGCTCATCTCAGTGATGCTAATGTAAAGTCATGAAAGTAATATCCTACCAAAAGATGTTTTCTCTTAATTTATTTGTCTCTTTAGTTATTGAATGACGCTGACCACGTATCACTCCATATTCGGAATGTGTCATGTAAGATAACAGTCCGCAGTCGTCCTGGTAGGCCAAGGCCCGAATGCAGGATAGAATTCAATAGGAGGAAGAAGAATTATTGATTGTTCTTTGACTTTCTGATTTCCTCGACGTACTAGGATTATTTGAAACTCTCTTAAAGGACCAGTGTATTATACTCGGGGTACAGGGAATATTTTTGACTCTCTTAAAAAACGGTACCGGTTGTGTCGGGAGTGTATCTGAGTCTCTAAAGTTGTATCTTAACGTTTTGAAGATTTATATATACCGTTTTTACGTTTTTAAATTGACTGTGCTTTTTTAAGCTTCCAGTATATTCCTTCACTCGATTAAGGTCATGTGAGTCGACAGACCATTTATGATGAAGTTGACATTCCGTTAGTAGGCTCAAAAATGGAACACATTTGACGTATTGTCCAAGAAATTACTCTCGATGCTTTACCGCGCTTTATTTTAAATAATTATTTATATAGTTTATTCTGGAAGCAACACACTGTCGCCAAAGATGCTTTACGTACGTAATACTTAACCTTATTTTTATTCTAATATTATTTATACTACCCGTATTTATATTCCCATAAGGAAATTAATTTAAGTCTGTAATCATTAGCACATTTTAATATCGCAGAATAAAATTAGTCGTGCCCAATACAAATTTTGCTTTCAGATTTTTCATTGCTGTGAAAAGAAACATCAAAAGTTTAAACTATGAACAAAATTATTAACTAAAATCATTTTCTTTCTGCAAAGGTTATTACATAACAAGTACCTCAATAATGATACTTTCAACTCTGTTTCTCAATCCTCTGAACGTGTAATTTTGTCCGTTATTTATATGTTATGTGTCGAGATTGTGAAATTCTGGGATCAACTACATCAAATTAAGCAAGTAAGGGTACAGCCATCGGGCGTACCTGGAATCCTGAATTGTTTTCGACTTGCTGTCCAGTTATTGGAGACATTCTTATCAAAAAATCTGTAAACATAGTGTACGTTTATAAGAGTGTCCGGTTATTTGAGGTGATTTTCTCAGTAAAGTATATGGAATAAATCGGGGGAAATAAATTTGTCCGGGTATGAGAGATGTCCGGTATTAGAAGTGTCCGTTTCGGGAAGTTCGACTGTATTTGACAATTTTGATTAAGGCATTGTCAGTCATGATTTTATATTGAAATGATTGCTTTTGGTAAATTGAATCGCCTGCTTTGAACAGTATGAGTATTCCAAAAATTTATTAAAATGGTGAGTAAAGTGTATTTGGCTTTTAACGAAGATACTTTGGAAGTGTGAGGATTATTATTGTGCGGCGTGGAAACTCACGTTGCAGCGTAAATGGCCGGCTTTCAACTGGTGTTTCATTCCGCTGAACGAGCCCGAGAGGCAAATGTGTTGATAATTGTGGTTGTCAGATGTATCGCAGCACACGCCAGGGACAAATTGACCACAACTTTGGCTGATGGTTGCAAAGATAGGAGCTGTATTATGTCAGGAGATTAATAGCGTGCTTTGTACTCCAACACGTATTGTAGTAGCGAGGGCCGCGGGCGGGATTCGAACCTGTACACGTGAATAGCGTTACCTGCCACAGATCGCCTAGAAACTCGATCTAATGTAGTATTACATATAGCTACTAGAGGCTTCACCAACCAAGCAGCGGCAATCATTAATTAATTAGAATTGTTATTAAGGGAAGCAGAAATTATTCATGAGAATAACACTAGAAATAAATGCACAAGTCATAGTATGATCATATTGATAATATTGTTAAACAGACCTGTTATTGAATCTAGAAAACAGGTCAAGTAAATTATTATCAATAAAAAAAAGTATGATCAGTATAATTTATTATGGCTTGAGCTTCACACAAGTATGATATTAGACTTTAAATTGTCATTTGCTTTAGTGTCAATTGAGAATTCTAACTGGTATTTTTGGTCTCGTCAAGCTTTGATCTTCACTGTCCAATTCGCAAAAACAAAGTTTGAATGCTGTTTGCTTATTTCGTACCACAATCGCCTCAGAAGTAATACATAGTAAATGTCTTATGAAACAATTTATTGGGAGTTTATACAGAACGGTAAAAAGAGAAAATGGTTAAGTTCGAATGAGACTGGCTTAATATTATTACCATAAAACAAGGGTTAGAACGTATGAGATAAGTAGACATATATACCAATAAATAAAGTTAAAGTGTCTATCTGTCTGTCTGGTACTTTGTCTCGAATAGGCTCCAAAACGGTTCGACGGATTAAAATGAAAATTTGAGATTATAAAAAAATTTTAACTTTAATTTTCGTGCATGTTTCATTTTTATATTCTGCAAGGTTATGAAGTTATAAAAATAAATATTTGTGAATCCATTGAATTGCCGCGCGAAAGCAGGACTATTCAAAACCAACAGTGGGTTATAAGGCTTATTAAGCGTTCCTATACCATTCATCCATCCAATTGCCAAGAAATTTTAGTGTTTAGCTGTCGGCCATTTTAAAATTTATACTTTCAACGGGACTTGCCCTCAGGTGGCAAATCTGTCAATGATATTACTATTGTTGTTGAAGTATTCAGTCTTAAGGCAGGTCTGACGCAACCCCACCACGCTAACCTATCTTGCGCAGGCCTTTTCATTTTCTCATAACTATCACAACCCACATATTCCGTAATCTTCTTAGCGTATTCCATCCTTTCCCTACCTCTTCTGTTCTTACCCCACACACTTCCCTCTTATGCTAATTTTAAAAGACACTCGTGCCTTGAAACGTGGCCTGTTTAATCTATCCCTTATATTGGTCAGCGTCCTGCATGTTGTTCACTTTTCCCATATTCTATTTAGGGCTTCCTCGTTCGTGATTCTATCCACCCATCTGATTTTCATCATTCACCTATCGCACCACATTTCAAAGTTTTCTATTCTTTCCTTTCCATAGCTCCTTTCGTCCACGTTTTGTACCCATATAACGCCACGCTCCATACCAACATTTTAGCAACTATTTCCTAATATTCACACATTTATTACCCGTAAGTAAATTCCCTTTTATCGCGAAAGCCTTCCTTACCTGTGCTATTCTACTCTACTTCTACCATTCCTATTTATTACGCTTCCCAAGTAGCGGAATTCCTTAAGTTCGGCCAAAAAAACCCTTCCCAATCAAGCACCCTTTTTTATTCCACTGTTTCCCAAACTACACTCCATTATAAGAGAACGTGGGCTTTCCCGGTGTATATTATTCATGAACAATTCTCGGGTTTTCACCTGAAGAAGATGGCAGAGCAAGCCATGGAAACGTTGTGTACAAACTTTATACTTACCCGGTTGAAAACCCGAGAATTGTTCATGTACACTCCATTACCTTGGTCTTTCCTCTATTAATCCTCATATTGAACTCTTTCTCAAGGACTCCGTCCAAGCCATTTATTATGGTTTCCAAGTCTTCTTCTGATTTCCGTAATACTACAATATCGTCGGCAAAGCGTAAGGTTTTTATTTCTTCTCCTTGCAGTATGATTCCTTTTTCATATTCCGTTTTAACATTTTTCATCGTCTGTTCTATATATAATTTAAACAGCATTGGCGACAGACTGCATCAATGTCTTACTCCTTTCTTGATTACGGCTTTATTTCCTTGATCTTCTATTCTAATTACTGGTGCCTGTCTTCTGTAGAGGTTATGCTATTAAGCGTGAAATAATGTCTAAATTTATTAGATTGTAGTAGTAAGACACTACTATCACTCCTTGTGATTGGGTGGAGGGTACGGAAATTTAAAAGTAAATAAGCGGCAGATATGTGCATGCGGATAGTGAGTTTGATAGTGTCTCTCACGGTATTGTCCATTTTTTCAGACTTTTTAAAGTTACTATATAATATAATTTGATATACAAATCGTTGTAAAACTGTAAATCTCTAATTAATTGTAGAATACATATTTTCGCATCAAGTTTATGTGTAATTATTTGAACTACCAATATGGTATAGTGACTAAAGGCTGATTTTAATATTTTATAAGACGTACATACAGGACTCCAATTTATTGAAAATATTTATTCTGTTAGTATATCAATTTATGTAACTTATTATCAATTTTTGAATTCTTTTGGTACAATGACTGTTTATTATCGCAATTTTGGCCTAAAGTATCACGCGTTACAAGACGACGACCAGACTTTCTTATATTACATAGCACATTTTTGGACAGATCATGGCAGATACATACAAAGACCAATGCCACTGCCGGGATTTTGACCCTGTACTTCTGAAATTCGAAACCATGACAAATCCACATCCAGTCAACAATTAATATGCATTATTTTGTCTATTGTCCTAATTCTCTTTGTATCAGAATGAAAGTATTTTATTGCTGTAAGTAGGTCTCATTGAAAGCTTTCTGATTTCCAAGCAGGCTTCCACCCAAACAGGTCAACTAATATTTTTAAGATCAGACAGATCTATGAAAAATGCCATGACAATAGCATCGAACTCCATAACATGTTTATCGATTACACGAAGGCCTTTGATTCGCTGGATAGAATCCAAATTTTCTAGTGTTTAAGACGCTATGTAGTCCCAAAAAAGTTAATAAAATTAATAGGACTAACCTTGGAAAATACGTCTGCAAGAATTAAGGTTACCAATCAATTAAGTGAACCAATTTTTATTAACTACGGGGTTAAAAACTGAGACCCGTTATCAGCCACACTTTTCTGTGTCGTCATGCTTGAATATCCAAGGAAATATTACTACAAGACTAAAACAATGCTTAGTGTATTCAGATGATATTTTTTAACATCAAGAACAAAGAGCTTGTTATAACAAAACCTTCAAGAAACTAAAAGAAATGTCTTGCTCCTATGAGTTTGTAATCAACCAATATTAGACAAAACACATGCGATGCAGAACGACGGTTGGTATGGCAACAGAAATAACGATTGATGACATCACATACCAAGAAGTAACTGTGTACAGATACTAGGAACAATTCCTAATGGGAATACCTCCATAGAAGAAGAGGTTAAAGAGAAAATAGTTGCAGGAAATAGGTGTTATTTTGCTTACAGATACCTACTTAACAGCAAGTTACTATCCAAAAAGGCAAAATTGACATTGTATACGCCGAGACTTGGACACTGAAAGAGAAGGACATCAAAAGACTGCAAATATTTGAAAGGAAGGTCTTGCGAACGATTTATGGTCCAATCAAACTCTCATATGGAACTGGAGAATACGAACAAATGATGAATTAGATAGAATAATTCAATACAGAAAATAGAGAATCACGTGAAATCCCTCAGATTAAGATTGACATAATGAGCGATGAAAGAAATACAAAAATGGTTTATAACTAGATACTCCCTTCAACTAAAATACGAGGAAGACCGAAGACCAAATAGAGAGACGAAGTACTAAGTGATATTAGGAGTCTTGGAATTATAAAGTGGACGTCTAAGGTCCAGAAAAGAAATGAGTGGAGACACGTTGTGGTTCAAGCCATTACACCACAGAAGTAGTCGTAGCGTTTCAAAATAAGTTATTCAGAGAATTAATATTAATTAATTAACATGTCGAAATTAATTTAATAAAAAATAACGATTTGTTACTTTTTTGGAACCCGTCCAAAGCAAACGTATAAAATAACAATTTTTTTCTCCCTAATCTTAGTTTGAAGGCATTTATTTTGATCGTGAATTGAAATTAATGCATCTATGCCAGTTTTCACACAATATACTTTCTTCATTAAGAGTGATTAAGTAGAAATTGTAGGCAAGACTGAGCTCAGGTCTGTACACACCACGGAGGTGTCTCGTACCTGACGCGATTACTTCAGTATCGAAAATGCACCACGCACCCTGTAAGAAGTCCCGGGTTCGATATGTTTTGCCGATTTTTTTAAAACTTTAACTTTAATCTGGCATGCATAAATATGTGACAGAAAATATTTTTTCATTCCTTTTCAGTATTTTAAAGAATAAATGTTTCCCAGCAATAATCCTCTGTTGGTTAGCTGAGCAGTCCATTGAGACCCTTTGCCTCTAGTGTTGTGTGAACTCTTTGTTTACACCAACAAATTATATTATTATAACAAGTAATTGTTAAATAATAAAAGAGTATATTTAATTTAAATATATTTCATTTAATTATGATGATAATAAAAATCGAAATCGTGGTATTACAATATAAAATTTCCAAAAGAATTATAACTCAAATTAAGTTTTAGTAAAAATATTAATTTACGAGTAAAATTTACTATCAAATTGGCTCAGTCGGTAAAGCAAAAAGAATTTATGCAGCTTCTAAACGGCTGCTCCCGGGAACGCGGGTGACAAACAATATAAGAGAAATAAAAACAATCGCGAATCAATGAGAATGGTTTAATTGGAAAACCCGGGTAAAAATGCCGTTACCAGATGTTCTGCCTTGTGACGTCGTTCTTCGTTTGCTGTTACCGGATGTTCCTTTTCTGGACACGTCTTCTAGATCCTCTAGCGCCTCTTCTTCAGGTTAAATCCCCATCACATGTTATCTTTTTATCTTCCGTACTCCCATCAAATGAATCTTCTTTCTCTAAACATGCGGAATTTAACTTTTACACGTGTTGCTTCTTCAGCCACTGCTTTCTCACGCCGTCTTTCTCAAGACAGCTCCCGGGACCAAGTGTCCAAATACAATGCACTCCAAACAATAAATAATGTTGTAAACGGCGACGTTTCCCGCTTACTCGGCCTTGACCAAACCACCCTCGCTTTTCGTCCTGCTGTACGCGAATACCAAAAAATAAATTATTTTTGCTTTACCGCTTCAATGTAGGGGTCATGAGTCACCACACTAGGGACAACTGCGAACTTTTATCTTCCATAACATGTTCTAAGTATTGTAAGGGTACGTGGTCAGCGTATCGATTCTCGTTCAGTCAAGTTTTCTTGGACAGGAATAAAACAAATATAAATGCCCTTGCCGGGATTTTAACCCGGGACGTCTGTGATGTGACACTGAACGCTACACCTAGGCAGATTGTTCACATTTCTTTCAGGTAATGATTCGTTTTGTTTCACGTGTAAATGTGAAATGTAAGAATGCGTTTCTAAGTGACGCATAATTAATTATAAATATTGATAACCAGACAGGGGCGGCACCTGGCAGACCAGGCAATACCTGTGGGCGCGTGCTTCACTGCGTCAGACATTCATCACTCTGCGGACGGACGGACGTGTCTGTCGAGGAGACCGGAAGGAGGGAGCGGCCATAAAACAAATGCCGTCTGTCGCCCGCTGCGCGTCGTTTGTCGAGCGACGCCCACGACTTCCTCCGCCGATGAGCCGGGCGCTGACAGGTGCCTTGTAGCGTGGATGCCTGCACTAACCACTTCCTGCTCCTGCTCGCTTCTCATCAGATCATCATTAAAAACAGACACCAGGCGAAATGAACTCGTCGAGTGAATCAGATTGTCACAGGAGAAGAGGTAAATGTCAGGCTGTTACGTTAATTCAAAAGTTATAGCTGCAAGAAGTTCAACGTTTGCCTTTTGCATGACATTTTCAGCTTTATTGTTTTGTCTTTGTGTAACGTTGGTGTAAGCCTGTATCATGAAAGTATAACACCAGGGATACTTATAAAAATCCCTCTGTAGTGCTACTCCGTGCTACAGGAGAACTGTCATTAAATGCACTAGTATTGCGCTCGATATTAACCCTCATTTGGAAGTAATCGTGAAGAGAAAGTGTAAGACATCACATTTTAAAATTCGACCAGCAGACAACAAGTTGGCATAACATTTGGTGATGGTTGTTTCATGAATAACATCGATTGATTTTTCAATGAGGTTTAAATATTTTACGTAAACATAAAAATACAAAAAACGAAAGGAATTGTCATCGTATAAACACAGCCACTGACGCCATTGTTAGCTCTCCAGCAATCGAGTATGATAAACAGATCTGGGAACTATCTCTTCTTTTATTGGAAACAATTCCTGCTCCTATTTTTATCTCAGAATCCACAAAATAAATAAACTCGAGAGTATGCAGTAATGTTTACCAGAACTCGTTAATTCACTGCTGCAAATTTATTCTATAAAACCATATTTTATTTTGTCTGTACAAAAATGTGTCACACTGATCTTATACACGTTCATCACGCGTAATTCATCGGCGCACATGCAACATACAAAATGTTTTCATTAGATTTAAATTCTCTTGTTGTCCTCCAGATTTACTAATTGAAATTATTTTGGATAGTAATATGTCCTCAGTTTTGCCACCATATCTCTCTCCGACTGATGCCTCACTACAAGGTGTTTATGAAGCAAATAATCATAGTATTTTTATTTGAGAAGGGAGAAGGGATTAAACACAAATATTAGGGTGACAGGTTACAGGATGGTATACAACTTGCAGAAACTGTCCTTTAATATGAATGGATTTGATACGGGGACGCGAACCCCTGACTATTGTTTAAGTATCCTACCTATCAGCGCCTAAAAATGATGCAGGACAAAACCTAGAACATCTGAATGAGGTCTGTGAGAGTTTGGAGCGTTCCGATTTCCATTTCTCAGTCCGTTTAAGAGGCAGCTGGCCGACTGCTATAACAGGAACGGCAGACAACTCTAACCGTCGGCGAACTCTTTGTCATAAATCTCTGTAAACAAAGGCAGAGGCGTCGTCATATGGGAAATATAGATCAAAACGAGAAAAAAATGGTTTCCGTGGATTACTCTATTTAATAAACAATTATCAAATTATAGTAGAAATTTGAAGCAGATATGTAATTATTTATTTATAAGTATTAATAATAAATTTAAGTATTTGAGTCATAAAAGAGTAGTATTTGAATTACAAATTACTTGTTTAACTTCAGGTTATTTGATGGGTTTTATAATGCATTTGCATTGTAGTACCCGATTTCATATCACATCAAAATTTTATACAGATTTTTGTATTAATTATCTATTCTCTTCGTGTATGTAAACTAGAACGTGATTGGTAATTAAAATGACGAATTACGAGTCCTCTTATCTATCAGAAGGGAAACACGAAGATTTGCGGACTATCTCATTGGACGGGGCTGAAAACGTCCAGAAGTTTAGACGACATCTGGTGACAGAAAGTAATTTTTACGAATATATCTTTCCAACGGAACTTATCTGGATGCATAGCTGTCTGTCCAGTGTGCTAAACTCGAAGACAGCAGTGCATTGTTAACAATTTAACAAAGAAGACACATCACCATGCATGTTAGAAAGTCTGAACAAAACAGACATGTGTCCTTTACAAAAAAAAGGGTTCGTTACAATTCGTTACGCCGCCAATCCATAGCCGTAAGCGAGGAGATATCCCACGGAGTGGTACCTCCATCATTTGGCTGGAAGAAGTCGAAAAATTATGTTTCCAGTTTCCCCTTCCAACCGGAGGATGAAATGAATATCATGCCCATATATTGCACGGAAGTAAAATTTCAAAAAGCGTTTTAAGACGAAACATTTAAAAGTTTTATTTGCACAATAGAAAAATTATAGATTCATAAAATACAATAACGGTATCTGTTTCTCCATAAACAGTTTTGTTACAACAAATATTATTACAAGAGTAGTTTTAATAGGGTAATTTGCCTTAACGTCGTTATGAACTGTACTTTGTACGTGATTTCATGTTCTGTTTTTAACTTTAATTCGAAAAGGGTTTTAAGGCTCGCATTGATACTCCTAGTCTGGTGGTGTTGAGAAGACGCTGTGACCGGGTGAAGCGGGTCCCGAGCGGCAGTCATTCATCACGTAGTTTCATCTGGTGGCGCGGGCTCATTACGGCGACAAGTGCGAGGGCATCTGTCAGTGTCACTGTCACAGCCGCCGCTGATGCTCTTGTTTACTCCCACCACACTAGGGGCGCCCTTCTCGGCAAAACATACAGCTCATAAAACTAAATAATATACTCCGCACATAATACATTCATTTACTGTGATTTATTGATGGTAATGATTACTAAATACTGATGCTTTTCCAGGAGTTTTCTAGTCATGACTTGTAATACTATTATTCGCCTTGTTCATGCGGAAGCTCTTTAGATCACATACCACATCCTCGAAGACGATCTTTTATCATTTGTGTAGCTATGTAGGAACGCCTGGAAAATAATTACTACATGTGAATATAATTTTGAGATTGTTAGCTATCGTGTAGAATTACGAATTATTAGTTATCACGGTTATTACACATTATTAACGACTACTAAGAAAATGTTGAGTGTGAGGATAAATATAGCTGGTCAAAATGTAGCAGCTGTTACTGAAGATATGACATATCGGGTAAGCTAGTTTGTGGTTAGAAGTTAAAAAGCGAAGTAGTCTGAAAGTTAGTTGACATAAATTCATCATATTTCGAATAGTGTTCGATAAAATGTTCGATGCACTTTGCCCTGAAAACAACCAGCAATTTCGGTCTACAATCATGAAGTAGAACAGAAAAGGGGCCGACGATTGGACAGCGTGTGTCGGTTATGGACTTAAAAATAAATGTACAGATCAGTTTCTAAAATAAGTACCGATATTTATTTAAAAAATAACAAAATTATGTTTTCCACATATTTCACTCTCAATAATGACCTTATACTCATCATCACTTCTCCACATAGTCACCACCGTTATTGAAGACTTGTCATAATGCGAAACCGGTTTTTGTATGTTTTTATTTTGTTTTATAGTCGCTATTCTAATTTTAAATATAAAGAAATTAATTATCTACTACTGTCAAATTTTCCATTTATTATACAGATGTACTTGAGGGATACATTTCTGATAATAAAAAGGATACACAAAAGATATATAACGTTTCGCCTCAATTTTGGGACCTCATCAGGTAATGCAAAAATAAGGACTCCTGAATTAAAACTAATATACAGATTAAAAAATATTTTTCAAGACGTTTTTGAAGTTAATTTAAAATAACCGAAAAAAATTACATTACACTTTAAAAAACACAAACATTTAAAATCCGAAAATAGACCCTCGTAGAAGTTAATTAAATTTCCAGTTTCTCTGACCATTACCTAATTGATTTATTTTGATTATATTTGAAGTCAGATAAATATTATTTCTAACATATTTGAATTAGTGACACATTTTTTATGAAATTCAATAAAGAATCTTTGTCATAGAAATTACTTTGAATCGGGACTTATTAAATCCATACTAATTTTCCGATTCGTATGTTTGTAAAACCAGTATTTATATAGGACAACAGTATACTTTTTCGCGCTTATAGAAACGAATCATTTTCTTCGTAAAAGAGCAGTTTTCTTAATTTTAGCAATTAAAAAATTCTATTTTCCGAGTTTTATTTTGAAACTCTCTTAAATTAAATTAATATATTTTTTACATGTAAACGGTAATTTACTAAGCTTTCCTTCCAAATATACCTGTAATGTAATAATCACAAACATTTCATTAATTTGCCAATTATATAGTTACAGAGAATCATTCGATTAATTCCTCACTGAGCAATATCACATAAAAGGAAATCATTAACACATTTAAATTACTTATAAATAGTATATGTATTCAAAAAATAATTTAAATCGGTTTTTGAACCACAAAACAAATTGTAGGTGTAAATAAATTTATGAATTTTTCTACTTTGCGCTCATGAATTTCCGTGTTTGCAAACGCTTTAATGCAAGCTGTTTCATACTCACCTAAAGTATTAATTACAGACTTTAACAATCATTCTCAATATAATATATTTTCATACTTATATGTGAATAGAAAGTTATTTTAGTACGCCATGTTATGGATCTTGTTAAAGTGTGTTACTGAAATTTAATTGCATTTTTTATCTGATGGTTTACCTGAATTTTAATTAGATACATATTTCATTATATTACAATTTTTCACATTGGCAGTTATATTTCTGCATACTTTATTAATTTTTATAACGGATAGGAGGAATTCAAGTTCAATATCTGATAGCTAAATAACAAACTTATGTAAGTAATTTAAATGGAATATTTAATATTTTTAAGATATCGTATTAATGTAGATATTCATTTAAGACTAAAGAATTGTAATGACATGTTATTTACTGTCATTCAGGGTGAAAGACGAGCTTCAAAGTGAGTTCTGAATTACAACTTTTCTTTGTGCTACGTCAAACTTTCCAATGCACAATTTAAGCCTCGTTATAAATTTGAAGCTAACAGATGTTAATTGCAAATTATAGCTGCATGTTAACAAAACATTGGTTTTAAATTAGTTTTAAAGGTTGTCCATGATAACTGAACGTGACCGTAGGCACCAATCGGAAATGTTGTGTGTGGTAATATACTCTCCTAACTGAATTGGTTGACTCTGGTGTTAGTGATTTGTTACATGGGCGAGAACTGAAATAATTGGGTAGAGCGAGGTAATTGAATAGAGGTTTTACGTGTAAGTTCCAAATTTCAGATTTGTTATAAATATTTTCAGTCTAAAAATAAATATTCTACAATTGTTAATTAATCTTTGAGTTCTCTCTAACATAAATAAATCGCATAGCAATATTCCAAGCGTCAGAAACCACAATAATTCGTTAATTTATGGTAATACGAAATTTATAAAACTACAAACGAACCCAACTGAAAGTTTAATGAATGGTTGTTACATAACTATGGGATTTTAGTAATACGTAGCAATTTGTTGCGACGAGATATACGTCACATTTCGATTTCACCTATTGGACGAAATTAACATTTGTTTTATCGACAGAAAAGCCAACGCGCTGACAGTAATGATGGCTTTAAAGCATGCTAACATTTGTCACTCGAAAATCCATCTCTCTTTTTGATGAATGTTTGGAATTTCGTTCCGCATCCAACAATGTATTTACAGATATTTCGTTTCCTGACGGTAACGCGGAATTTATGTATTCATCAATCACCACCCGACCTGCTACACGACGTGGGGACCAATTTCCTCCATCCACCCCCGCCATAGAGCTATGGTCAAGTCGCATATGAACAAGCTGCTAAATGTAACAACAAACGTCATTTTACCCCCAAAAAACGAAGTGGTTTTTAATTCTCTTTGATTTACTGGTGTGTTTTCTTTTATCACGGCTTGATTCATTTTTCACTAACTTTTGATATCAAAACCCACTCAAAGTTCATTTCTGCGATCAAATGTTCTTCACAAGCTTTTACTCTTTTTTATTCGTTAATATATTGAAACAGCTAAGAACTCTTCAGTAATGCTATAAAAGTAACGATATACCTGGTTATACAAAATAATATTTGTAAATATCAACATTTATATCAATTGACTTAGCATCGATTATAATAATCGGGCGTAAATCACTCTTTTAGTAATCATTTGTTCATGTATATTAAATAGACTGTAAAGCAAGAATTTACTCATTATATTACTCATTATTGCCTTCTTGATTTTCTAATCGCTCTACCGTGCAATATTTGAGTTAAATTGTAATATAAATACCCCCTCCCATTAATCAGATTAATATTGTTTACAAAAATTAGTAAAACGCTGAGCTACATAGTATTATTTCTCACAGTGATTCTTTCTCCTCATATTTGACAGACATTTATTTAAAAATAAGTTATTGAAGAATGCTGAAAATCAGATGGGTGGATAGAGTAACTCAGTAGGAAGTTCGAAGCAGAATAGGAGAAGAGAGAACAATATGGAGGACTTTGACCAAGAGAAGGGATAAATTAATAGGCCACGTTTTGAGCCATGAGAATCTTGTGAAATTGGCATTAGAGGGAAGTTTGTGGGTTAAGAATAGAAGAGGGAGGCCAAAAATGGAATACGCTGAGAAGATTAGGGAGGATTTAGGATTTGGTAGTTATGTAGAAATGTAAATGTTTGCACAGCATGGAGGGTAGCATCAGACCAATCTAAGGATTGAATATTTCAACAACAAGATCAACTTTAAGATAAATATAGAGTCGTATTGTAATTCGGCTACTGATTTTTCAATTACACCAATATTTGTAGACTGTCAATATTTTTTAACAGACGTGTAATTCTTTCATTAACAAACTGAGATTATATAAGAGTTACGACGTATTTCAGTTAGAAATTTGTCACAATTTTACGTTACTAACTTTCACTACCGAACAAATCTTTCAGATTCATAACGCAAATTGAAAATTGTGGTACGCGATTGCCTGTACCACAGAAATTCTAATTAAATTGTATTTTTATTTTCTTGTACATAAGTATTTAGGTCTAAGCAGGACGAAATCGGGAGCATGAATGAACGCGATAGGTTAATTAAATGACGAATTAGTCATCTTCTCGGCCAGAAAATGGAAACATTAAGGTTCGGTAAATATTATTGGACGAGATAGCATCAAGTCTCGCCTGCGGAAGACATGGACAACAGATGTTATTTGTCAGCAATACATCTGTTGTCAGCCGCGGGAAAAATTGACCTGACGCCTGCTTCCTACCTGCTCTGTACCCGATTCCTCGAAAGCCGGAATAATAGAGGCAAGTGACTTCATAACAACAATTTGTTATGCCCAAGTTTATGAAGGACACTTGCCGAAAATAAGAATCTCCAGAATCTTACCCTCCATATGGAGGAAGTAGGAAGTACACCCCCACCAGGAGAGAATTGGGGCGGGGCGAGAAGAAGAAAACCGGGGCGCATCAGGAGACGTGATTCAGACAGATAAGAAATTTCAGTTTATGGAGAGTCGATTACAAGTTCAATTTACAAGAGAGTCTACAAGGAGAGATTAGAAAATTGAGTTTACAGGAGCAGATTACGAGTTCAGATTTCAAAAACAACAGATTACAAGAGCAGTTTTAGAGGACATCAGACTACAAGGGCAGATATCAGAAGCCAACATACCTCCGACGCTTGGAAGACGACGCCAACCAGGCATTAGCTGAGTCACCTTTCAGTAAGGACGTCGGGACCGTTACAGCACCGTGGTGATGTACCCACCTTATTGTTTCCTGCCTCTGGTCATTTATATATAGTGTTCGCTTTCCCCCCCAATATTTCGATTTATACCCACTGAGCATTTAGCTTTCCCTTAGTTTAAGAGTCACTCATGCTCCCGACGTAGTGAGCGAGGATCCCCCTTTATATCAAATTTAATAAAATCTGCATTAGTTAAAATTTAAATATTATAATTTTTTAATTCTCCCCACCTACAAATCAATAGAACCCGCACCACAAAATATGAGCATGAAATGGTTCCCTTCGTTTTAATTTTTTTATAATTATTACAACGCTATATTATTGGTACGGAGGCATATGTAATATTTGTTTTTACTGGATGTTAACAAACCTTTATTGGCTATATGCATGTCACTCCTTATTACCAGCTTGGCCGAGAAGCTTAAGCAATGACGATTACAGGACATTCTGTATATTCGGCTGATTTTCACATTCTGCAACAAATTTAAAGAAATTTTGAGACGTGTACTGTATTGTAGGTAGGGCATGAACAAGTCAAGTCTCATCCTGTAGGGCTGAATGTTTTTGAGAGCTCAGATATGTCTCACTGTCTCAGTGAATCCTTCAAAAGTGAATGATTTTTCCACTTCACTGGCTCTTATAGAGCAAATTTGTCAAAAAATAAATTGTTCTTCTATTTTTGGGAAATACTTAACGTTTTCTCTAAGTTAAGGTGAACATTTTCTGTACAATAGAATAAAGGAATTTTCGGGGACAAAAGAAACATCCGTTCTTAAATTTGAGACAGCCTTGCTTCCGAAGTCGGAAGTTAGGCGTGAAAAATTAGGAATATCCACTAGATTAACGCTGTACATGTGTGCGATAGCATCCATCCGCATTTACGACTGAAATTTTACCTTTTTGGCTGCAATTGTACAAATACCAGCCAATTGGTGCTAGTGCAGCAAATTGTCTTCTGGAATTATGAGGTGTAGAATGTTGGTTAGGTGGAGAGGAAATTAGAGGCGAAAAGTAAGAAAAGTTGCGAGCATCTGAGAAGACATCATCAAATTGAGAGTCGCCCTTGAGACCTCAAGGGGTTCAAGAATTTTTAGTAGGAGTCTCAGCTATTTTGGCCCAAGGCGTCCACCACACGAGACCCCCGATGCAGCCAACGAGTGCCAACATGCGCCTCCAGATCGTCAGCCCAAAGCAGATCAGAGTAAAACGCCACCTGACTATACAGCAGCAGCGTTCGTCGGTATCGTTGATTTTAATTTTATAGAGTTCACATTGTAAGACCTATTTGCCCTTAATTACGCTTCTCACTCTTAGATCACCCCACAGGTGACCTTAGTCTCGCGATAATTATAAATTCATCATTGCTCTACCACCTTACGTAATTTTTTTCTTCATTACTTTAGAATATCATCTATTAAAATAAAATACCACTATGTTTTAAATTCATTAGTAATTATTATATTCTCCTTTCAATTATAATTTCTCAATATTAAATAGTAGCTTAATTAATTAATCGTAGATTAATAAATAAGCCCCATACCCTCTTATTATTACAATTGGCTTCCACCAACCTATGGATTAATTAATAAATCTTATCCCCAATAAATATTATATTCCCGTTTAGTATATTAAATGAACGGTTATTATATATATGTGATGCAAAGAAAACTCAAGAGAGAAATATACATCAGGTATCTCGACACATTTGTGCCACCTTTTATTTCATGCAAATAATATGGACGAATTTGTATGGATTCAAGACCTATATGAAGTCAAGTCTCCATTCAAATTTACAACTTTTGTAGAAGAGAACATTACATTTATGCAACGATTAATAATTTTGTAACATGGAAATCTTGGATATTATTAAAGGTTGAATACATGCAGCTCAGTGGTAAAACCCAAATAACATTCATTTCCTTTGCCCGAAGCTGGGTTTTAGGTAGTGGTCGTATTGAAAAGAAAGTATCGTGAAAAAATTAACATGGAATAGAAAGTGAGAGTAGATATATCCACTTTGATTGAAAGATTTGAGGAATCGTCTAGTGAGCAACATGTTAATCTATCGCATTAATTTTTTTAATTCCCTTAAATAATTTTTTCTGTATTTAAAAAACGTGTTCCATTTATTATTACATTTTTTAACTATCCTAACCCAATTAGAATAAAAATAGATGAATGTTTTGATTTGGGGTGTTGCAGAAAAATGGTGATACATAAAGGACGTGTGAACCAAAATAGTTTCGGAACCATTGGTCTACCCAATATAGCTGTAATAGAATTCCAATCAGTTTTATAGATCAATATTTTGTATTTCATCCTTTTTTACAAAATTTAAATTACTAATTATTCTGAATATATATCCTTTTGTTTATTTAAAAATGGGTTAATAATTATAATTATATTTTAAAAATAGGTATACGAATGTAGCTCATAGTTTTTTTTATTTTAGTTGTGGATGAATGATTATGATATTTAAATAAATTTAATCTACTTTTTATTTGTTAACAAATGAGACCTAGAAACTAAGAAATTAGAGAATCAAGAATATAAAATTTGTTCTAATTATTTCTTTGGAATTTGTGGTGACAGCCTTGCCCACAAAATTATAAACAATTACTTTTTTATGTTGTTGAGTTTTGTTGGAATAGAAATTTAATCTGAATAAGTAGGCTTTTGGCAACAATTTGTAAAAATTTTATCATAGTAACGCAGAATTTAAAGTTGAAGACAGTTAACAAATAGCGTACGCTTTCGCAGTAGCTGGATTTACTAAATGATTCTGTTTACCAACCGGGTCAATTGTGAACTGAAACACAACGTTTCAGCGACATTCATCTCTCGTCGGGTGCATGGTGTGATTAAATAATTTCGAACTATACATCGGCCTACAGTAGACTTTTGTCGGGGTCAGCCAATCAGAGAGCCGAAGAGCAGCTAATTTTTACGTAGAAAATCGTAATAACCATTTTCAGATGTAACTGCAAAAAATATATATTTACCATTTTATAAACACTATAGTTTTCAAGAAACCAAGTGGGAAATTGGAGTACGCAGTTCATGGTAAGCCCATGCATATGGATTTATTTCTTAATGCAAAGATAGATAAACACCCAGCTCAGAAAAGTACAATAATCCACAATATTTTACTTGAGCCCTTGTCATATCAGATTCCAAAAACTTGACTGCAGAGACCAATAACGTTAGTAAAATATTCCATATGATGTGGTACACTAAAGCTCAGATAAAAAATGCTTTTTACTAATATAAAATGATCGATTGATAACAATTACGACAGATTTCTCCACTTTTCAAATCGCACGAAGGCAAAATGTGATACAACATTAAAATGTGTTTTTGTGAATCGGCTCTGCGTTAAACACAAAAGACTTATTTGCCTAAAAAAGCCAGATGCATTTGCGGTGGCCGAACTATGTAGATTTTAGATTTTAGAATATCAGGATGGAAAAATCTGGACCGGTCAAGACTCGAACCCGGAACCTTCTGCTTACTTGGTGGGTGCTCTACTAACTGAGATAATCGGAGTTAACTCCCGAAGCGCTTGGAGGTCTCTCTTAATTTAATCTCAGACTCACCTACAATTTACTTAATCATATCTTTCACAGCTTAACGTTTATAAAATCAGTGAAGAATTCAAATTGTGCGAATTAACCCATTCGCGGACAATATGCTGTTATGTTTCTATTTATCAACGTAAAATGTACTGCATATGCAGTTCTATCCGCGAAAGGGTTAATGAAACGTGCAATGATATTAATTCAAAGACAGAAGAATTGCGATCAATTGAAGCTCATCAAAAATGGAAATGAAACTGGTAAAGGGAGGGTCCTGAAGTCAAGTCCTGGCGAGGTCTTGATTTTTCCATTCTGATCTTTTAAATTCCGATTTATAGTCTTCTTGGCTGAGCTGCAATGGGAATCAATTCCAATTTATTTTTTAAACTAAGATTTTGAACCACACAAGATGGTGACTACATAGTGTTTTGATGGAAGCTGTTGGCATTAAAATGTCTGAGAACCTTATTAACATAGATTCCTTGCACCAAACTATAACAGCATGGGATCTAGATATTGCCGGTCATCACATCATCCTCCGGACATCAAGACATAAGGAGCGTTGGTAAACAATTCAACTAATCAAAGCACAAATAGGGCGAAATTGGTAGCACTTCGGCCCTCTGATTACACGAAACCAAAAGACTATTTATCTTACGACGATGAAGATGGACGTCGTTTTTTTAAATAATATTATAAAATTTAATCATTAATTTGACTAGTTAATTTAGCATCTAGTTCTCAGCCGATCATAAGCGTATGTGTTTCAGTTTCGGCGCATACGCAACACGAACGTGAGAGAAACAGTAGTGGGGAATTAGTATAGTCGATGAAAAAGTTTTGACAGATGATCAACAACGCCACAGTATTTATGAAGATTAGTTTCTACCACGCTCTAAACCTAGCCTCCAGAGTAGAAGGTGGAAGAGACTTCAAGTTGGAAGTTAATGGTAGCCTCTTGGAGGGGAGCGTTTAAAGTCGCATCTTGGAGCGGTGAGTGATTCGCAAGATTTTGGAGGGTAGTGTTACAAGCGTAATGTCGGAGAGAGCAGTCAACAATTTGATGGAATAGATATGGAGAAAATTGCATTTAATCCGGACCCGTCAGAGCAAATTCACAACTAGATGAACTGGAGTTCATATTCCAAGCCTTTAATATCAAGTTTAAGTGCTACCGACAAAGCAAGTTACCTCAAGACTGCCAACGCCATCCTTCGGAGAATTATTTCAGTATCCCCAAGGCCCAGCTACGTTTACCTGCAACCTAGAGGATTTTCTTAGACGCAGACATCAACAAAATCGACCGTGTGTGTGTGCGCGCACTTTGACTAATTTTCAAATTTCTACTACACGACTCCAAGTTATGAAACTGTGACACAATTTGACAAATTTTTGAGTCTCAAGTAAATTCGGTGACTATAGTAAATGCCACTTGATTAAAATTAATGAAAAAAATATATAATCGAACACCTTGAAAATTTAATCTTCTGTAATAAGCGGTTTCGTACTTAAGCAAGTAAGGTGCGGGTACAGTTATTCCATCCGGTCGGTTATTGTAACCAGTCGGCGGGTAAGCACGGTGATCCTTCGCATTGTATATTTTATCCCTAAAATCAGATCAAATTTTTTGATGTTGGGGGGTCATTGACCTGGAGCAGCAGTCAGAGAAAATGGTAAATTTTGCGATGTGAAAGATAGTACAGATTTGGGCAGCGAAGGAGATTGTTGTGAGCGGCTTGAGAGGACAGTGTGTTTTTGGGAGACAAAGATGTAGTACAGATTTGGATGTAGGAGGAGATGTTGTGAGTGGCGAATGAAACAGATATGAAAGTGTGTACGTTTTCAGGAGGTGAAGTGGTGAGATACGGAACAGTGCCGCTATAGCGATTTGGAGCGCAGTCCTCGCGCGTAAAAGTATTTCACTATTGAAGCCCATATTGGGCAATTCCCAGTTCTGTAAAGCGGTTTGTTACGTTGGTAGCTGCATTAAGCGGGGAATTGATGCACTGACCACGTATCACCCCAAATTCGGAATGTGTCACGCCAGATGATAGTCCGCAGCCGCCTCGGTAGGCCTAGGCCCTCAAGAGGGCTGTTGAGCCATTAGAAGAAGAAGCTGCATTAAGCAGCGTTAAATTCTTTTCGTTGATGTGTCAGATTTGTTGAATTAAATATTTAGAAATTAATTTAGTTCTTTTCGTTTGGACGTCCAATCCTTTATTATGGTCATATACAAGGCGAATTGCCTTATAACCAGCGGAGATCGTACGTGTATCAAGGGGTCCAGCCAAACCAGTGGACATCGTTGCCGATGGATGGAACAGCACATGGCCCGTGTATGCCAGAAGGTTTTACAAGGCGAAAGCGCGTCCCGCAGGGTCCCTCGCCTAACGTGCTCAATCTCTTCGTGATAACCGGTCGGGTCGGAGTAGCCGAGGACGACTGTCCCCTTCCCGAACCCGCTCGTGGAGTGAAGAAAGGTATATGCTCAGGTTGAATGTGGATCCCAAACCCGAGTTTTTGACCTGCAGAGCGACAGCTGGGCCTAAGCTCAACCCTGTCTACAGCATTTTTTGCTGAGGGTTCAGGTGAACCTCGTGCCGCTCTTTGAATCCTCGAGGTCAACCTTGTTGTTAGAGCTAGCACTTCCAGACAAGGGTAGCCTCTTTCCCCCAGAAGGGCCGATGGCCTAATCCCCGCTGAGCGCGAGTACCACCCTGTGACTGGCATTCGAAGCTTCCGACCTCCTCCAGATTGCAGCGACTGGTTTCCGAAGCCAGACGCACCCCCTTCGGAAGTGGAAGCTAGCAGCTATCCCCTATGGATGATATGCGCAACCACCCAATAATAGGGTAACTGCATCCAGGCTGTTTGATAATCGGATAACTAAGTATGGCCATTTCCATACTCGACACCCTAGCCCGGAAACTTGGATAACTGCCTTGAACCACATACAGTAAGCCCTCCCATTCCCTTTTATCTTACTTCGTGTGGTTGTGGCTACTATGACCGCCAATAACATTTCGGACATGCCGTTGAACCTTTTAATATTTACGAAATTTTGAAACCTTTTGTAATTATTTCTTAATTAGTTTAGCCATTATAGTTTAAGTGAGTATGAATGAGAGCGTGAGTGTGTGAAGCAACATTCAATGATTGTGGAGCCGTGCGAACGAGCTTTGGCCGAGATTTAACTTCTAAATTACATTTTTTGGCTTTTGATCCCTGTTTACTTATTAAATAAACCTTCTCCTACCGTAATTAATTAATTAAATATAAGGCCCCTGAGAGTCTCATTCTCGGCTCAAAACTCACGCGTCTTGGCTCGACGCTGGCCATCTCCCTCTGGTTGCCTTTTTTTTATTATTATAGATATGTTTATTAATACTGCGGTTGCAGTGGCACCCGGCCGGCATTCAACGTAAACGGGGAGAGGGAGAGCGTTACACTGCATTCCTTGCAACCCAATTAGTAAAATTGTTTAGTTAAATTTTGTATGTCACCACTTTCAATAACTCCTTACTTACAAACTCATTTCAGACTTTATTATAGAATTTTTAAAATGTTGAATTCAAAATGTAATAAACCAAGATCATTATTTCAGAGATGGAAAAATTGGTCAATAAATGTAATTTGTTTTCGTCTTGGACTTGTTAAGACACCTTGATGAAGAGGCCGAGATTTGTAACCTTATTTCGAATTCAGTGTAACGATGCTAGCCAAAAAATTTTAATCTTGATATTTCAGAAGTGTATAAGTCAGATTTTTAATAATTTAAAGTCAGTAATCATAATTATTTATAAATTGTTTTTAACTAGATCCAATATACATAAACACCTCCACTACCATCAGTTATATAACAAAACCTTATTGTTCTTTTTGATTGTCAGGCAGTTTTGTGGCATGAACGCGAGCCAAGGTGAGGTTGTCACGTTTGATATGAGATGGTTGGCTTGACAAGTGTCTTGCAGCGAGCGTGGTGCTGTTAATCGATTCGGGAAGTCCGTATCCGGATGACAGACGAGGCTGAGTCCCAGGCGAGGAGGGTATGAGGGTAGGCGAGAGTTGCGAGGCCCGCGACAGCTGTCAGCCGCTGACGGGCGGCGCAGACAATTAGCGCCGAACATGTGTCCGTCACACAGCCAAACAAAACACGCAAAAAAATCTGCCACCGACTTTCATTAATTCCGAATGTAATGTCCCAAGGTATCAAGGACAAATAATACGGACGAGCATTTTGTCCGCGTCGAAACGGCTGCGTACAAAAGGTAAAACTTGTACAAACATACAACTTCAAGCACGAAACGATCAGATATGATGAATTATGACTGTGGTCAGGAAAATCATTTGTAACGATCCGTCAGTAAGTATTGGACAGCAGTCTGCACCTGCCGGTAGTATCACAAAAATATGCGCAATGGTGTTCGAGAAGTAATCCAAGACGACTTAACGTGGTATTGAACCGAATTATTGATATGATTGGTTGTTGTTGTATTCAGACCCTAGACGGGTCTGATGCAACCCCGCACAAGTCTTTTTATTTCTATTTAACTATCAGATCCCACATCCTCCCTAAACTGCTTAGCGGATTCCATCCTTTGCATCCCTATACTGCTCTTACCCGACACACTTTCCTCTAATGATAATTTTACTAGACCCTCCTGCTTTAATGTCAATAAAATGTGGTGTGTGTCCTTGGAAAATTGTGGACCAGGGAAATATTTTACATAAAGAAAAGCGTCACGAGCCTAGGTCTTGAGTCTAGTGCAGTTGCACGTGTCACTGGTTGGCCGTCTGTAAATCACGCTCGTGCGCGTCTCGTCCGTGTTACTGCTGTGTTCCCACAGGCGTTGACCCGTTCCAAGTCCGTGTCTCCATTGTTCTTCCCCTTGACGTGCCTTTTCACAAACATAATGTTTAGTCATTTTAGTATAAGTGAGTTGGATGTTGTGGCGGTCGCACTGTAACAAGTATACAGGAATCGTATCAGGAAATCTGACATTAGAGGAATGCTTTTGTAATGATATGCCCCTGATCTTACTTCGTGACCATCAAACTTAAAAGCGAAAGGTGATGAAATTGAAATGGGTTCAATGTGGATGTAAGCCATGAAGCCAGATGAATAATTAACTTTCCACGAATTTATGATCAAGTTTAAAGAAAGAAAGTATTATTTGAATACCTAAATAAAAATTTGTAATGCATTAAAATTCCACAGAGAAGTCTGAAGATCATCACTATGCCCTTCCTTGGACAATACGGAAGTGGGATCCCTTCCTAATTCAAGAAAATTCAAGAAAAATTTGCCTCCGTCAACTCAGAAGCTATGCGTAGATAATTGGAAACAGGTAACTGTTTAAGTAACGCAAAATATATTTGAGGCTGCTCGTTCACATCTGGTGCTAAAAAAATTCCTATTGACTGAAATTTTGTAAATACCAACCAATGGTTGCTATTTGAAATTGCAGCTTATTGTGTATTGAAAAAGAGAGGAGGAAAATTCGGAGCCATGCGAGTCGAAATGGACAGAAATTTGGGGCAGAGAGATTCATTAAATTGCGGGCCGCTTTCTTGAGCAGCGCTGAGCTCTTGAGATCTGAGGAGATGTAGAATTTTTGGTAGAAGTTGCTATTAATTTTGGCCCTACGCGTCACCCAGATCTTGAAAAAGTATAATTTGTGACAAAGAAGAAAATCAGTTGACAGTCAGTACAAAATACAGATAAGTGAACTTTATATTACAGAGAGCTGGTCACAAATTTCACTTCAGCATTTGTCTATATCTCCCACAAGTAGTACCTTGGGACAAAGTTCTCAGTAGATTAAAATTTTTAATTAAATTTGTATTCTTGTAATTAAGTACTTTAAAAATCCAAGAATTTAGCATAATCATATAAAGAACTTTAAATAAAAAATATATACATTACACTTCCTTATTATATTAGTACTTCTTAGGGTTAGTACTTTTCTATGAGTTTATTTTGATTGTAGGTTATTTGTTTATTTTGGTGTCGGATATTCGTTGCACTTCATTTTTTTTTAGAAAAGAAATCCTGAGGTTGCTGGGTACAATTTGATTACTGAGTTTTAATAAAACGCCCGTAATTGATTTCATTACTTTAGGCTGAAACATCCATAAAATACTCAAGAATTATTATTTTTCACAACACTGCAGTTGCAACGCCTAAGTCCATACCTGTTACAGGAAATATTTCAGTTTACCAATACAATTACTTTTGGACGCTTTTGTGGTGTAGTGGCTAGCGTCAAGAAGTCCAGCATTTCGATTCCCGGCATGGGTCTGGATGTTTCTGTTGTTTTTACTAGCATGCTGGTGTAAAACAACAAATAAGCTACTCAGCTACATAGTCGCTAATAAACTTTGATTTTAGTGCGACTATCAACACATTAAAAATATATCTTAAAGCAGATATTTGTTTCTGCTCTGACACGAATCTTGAACACCGTAGCTGCGTCAATTAAAATGGTACATCATTGGCTGCTAGACCATCTCAAAAAAATTCATATTTAATATGTGCATTTCCTATGTGAACACTAGTTTTTCTAATTTTTCGTGTCCGGATAAAAAATTGGCGTATAGTTTTGTTGCAGAGTGCATTACGTTTATTATTTGCAAATACAGTTTTGAGTTATTTAACATTATTTTTTCATGTACTCTGTGTTACCCAAATTTATCAATTGCAAACGAAGAAAACTCAATATTCATATAGTAATTCCTCCAAGAAGAAAAAGTTTTTGTAATTGAAATGAAATTGTAAAAACATTATATAAACTATCAAAGGTATTTAGGATACTCTTTAGAAGAACCAGCCATTTAGAAATTAATTTTTTATAATTTTTTTGTTGTTTGAATTCCAATATCTCTGTTAAGGGAAAATTAAACACATGAAATATATTTCTAATATCAACTCTTTGTGAGGTAATTCAAAGTAGTACAGAAACCTTGTTAAATAGAGTAAATAATGGAAGATTTCCACATGGAAAATATTTTACTGATATCCCCATTTATACCGAAGCTCAAAACTTTGGAGAATATTAAAATAAACTCAATTTTTTAATGTAATGAAATTTGATACTATGAAAATACATGTGTGCAACTTAACGATCTTTATGACCTCCCAGTACTGGAACTAAACGTCTCTGAAACCCATTATAAATGAACGTTACTTCTAAAAAATATCCTAGTTTTAATTGATGGTTTATATAATGTAACTATAATCTTGTATAAAAATAAAACGCTTGATGCTATTCCTTTTAGAGGAATCTGCATACAATAATTTTCATAATTTATTATCGATTTTAACATCTGCTGTACATATTTTGAAATAACAGCCATGACAATTTTTTTTACTTTAATTTAATTTATTTAGTGCCTTCATTGTTCCCGGTGTCTTATATTCCTGAAATCATTCAATATAACATGTATTAAATTATTCTTTTAGTATAATTAATCACTTATATCACCTTATATTTTAATCTATTATATACTGAAGAATACGTTTATTAGTACAATATCAAACTGTGACTTATTCAGTGCAAATCAGTTTCATGTTTGTGAAACTTTCTATCTTCTGTCTTGCATAAATCTGTAGTCTATAGAAAGAAAAATTCAAAATTTAAGGTTATTCGTTTTTTATATTGTTTTCTAGAATGAAAACCAACCTTGGGTTTTCTGGATTTACCATTAGATTATTTTTGCAGGGTTATTTATTTGTCCAAATGACAATTAGAGAAATATATATCAATATAAAGCAGATTCTTGAATAATCATTATACACTAAGTACTCTGAACACCAATTGAAAAATATTCTAGAAACTAATACATTTAAAGGTAGTGTTAATTATTACAGTTTATGGATCGAGGATTAGACTGTTACAACGGTAAATGTAATGACTGTGGAACTAATTAAATGAATATGACCTTATTTAACACACAAACCTTACCAAATAGAGTGATTTAATGAAAAAATTTAGTTAGGCCCACGTTTCGTTCCGAGCTTAGTATGTTTCTCAAATGGATCTTTAAGTTTCGCTTAACCGTTTGAGAAAGATGTACAATTAATTCATTTAAAATATTTAATTTCATAATACAGCGCAAAATCTGTGCTGCGTGAAACGTATTATGAGAAATTCTAAATACGGTAACATGTTCTGTTCCATGCAGTCATGGGCGACCAGAAGATTCGCTCGGTTGCCTATCTTACTGTTTCAGGGTCTGCAAAGAATATCCGTTGCCTTTGAGACACTGCACTTTCCGAAACATATCTACTGTCCTTTTGAGCCTGACGAAGGTGAATCATTTACAGTAAATTCGTGAGTCTCCAAATGAGTTATCACTTTACTTATCACAAGTGTTTATTGCAGCATTTGGAATTACAAAGCTTGTATAGTCAACTTTCTCAAAGAAGAGGAGAGCAGTGGGGAGTTACATTTTTGAGAGAAGGGGACATAAACTCACTGGATGCCAGAGGTAGCCATAGTTTAATTGTGAAATTTTAATTATTTGAAGTGTATTGACTTCAATTCAGAATTTGATACATCGAATAAATTGTATGATTATATATAAATTGGTAAATTTTATTGTGTCTAATTAAAAAAATTTGAGTCGGAACTACGATGTAGATAGTGAAGGAAAATAGTATATATCAAGTAATTGATGTCTAGACTCAAATTTTTTTATTCACTGCTGATTTCCACATTCTTGAAACAAAATATGATACAGACGTTTTGGTTTAATACGATTATGACAACACAAAGCCAATCAGGTTTGCAATTTTCCCATTACTTACCCAAATTTCTGGCGCTCAAATAGTTCGACGATAATTATACAGGTTAATTAATTGATTGAATAAAACAATTGAACAGATATATAAATAACTGATTAACATCTGAAATTAAATCCTGGAATATTCATGTACATAAATTGATATGCAAGAAAAGTGTTAATTACTATACAAGGACGGTTTGGATGTGGATATAATAAATATCCTTTGTTTTCTTGAATCGTGCACATAATTATTGATCATTTGTAAGATTTATTTATGCATATACATACTAAAAATAATTCAATGTATTATATCATTGATAAAGATCGGGTGAACGGTTGTAAGCTATTCAAGACAACCAAATAGTAAATTTAAAAAATAAAATTCACACCAATTGACCTTTGTCGCCCTCATATGAGGGCAATGTGGGTTATAAAAATGTTATGCAAATATTTTAATAACTAGGAAAATATTGTTACTTTTATGAAAAGGTCGTTAATATATTATTTCACGCTGAACAAACTAAGAGATGGTTCAACTATATTCTTCAAATATATGAAATGTTCCGCATACAAATCTAAACGCATGGATCAATTTCAACCAGATTTTATTTACATTTTTCTTGCGACCTGCAATCTTGCGCTATACGACACAACGCGGTAGTAGAAAGGGTAGAAATTTTAAAAGATACCTAAACGGATGGTATTAAAGTGAGACCAATAGTGTTTCTCCAGAAGTTTTTTCTCGTATAAGAGGGTAGCACGGATAGGAATGAAGATGAAGGAAAATTACATAAAAACAGCAAGAAAACAATCGAAATTGCTGTCAAAATCAATATTATAGGAGTCACTGACTTCAATTTTGATATTCAGTTTGCCGGTTAAATTATATTTGAGTCCCACATACCAACTTAAACGAGTGGATCAACTTTAGCCAAATTTTTGACGCATGTTCGTTGTGACGCGGGGATAGGACAAAACCACCCCCTTATGGGGTGTAGGGGCTGAAATTTAAAACAAGAAAAAATCGCAGATATTTAGATTAAATGAAGATTTTTTAGATTCAATTAGATCTATAGAGTTTCTCCCGATGTTCTTTGCGTATAAATTCAGTCTCATTTGGCAGAGAAAGATTGCAGTCTTAGGGGTGTGTACGGAGAAACATTACATTAAAAAAACGCAAAAACATTTTGTATATTATCCGAGGTTATGGAAGTCAGTGAGTTTAATTCTAATATTCAACATATATTTAAAATTAAATTAAATTCCTGAATAAATCCGGACAACAAGCTAGTAATAATTATAATATTTTTTCCAGAAACTAATAATTTATAATTATCTAATGTTCTGTTGCATTTATGTAAGCCTGTACAGTACTAATAAAGTATAATGTTTTATTTTGCACTTATGTCGGAGGTTGTTGACAATATATTGATTATTAATTTAATGTAAAATACTGTTACGTCGATTTATGTAATTTAAGTTTCTATCGACATTTGCGATTATTAAACACTTAAATATGAGAATCAAATTCTTATCCCAGGTCATGTTTTGCATCAGAAGAAACCCTGCTTTTGGTATTGATTACGTATGAATGTTAGATAAGGCTAACATGGTTGAAAACAGGAACAGGAAAGACTTCACAGAATTTTAGATCCTTTTCTTTTGGATTAATCTAGTAGCATATAGCATTTTAATCTTGAAGATGGGATCAACTAGTGACTTTGAATCCCCTTTTTAAGAAAAGTAAGCTAAGTTGGCGTCAGTACAGCAGTTTCACGATCAAACAGGGTATTAAAATAATCTCAAAGGAAAAAATGACGATCAATCGTGCAAACGCAAAGAGATTACACTCGTCATTTTGGAGTTATAAAACCACCACAAATACAAATTTTTGGAAGAAGGATTATTTCACGAAAATATAAAAAGTGGCCGTCACGCTTACCCTTTACTGCTCCAGACTTCTCTCTATGGGGGTATTTAAAAGATAGAGTATACCAAAACAATCCCAGAACTATTCAGCAGTTCAAGGCCAACATTTGTGAAGTAATTGAAAACATAAACCAAGAAATAAATTGTGGTTATTTAAAGAATGTTATTTTCAAAATTAAATAAAATTTATTTCCAAAAAGTATGTTTTCTGTGTATAAAGAATAAATGTGAATTGAGAAAAAATAAAAAATTTATTTCATTTAAAAATGGTCTATTAAATTTTGGGCCACCCTATATAAAAGTTTCTTCTTATCTGTGGATGAGGCACAAATATTTCTCCATTTTTGCTTAATTAAATTACTTTGATCGGTAAAGAACTTGTGAAATAGGGGTATTCCGCAATAGCTTTTCAAATTTACAATAATAGAATCACGCCACTGACGTGTAAAATTATTAATAATCACTCATTGCACTGTTGCAACTGTTGATCCAAATTTTCAGACATCATATACTTCTGGCAAAAATATTAGTCATTAACTAAATTATTTATTGGTAAATCACCCTTCACCAATTTTCCAAGTTGCTTACCACGGTAAAATAGTGTTTTAAAATAAATTATTAAGAAGGTAAAAAATTATAATAAATTTAATTTAATGAATATGATCTCTCATAAGGCTGGAAATCATAATTTAACTACATCTTTCTGTCCGGATATTCACAGTCACCACGTTATCATACTGTTAACTTCCATTAATTATAATTTTTAAATGTCTGTTTGCCCTTTTTGATAGTTTGATGTAAACTACATACAGACGAAATTTGTTGGCTAATTTATCAAACACATCAGAGCTCTTCTATCCGTCCTTGGCATCTGCACTAAAAAGCGGTACTTCAGACGTTGCTAACCTGTTGATTTCTGTTTGTTATGTCCACCACGTAGACATTCAGTTCCCTTACCCTAGCATTTCTCCACGTGGCTCAGTGACCGTGGCGCCACGCCGACACGCCCATAGCCACGCCCTCTTGAAGGGGCGTGTTCTCGCTAAACACGCCCAACACACCCCCACCATCAAAGTTGCGCCAAAGTAACGTCTTCAAGTCATATACTCGCCTGGAACAGATGTCGCCAAATTTGGCAACATTGCCAACGGTAGATCCCCCCGCCACCCCCTCACTTCCGGTAAGCCACAATCATAGGAGTGCAAGGGAGTGCGGCCTTGCCAAGGAAACTGTGTTTACAAACGCGTTACAACTGCTAGGAAATATAAAGACTAATGCAATATATATTATATAAATTATATAAAAATATATTTTAGGAATTTAAATTTTTATAACCATTTATAGAATTATAAAGTTCATCTAATTCAAATTGATAACTTTATTCTTAAAATAGTATATATATGGGAATGCATTTTTACAGAAAAATTATTCACGTCAGCTATATCAGCATGCAGACATCACTAAAAATCTACGATCACTTCAACCAATTTCACTTAATTGTTAAACTAAAATGTGGCAATCGTATAACCCAATTAGCACAGTTCATTTTGAGACAATGTGACATTTTGCATATGTACTGTCTGTGGCTCACTTTGTGTACGCTCTTTAATTCTGTAATTTTTTAATGACAATGTAACAGGGGCACTTAAGTCAGGGCTGCAATTTACTTAGGCTTTGGAATACAGGAACGGTTTTCTCCAAGACTATGTTAGTATTACGACAACGATTCAAAAAGTGCAAAAATATAGGCCTAAAAGACATTGTTAAGACCGTAATTCTTTTTGTATGTTTTGCATAACAAAAAATAATTGATAATTGATTGCTGAATGGAAATAGAATACAAAAAGCAATGAACGCATAACTCCAAGCAGCACAAGGAGAATAAGGGGAGATTTATTCATTACGTCCAGGGTAAATAACTTCTAATTTAACGGGGAAAATGGCGTACTTTACCATTGAAGAGTCTAGGAGACATATTGGTTACCAAAATATCGTAGCAAATACACGATCGGTACTGGTATTTTAAAATGCGTCACTGATATTAAGTATTGATATTGTAAAACCGTCCGTAAATTATATACTTTTAATATCATTAATACTCATTTGAGGAAATAGCATACTTCAATATGTACATTAATTATACTTTCTGTAATGTAGTATGTTGTGCCACAAATTTACACAAAACTGCAACTCCATTTATTTGACAAAGATTCAGTAAATAAAAATTTGCGCTTAGCCAAATTTAATATCCGTAAAAATTAAAAATATTACTCACTCTGATTTCCTAGGCCCGTTTTTTAATATTTAGGTAACGTAGATCAATTCGTAAAATAGCCTATCAACATCGTTGGTTTAACGCGGCTTGATTAACACAGCATTTGTCCACTCGATTCCTATTGCGCAGGTAAAGAATAAAAATAATAATAATAATTCAGGGTGACAAAAACATCCCGATGTTTACAAAAATGAACACAAAATTTCTGAAAACTGTTCGTATTATACAATTGTTTCTTGACTGCAATGGAAGCTGCATTAAGAGTATATTATTACCACTACTAAATTATACTCCCTTATTTTTTCATATGACTTGGAAATCATTCAGAATTGTTCATTAAATATTCGATTTAAATGCTTATAGAGTATTTCTTGATCCCAAGTATCGTATTGCATATATTTATGTATATAACAGTTAAAGGCGTTCGAAATACTGGTCCGATATGACCAAATTTGGCATACGTGTTCCTCAAGGTCCGAAGCTGCCTATAATTTTTAAATATCCGAAGTTATACACGTGAAAATGTGAAAAACGTAAGCGTTTTCGTGACCTTTTAAATTGTTACGGGTTGCCTATATTCTTCCCATGGATTTCTATACATTTTTAAAATTATAAACATTTCGCGTCGTAATTAATCTACCGTTGGCAGAGAGCTCACTCCCTGAGAAATAATAAACTTCATTGGATCATCTGTACGATGTATACATTAATTAGTTTTATTTTTAACGTCAGTAATTAGTAATTGTTCGCTTGTAAAAGAAAATAAAGTATTCAGTTTATAGTGACATTCTTCACAAGTAAATGTATTAAATTAAATAAACGTTAATAACAATAATGCTGTATGTATGCAAAAAGTGAGTATGTTAATAAACCTCCGTTTTTCAACCTATTATGGTGTTTTTCAGATGTTTTGTTGCCTCTAGCAAAGTTCATACTCATTTTGAAGAAACGAGTAAGAACTTATTCTCTTTGTCTCACCGAGACCTACCAGTAAATATCTTTATTTCCCCCTCCCTCAAGCTGCAACACAATAAAAAGCTCAATTTTTGAACCCCACCAACTTAAAACCCCTGTAGTTATAAAACTGATAATTTTAGTACATTTTCAGGACACGATTGGAAATTCTATTCTCTATCATTTTGACTCCAGACCTTTTCTTCTCAGAAATGTATCTCTGTAAAAATATTCCTTTTTGACGATTTTTCTTCACTTACACAATATAGGATTGAAAATAAGTTTTATTTGACCACAGAAATATATTTTAATGAACTCTCAAGTACTGTAATAAACTTGTCTTTAATTAAATTCCTACTTTATTATTTTTGAATCCAATCAACACCAGGTACTTCATCTAGTATTCTCTAGAAACGAAAATTAAAAGTAGTTGTAATATTTCTCGGACTTATCTAAGGCATTATGATAGCTGTAAAACATTGTTGAAAAATAGAATTATTAAATATAAAAGGAAATGTATCATTGTTTTAACACATTATAATAAGTATATAAAACAGAAGATAGCCATAGAACATAAAGAGGGTAAGCTTTATTTTTCAGAATTGGAAATGATTACTTGTTGTGTGCCCCAGTTTTAAGATCACTACTCTTAATGGTATTCCTTACCGTCTTCACGATTGATTTAAATTTAATTATTAAAGCCATGAATTTAGAATATTTCTGTACGGAAATGAAAGCTGGATCAATATGTTTTGTTTAATAGAAAATAGATTTAATACACTAAGTTTTAGTATGAACATGATAGAGGCAGTTATCGAAACGTCGGTCTACGTAAATTCCACTCGGTTAGAAGCCCGACAACTGTTTGTACAAAAAATTCACCGGGAAAAACTTCAATTTACAAGTTTTAGTATATTTATAATTAATATATTGTTAAAAATTTTGCTTATTTTCTACGAATACTTTGAAAAATAAAGAAAATATGTGTCCATATGGAACGTAGGTACGTATATTACAGTTATCCAATAAACAAAGTCAATATGGAGCTGAGTTATCTTATTTCTCCTTCTATTCAGTAAAAATTTATAGAAGAATCAGAGATGCAGAATTAAGTAATATTGTGAATAGTCATCTTCAACTATTCATCATAATCCTCGTCATCTATTGTTGCATAGTGTATTACTATTATTAAATGAGTGTAAATTAATGTTATAGATTAATATTAGTTATAATCAATTGATTATTAATAGTTAATACATGGAAAAATGTACAGTCTAACTCATTACACATCTTTGAAGAAAAGATCTTTACAGGATTTACGGAATGACATTATTATTACTATCAAATTGTTTCACAGGATTGGTCTCTAACATTATAAAACAGATAGACTCAAAAGTTAAACACAACAAATATATTTTAAAAAATTCAAGGAACAAACATCTGGACAATTTAAAGACGATTTTAACAATAGTCAAAATCTAATAATAATTCCAATTTAATAATGTCCTGAAGAAGTTTTATTATGTTCCACTGAATGAAGAAAACCGAGGGGAATAATATTGATATAAGTAAAAATCATCAGTCATAATAAGTCATATATATATTTTTAATTTGTTTTCAAGGAAAATTTCCATTTTAATTAAACCTTAATAATCAGTAATATATAAAGATAATTTATACGAATACAAGGGTTATGAAAATATAATAAATAGGAGTTCATTTTATTTAATCACATTATGTTCCAAAATTTTAAGCAATTCACAATATTTATTTTGAAATAAGTCAGCATAGCCTACTATTTTTTCTAACGTTTTACATTCTATTTACAGCATTATTTAAAGTATAATTATATTTATATAATTCTAATTCAAAATTGTTTCCCAGCCTACAAATTTGGCCAAGAACTTTAAAGCATAGTTGGTACATAAGAATAAGGACGACCAATAACATTATTCAATAATTTAAAACAAATATTAATATCCTTAGTACGACGCTCAGATTCTGAATATGAAAGTTTTAATAAATTTTATACATAAGCGTGTTTATGTATAAATGATTAATAAATGGGTTTGGTATATTGAAAGTTTAATAAATTGATTTTAGACAATTTATATTCAATTTTATTAACTGTGAAAGTAAAGGCGCACCAGTATGCTATTGACAAACATTTATATTGGTTCCTCCAATAATAATTATAATACCTTTATTTTTATGAATAAAAGAAATTACATTTCATTGTAACCAAAATATATCTAAGAATTTATACGTATGTAAAGAATATCAGTAACTTTAATACATTTTTCAAGCAAATAAAATGTTTATTTGGCAATTGTGCCTATTAGTACTTATTTGATCTTTCAAATTAAATTATTTTGGTACAAGCTGAAAATTAACAATTACATTCATATTTTATCCAGTTAAACTTTATTTCTGCGTGCTTCATTTTCGTTTCAATAATTTCCGTGTAATGAAGCCAGGTGTATATTCAATCAGTGGTGGTACTCAAAAAAAATCACCCTGGTTGAAAAATTCATTTTTAGAGCCAGTATGACGGCGGTAACTTGCCCATCAAATGCTGATGACGGACTCGAAACGTGCCAAATCCTTAAGCACATGGGATTATCTAATGTTTCTCTACCCAGGGCATAAACCTCTCGGACATTTCGAATGAAGATTCTCCATCCGCGAAGTCAGATGATGATCGCGGGTCAACCTTGATATTTGATTGGAGCAGGGGGTCATATGATCTGACCTCCACTCTCATAGTAGTGGTATGAGAAGATCTGATCTCATCGGAGACGTGAGTTGGGAATGGTATTTTGAATAAGCAGGGTGAGAGGAGACGAGGTAGAGAGGAGGCAGACATAAGTGAACCATCGCAGAGCCTGGCCGTAGCATCCGAGAGAGAGAGGGGGGGGGGAGCAAGAGAATAGTTGGTCACCAGTGAATCATACTTAAGAGAAATTTGTCTTTAATCTCGTGGGGCAGGCTGAGAGAAAGAAGGTCCAGGTAATCATCGCCAGGGACAAGGAAGGAGACCAGAATTATAGAAAGGAAGGTAGGGTACATGTCCCGACAAAGGATACAGCTGCCTACGGAAACAATAATTAGTTGTGTTAGAGTCATTGCATAAAATTCTTATGACAAATTCACGCTGCATAACAACGCCCACATATCTCATGACCCTGTTATAGATTGATTCCCTTGCTAAATTTTAAATCTGAGCTAGTCGTGCATTTTGATGGACCCTAAATTTGTAATAGTTGTAATTGTTTAAATGAATTAATTTGTTAAATGTTAATTAATAAAAATTTTATTAATTTACATTAAAAAATTCACTCCCTTAAGCTATACATTATATCCGATTATCCGAATTGTAGATAACAAAGTTCATCAGCAGAAGAGTGGCTTTTCTCATACTCCTGTGCAAGTTAACATCACCTGTGTATAATTCAGAAACATTACTTTTAAGTACATGAGATAATTTTTCTTGGTAGTTTGTGTAAGCATTGTTTCAAGTCTAGCATAGTTTTCATATTATATGTGTGTAATTGTAACTAAACCTATTTTGTGATTCCAGGTCTAATAGAAAATAAATATATTTTATTTTATTCTGATAACTGGCATTGCAATAAACGAATATTTACATCATTTTTGCAATGCGCAAAGTTGAAAGAATAAGTTTTCGGAATAAAAATAATTTATGCAGGTTTTTGTCCTCATGCGACGCTTTTTAAATACTTTTGATTCCACATAATTTTTTCAGTTCGCTATTACGTCAGCCATGACTTAAAGCATGTATACCTGGTATTCTTTTGTGGTACTCTGATCATTAATTAAGAATACGCATTTCGTCAAGTGTCAGAAACTTACGATAATTCTTTACATTGTTATAGGAGCTGTTTATTTTGAAAGGAAAATATTGAGTGCGAACGTTTAATCACAAACGAGAATAATTAGCACTGGTCTAAATTTTGGCATTTAGCTTTTAAAGGTTGAATTTAATTCTTTGAAAAATTTATATTGTATATTTGTAATTTATATTTTTCAAAGGCGTTATCTTGGATTGCGTTTAGAGATGAATGGCAAATATATTTTCAATACACATTTACGTCATGAATACTGAGCATAAAATTAAATTTTACCCTACGCTTTACAGCTTTTCAGATAGCCGAGGATAAAATTAAAAAACAAGATGTATTTACATTTGTCTAATTTTTACTTAATAAATGCCTAGTCACTTTATGTAATTCATATAATTGAACTCACGCATTCGAGAGTCGGTTTTCAACAAAATGTTGGCAAACACATTATCAGATTAACGAGATAAATCATCGCGATTTAATGGGTGTGTAATTTTTGGTATATTATGCAAGTAAAGTCCGCTTTTCATATTGAATTATTCATCCGATTCTATTACCATTTATTTCCTGTTGATCAACATTTACGATATTTTGAGTTAGAGTAAATAAAGTAAGTTTGGATATTGAACAGACATCCATTGACAGAAATCAAAAAGCCTTACTTAATCCTTTTCTTGAAGGAGTTAAAACTGGCACATTAATACGTGCATTGAAAATAAAAAGATTATGCGAAGAGCAGGAACTTGGTGAATACTTTTGTTGCAATTATGAAAATACGTATCTTCTATTCATTTCCTGAGAGCAAAGAGCAATCACATTTTGTTACACTATTTATCATTTGTATACAAACATTAATCTTCCAAATTTGCCTTAAATGCTCTTCCTAGAAATCATAGTCGTTAAGAGACTTTCTTACTGCACTCATAAACTTTCACACATACTTAACCTAATACGTTTTCGTCTGATAAAGAATATCAAATAAACTTGAAAATTATTGACAATGTTGTTGAATCACAAAAATACTCGAAAATCATCTCTATAATAACCTCAACTATTTTAAGACCTACACTGCCAATAAAACACGCAGACTATGGATGATATAACGTGAGTCATGCCGACAATGGAGCAGCCAAATTTTCATTCAACTTTCGTAGTCGTTCATGGAATAATAAAAATGGCAAGCTGTTACATTATAGTATCATGTATATAATTTTGTTTCACTTGCAATTTGAACACTAATACAATATATCTGCTGCTACCTTACTGAAAAAGATGTCAGAGAGTCCAATAAAAAGTTTTCTAAAAAAGAAAAATTTGTATACGTTTGGAGACTAGAAAATAATTTATAATATTGTTTGTGTGGAGCGTGATGACAGTCGGGTGGGAAGATCGAGTAACAAATTTGGATGTCTTGAGCAGAATTTTTGCGGAGAAAAAATTATGGAGGAAGGGATATACTAAAAGGCCACACGTTGAGCCACTAAGGACTCATTAAATTATTTCTAGAAGGAAGCGCATGGGGAAGAAATAGAATGTCAACATTGGAATATGATAGGCGAATCGAGCTGAACGTGGGCTGTAAAAGTTATGTGGATATGTAATGATTAGTTATAATGGAGAGCTGCGTCAAGTCAATTTATGGACTCACTACCACAACAACAACAACAATTGTTGATAACAAATAATCAGTGCTCAGAATGAAAACCATGATCTGATATCTTATCAAATTAGTATGAATACGTATCCTAATCTTTCGAAGTGAATGAATGCGTGTATTACTGCAATTAACTAGGAAGTAGTGACAAAGAACATTGAATATTAAGTAAATCATAGTCAATTTAATATATTAGCAAATTATCTTTAATATTATGTACTATGATGTAGGTTTAGTCTTCTGCGAAAATATGAAGTTCAGCCAGGTATTATCTTTGTAATCTTTTAATAATAATAACCGAATTAACTTCAATTTTAAATTTTAAAATATATTTCCCGTAATAAAATGTCTGTAACGTTGCATTTAAATTCCTTCAATTTATAGTTAGGAATAAATAAAAAAATTCAACTTCTGATAAGACCTCACATTTCAAAGTCTACTCAAAATTTTTTATGATATTTATACAACATAAACCGTAAACGTTGATTTGAAACAGCCATCCTTCATGCATTAAATTAAAACTTGATCTTATCACATTTAATAAATACTGTATTAAACCTTTCGTTTTCAACGTTTCATTTCTTAATTAGTTTACTTCTTTCAGAAACACTTTATCCTTGTGTACTTTTTCTCGTTCTTTCTGTATTGTAGTGCATAAAGCACGTCAACAAAATAATTATTGATTTTTAAAGGAAATTCATTTTTTAAAAAAAATTGGATGGCACCAAGTCGCGGCTGTCATGTCTCGGATCTTACAATCAGACGCCAAAGTGACGACCGCGAAACGCCAAGGACATGCTAGAACACAATACCTACAGGAATATGAGAGTCCACGTAAAATTCTGGCCGGGAGATAAAAACCTCGAAAAATTCTGGAAGGTCAGCTCCCTCCACGGTCAAAACCTGGTCTCCACGAAAATGTAAGATCAGCGGAGATTGCGGAGAAAAATTGTCACTCGTATTCTACTCTGGTAGAGGAGGGGTGTGAGAAAAGCCTCTAGTTCGGAGGTAGACGAGACGTGGAGAACACAGCACTCAAACAGATCTTGAAGGAGGCAGTTTACTGTTTGGAGGGTATGGGTGTTAGCTAATAAAATTAAAGGGTATTAATGAAATAAATGGGGAATTATTTTATAAACATAGATAGGAAATTATTTACAAAATTTCGGCTAGTTGGCGAAATACACAGATCTCTTAATAATGTCGGGTTTAAAGCATGGACGATACCCTCCCTAGGCGTCAAAGATTGGGAAACTTGACTGCGTCCATTGTACCTCCGTCAAGTCCTTCATAGGACATTCTCCTCAGCGTCGACAGGTTGATCTCCTTCAACGTCAGGGACAAAACGACACTTTCCTTCCGCCCTTTCAACTTCAGAGAGCAGAATGACCAGTACGACATCATCACCACCGCTTGAAGAAGAATCGAAATATCGAGCCTTTCTATCGATTTTCTGTAGATCACAAAATCCCATTGGTTGAGGTAACCACGTGGTATTAAAATATTTAGTTGTTTTCATAGTCCACGATTCCCACACGAGCATGGTTGCGGGAAATTCCATGTCATATCCGTACGTACAGAGGTGTCATCACCGGGCATTAGAGGTGGCATAAGGTCTCGACATACTGATGCCTTGTTCACAATCCTTGCTAACTTAAAATTAAGACTTTAACAAATATCCAATATCGCATTCTAGTACAAAATAATCATCATAAAAAGTTCTGGAGAGAGGAGAGCAGTATTTGCGTAGATCTCCAATAAATAAATAGGAGACGAGAGTGTTTAAGGTACTTCGTGAATTCAGTAGTGAAGCAGATCTCTCAGTAAACGAGAGCAGAGATAAATTAAAACTGGTGGGTGGAATTCCTGGTTGGAAGTATAAGGAGCGGATGATATTGATATCTTCAAGATGACAGTCTGTAGGAAAACCTCCGACAAATGTACAGGAATTCATTTCCCATGTCTCCATCACCAACATTGCGTTCGTCTGAGATTTAAATTCTTCTCTACAACTTCGTTGTCACCTTCCATCTTCCCGGTATCCAACCAACAGACCTTCAAATTCAGCACTCAGTCCAGGGCAGAAAGCACTGGAACAGGTGTAACGAGAAATTCTGCCGCACTATTACGCCCACATGCTGGAACACTTTCATTAAAATTAATCATTTTTCTGTTTCTTATGTAAATTACGACGAGTAATTTTAATTGCACTGAATCATTTTAATTGCCCTGAGTAACGTTAATGTTTTATGACCAGAGCAACGTATTTATTTATTGTCCTTAGTAAAGTAATAATTTAATAATAAATGCAATGATAAAGAAAGTTAAAAATGGATATGTAAAGGGAATAAAAATACAAGGAGACGAAATAAAAACCCTAAGATTTTCTAATGATATTGTGGTACTACGGGAGCCAGTAGATGACTTGGAAACCATAAAAAATGGCGTGAAAGTGATCTGGAGGAAGAGTACAACTTGAGGATTAATACAGGGAAAACCAATGTGATGGCATGTTGTATGGGAAACAGTGGAATAATAAAGGGTGTTAGATTGGGAAGGATATTTTAAAGGAAGATAAGTATTTCTTCTGCTTGGGAAGCATAGTAACTAAGTAGAAGTATAGTAGACATAAAGAGTAGAATAGCACAGGCAAGAAAGGCTTTCGCAAAAATGAGGAATTTGCTTACGGTTAATATAAGTATGAATATTAGAAAATCATTTCGAAAAATGTTCATAATGGAGTGGGGCGTTACATGGGTGCGTAGCATGAACGATAGAAGTTGCAGGAAGGAAACGAATAGAAGCCTTTGAAATATGGTGCTATAGGGGAATGCTGAAAATCAGGTAGGTGGATAGAATCACTAACGAGGAAGTTCTAATCAGAAAAAGGGAGGGGCGAGCAATTAGAAGGACGTTGACCAAGATAAGAAATAGATTAATAGTCCACGTTTAAAGACATGGGGGCATTGTAACATTATCATTAGAGGGAAGTGTGTTGTTTAAGAACAGAAGAGGGAGGCCAAAACTGGAGTCGCTAAGCAACTTAGGGAGGATGTTTTGTTGTGTGGTTGCTATGTAGAAATGAAAAGGCTTGCACAGAATAGGTTAGCATACAGGTTTTAATCAAATCCGTCTTAGGACTGAATACTATAACAACAACATGTAATTGTAAACCCGTTGATTAAAAATTTGTTACTAAATAATATTTACTTCAATTTTCATGAAATCATTCTTAATTTTAACCCTTCCCCCCCTCCAAATAATTTACTTGACAGTATTAAGGTTGACACCTTGACAGACCTTCACGTCTGCACGTAACAGGAACTGTCCAATCAACCACCATGGAATGTTTATGCGTCAGCCATGTCACGATTTTGCGACGGATGTTTTAGTTGTAAATCGAGCATTGACACTAGTCGGCCCCTTTGCAAAATGACATGCTAGTTCCCCTCCCTCCCAATGTACTCACAGTACATTCAAGGGGATAACATGGTACTGAGTATAATTGCTCTTTTTAAAACACCCGAATTGCAGCTCTGTGACGGCATGTGGAGGGGTGGGGGGAGGTGCAGGGGAGTTGTTTACAAAACACACAACAACAACAGGCTGACACAGAGCAGGACGGCGTCAGTCAGCATTACGGTTGCATGGCGAGCAGCGCCGTCCTCATCACAGGACTTGTACCTAAATCGCGTCCCTACCAATTATTAAGCCTTCCAAGGCAAGGGACTCGGAAATTAACTGGTTCAAAATTATTCTGATGACGACGTGACATGAGTCAAGGGCGTCATTGAGTACTTCCTGCATAGTGAAACAATCCCTGGACTACCATCAGTTAAGTTTTATCAGCTTATTCTCATCAAAATGTATGCATAATAAATACGCTTTTAATCGCACTAAAAATTAAATTTTACATTTGATTTATAATGGATTACTAATTCCCAATATACGGCTCGGTAACACCTTCTGATCTTTCCTTTTAGTGACAAATGAGAGGTAAAAGATTTAAATGTAATATTTTATAGTATTCAGAAGTTTATTAGTATGATTATATATATATTGTAATATACTTTTTTGTGTATAAAACATTTATTAATTTAAAGTACAAATATGATCAATTTTAATATTTTTGTTTATTAATTTAAGTGAAGACACGGGCTTAATCTCGGGGGATTTTGGGTCTCTCAAGAGATGGAGTATGCATTAGCTGAAAATAGAAAGAAAAATCATTGAATGTTATTTATCCAGAGCAATGAGCAAGTTTCACAATTTTTATATCGCTTACCCACAATTACTGGCCCAACAAACATCCACCTCTCGAATGTTTGTGCGTCTCCGGCTATCTGCTCTCTGGTTCAATCGCCTGCCTTCTGCGCTCTGCTCCACTCGCCTGTCTTCTCGGGTCTGAGGTACTCGCCTCCCTTCTGCGCTCTGCTGCACTCGCCTCCCTTCTGGGGTCTGATCACTCGCCTCTCCTCTCCTCCACTCGCGTGCCTTCTCGGGTCTGGTCACGAGCCACCCATCGGCTTCCCTTATAAAGCTTCTGACGGGAATTCCCCTATTTCTCAACATTTCGGGGTTCCCCGCCCTCATTTTTCCCGCGGGGGTTCACCATCGTCATTTTTTATACAGGCAAGGCGGGCCTCCCCCGCGGGGAAACACCATCTTTCGGCCGACTAGCCATTGTTGTTGGCCGAACTGCGCCTCATAACGCCACAACCTTACAAAATCCCCCTTTTTATCACAATATATATATATATATATATATATATATATATATGTGTGTGTGTGTGTGTGTGTGTGTATATATATATATATATATTACTGGTTGACAGTTAAAGAATTTGATAAAAACATTATAGAAAAAAGGTATTATAAACTTTGTGCAATCCATCAATGAATTCAAAAAAGTAATCCGTAACAACTCCTAAATAAAGCCATTGTGCTGATGAGACTAGCATAAACCAAGGTACCTAAGGTTTGTGTAAAATAAAACAAAATATTTATTCAACAATATGAAAATGTCGACATTGCAAATCAGTTTACGGGTAAAAATAATTTAAACTTTCTTTCACAGTCTAATATTCTCCTATAACTTACACATATTGTAGCATTTCTTCGGGCTAATTGTTTTCATTTTTTGTTTAGTTCATATTCATTTGCACAAATTCCAGTATTATATTGTGACTTTTTCTGAATTTCGTTAATTGTACCTATAAAAACCACCAGGAATCAGCGTTCAGTCTTGAGTTAGCAATTAAGGAAATAATTTTTATCTCATGTAAGAGGCCTTCATGAATTGTGTCTTACTGTTAATATTTTTAATTTAATTATTCAAAGCTTTCTGTACTTGGTAAGTGCCCTTGGAGGCTATGGCCAGACTGTCAATCTTCATACCGTTCTGGAATCAATTTTTTAAAAATGAGCAGTCGATAAAGCATACAGATGAGAATTAAAACACTAGTTACATTCTTTTTCAACGAGGTATTTAATTTTCACATTTCTGTGCAAGTTTTAATTTCGGTGTTTCATTTGTTTGGAGCAGAGAAAGACGATGTCTATATATTCTGATAAATTCTCAGGTAAGTATCAGGCTATATAACGCTAAAGGTAATTTCTTTTTAACAGGTTACCGCCGAGTAGTAATAGTTGTAATGGTAACTGTGAGACGTATCAGTTTTCAGCTGTACTATACTCATAATAAATCGTGACATATATATACCGGACTACTCTGTTGAATACTTAAAGGAAACGGCGTGGCATAATTTTTATTTCTTGCATTATGGAGACAGTTTTCTAAAGAAAGGGTCTGACTCCGTGGATTAATGCGTGAAAAATAAGTATCGTGATCTTTTACTCAGATTAGATTCAGGGTCAGCATGTCTGTAAATTCATACTCAGAGACATTGCGTGTTTGTGCACTTGTCTGAAAGAGAAGCACAAAGTAATTAAAGATACAAAGAAATAGAATATCAAATTAATAATGGTCATTAGGCAATGTTGTAGACAAATTGAGTACCCGACTTACTTGCTAAAGTAAATTCCTATAAGAATTCAAAAATTAAATTTATTTAATAAAATTAATCATACTCTTACTAATTACTTATTATTATTTAACCACGTTACAAAACGTATAATAGAACCAGAAAGAAAAAATGGTTAGAAATAATAAAAATAAATTAGATAACATTAAATGGTCATCAGCAAGTAAGAGCGAAATATATCTATTAGCATTGTCAATAAATATGGTAACAGTGAACTTGAATCGAATTTGATAGACAATGTGGTTAGCGGGTAACATTTACTGTAAATTGGATTATCATATATAAATGTATATATATATATATATGTGTGTGTGTGTGTGTGTGTGTGTGTACACATTATTTCACGATAATCAGACCGAAGAGATGGTCAAAGTATATTCTTATAAAAATATAAATAAATAATCTTTCAGTGTATTTTTGTGTATGTGCCGCATAGAAATCTAAAGGTGTGGAGTACTTTCGAACAAAGTTTGTAAATGTGTTCCTTGCTACTTGAAAACAAGCAAGAAGTGTAGGGGGTAAGACACTTCAACCACGCCTAGGAGCAGATGTGGAGGATACAAAAATTTAAAAAGTGCATAACCGGTGATATTGGCATGCGAATAATTATTTTTCTGCACTGCGACTTTTACTTATTTATGAGCCAATTAAAAAGAGTAATTACTTATGATTATATTGCTGTCAAGCGTAAAAAAAACATTTTATTTAAGTAATGATACTTTTTTTGTGAACTAGGCACCGAGTAAGCCACTTATAGTTACAGAAAAATCCGTCTTGGGCGTCCGAGTTGCAATCCTCAATCATTTTCATTCCGACTTATAAAACATTTCTCATTATTATTTACTAATTAAAAAGATCATTACATAAAATAACATGTTAGTTAAATTTAAGCACTGTTTAAAATCAATTTAATACATCTCGTTTCACGTCTACTTGAAGTTATAATCTTGTATATATTTTTAAGGTAGGAAATTTTTTGCTTAAAAGGGAGAAGGATGGATCCTAAATCTTATAAATATCGACAGAACAGTGCAATATAGCAAAACCGTATAGGATCGCATAAGGGCAAACCTATTAGGCATAGTGTGTTCGAACGATCCCTGGTATTGCACAATTTAAATTTACCTTTATTTAAACGTATTTTGAAATAAAAGAAATTGAATTATAAACTACAGAAGTCCAAAAGCTAATTAATGAGGCATGAATACTGTCTCTCCTAATCATCTGAGCTGGGTAGATATCTACCACCTGCGACTCGGGACATCCCAGTCGCATTCGTTATTTGACAGTAATATGGAAAAGAATCTACTCGCGTTCAGTAATGTATTTCATCGGGTTATGTCTCAATGTTTGCTACCATATCAAACCACCCAATAATCATATCTATAGAAACGGGAAGACGGACAAGGAAGGAGGATATCTGAAACACGAGAGTATCTGCAACCTCACTCGACTTCTGAATGGCGTAAGAGTCTGCTGAGGACAATAAAGTATTTTCCCGTATAATAAAGTATGTAAATTCTACAAATTCAAGAGTACCAGGATTAAGGCTGATGGGGAATTGATACATTCACCCCAAATTCGGAATGTGTCACGTTAGATGACAGTCCGCAGCCGCCTCGGTAGGCATAGACCCTCCAGAGGACTGTTGAGCCATTGGATGCTGAAATTCCACAAATTAGGTAAACATATTAAAACCGCAATCATTATATATTTTTACGAAGTATTTGTACAGTTTCACTGGACATATCGTAGTTGAAAATTAGAGAAAAAATATTTTGAGGGAAAGGATTGAAGCATAGACGGAAGTATCTCCTTTGGTATTTGTCGACCCAACCACAGAAAATTCCTGATGTGGCTAATGTTGGAACCTCCTAACCACTAGACCGCGGACATCCTTCTACATCCAAATAAGTTGCACTAAATAAAAAATCAATGTATATTTGGGTTGACTTTAACTGAAGTGATCAAATTTGATTAGACTGAGGTGTACTTAACAACAGGTCCCTTGAATTTGCAAAGTGACCAGCGTGCTGGAAAAGTAAACCGGGCCCAGGATTACGCTGGGGGAAGCGCTGTTTGAGGAGAAGAAGCCCAAGTTTATAAAACGCTCACTTGCTCGCGCCACGTCGAGTCAACAACGCTGTTTTGCATTATTCCAGGCCGCAGCGCAATCCTGGGCCCGTAACTTGATCAGCGGGCGCGCCTTTGATCATCCGGCCGACACTAATGTTCGACGATGTTCTCTCTCCCAAGATTCAATTTGTTTTTCACAAACGCGCCTCACATTAGGCTGCGTGTGACGTGGTTCCGCTGCCGGCTGATTGGCTCCCATAGGTACCCACGACTTGCTGCTAATGGTCTTGAATATTTCGCAAAGCAAATTAAATGCGGGACTGGCGCAGACAGATGAGCTAAAAAGAAACAAGACTGTCTACAGACATACTAGGTCTTCAGAAAATGCCATGATGTCAGACAGGCGTAACTTCGTTTTGTTTTAAATTCGAGTAAGCAAGTAACCAACGTAAAATAACCAAAAATATATTCAAAACGCATGTTACCAATTTAATTGCTACTAAATCCTACAAGCAAAATAAAAACTGAAATACGTATGCTTTTTAACTATCATTGAATTACACTTCCGTTTAATCAGATTGTTTTCAGATTTTATCGAAAAACTTAAATGGAATAACATTGTTTAACATCCCTAAGGAAAAATGTCAAATCGCAAGCCCTTTTTTATCAAATATTTAAAAAAATTTGAAGCAATTTTAGTTTAATTTCAATATGGCACGATAAATACACCAATTATTAAATATCAATTTACTATACAAGATTTGTAATTCAAATTCTATTGGTATAAGTTCAAAGCCAAATAGCCAACAGCTCCTCTATATAATGTGAGAGACGAGTGGCATTGAATTTCTTATTAAATATGAAGTCTACTTTTTGGTACATTACCTATTCAAAGTATTTAACGACTGATCGAAAATCTGACTGAGAATTCAAATTCTGTGCATTCAATAGAAGTGAAACTTGATGTGGAAATAATTAATTTAGTCAGACAGAGGACACGAGTTATTTTGAAAAATTATTTTAATGTACTTTAATGGTTAAATACAACTACAGACCTAATTTGGCGGTACACAATCAAAGTCAGGCGGCTTGAGGGAAGTTGAAGAAGGATACAAACAGGGCAACTAAACCTAGCACGGATCCTCGTCACCGAAATAAATCAAACGATGGAGAAGGGACAAGGTGTTAAAAACCGAAAAAAAAATGATTCTCGGGAACAAGGGTTTAGAATATTCAGGATTTATCAGTCAATATTAAAGATTAAGGGTGAAAGATTGAACGCTGAGCATCTGGAGTTCAGCATTAATCAGTGGTTATGAAAACAGTGAGAGATTGGAGGTTGGAACTAGCCATAGATATTTGAACAACGGGCGGAAGGCAAAGAAGAAAGCTAAATGAGCAAGGTGCTCATTGTTGAACAAGGAAATTTGGTTAGACCGAGCGGCGGGACCGGTACATCATCTTTGACTCCTGCGGCAAGTTCCAAGCTAATCACACAGTTTGTAACCGTTTACAGATTTCCTCATACTGCGTAGGATTTTTGTGTGTATTTCTACTTCGATGAGAAGGCCCGTTAATGCGACCCCTAGAATAGATCGTATCTTTATAGTTTATATCTAATGTTTTATAAATAATGTACGAAGTATTTAGTATTAAAAAATTAATTAATTAAAATTTATTCAAATAGAGTATATTGTCATTAATGAATGTTAAATTTAATGCTTTCCCATTTTTATATATTAAATAATTATTTTAAATCCCATATACCCATTTCAGTACATTTGTAATAGTTACAGCATTAAATAAATTATTTCACATTTGGCTTTAATTCTTACGTAAGAAAACAATTTTTATCTTAAGTCTAATTTATTTATGTATTAAGTCACACCAACAGTTAAGGTCATTAGCCACTGTATACAACACAACGTCCAAGTCCGTGCCACAATTCGAGCCCGGAACGTTTGTGGTGCGAGGCAGCGCCTAACCACTACACCACATGAGGTCGGTTAATCTATTTTTATTTATTTGGAAAATAGCAGGTAGAATATTTTTAATGGTCTTTATGCATTCACATATTATTTATTCCACTAAGAAACAATTTATAATTAATTTTCTTTCCATTTATTTTGTTAGAGTAACCACTTTTCTGAGAACTTGCGCATGTCACTTCACATGCTGTAAGCGGGCTGAAATGCAGTACATCCCCTCCAAAGCCCGGAGCCTTCATCCCTCAGGGCGTTTACTGACACCCAGGCCCTGAGCTCTTGAATGGTTCATAGCTCATCAAAGCTGCCGACCGCAAGACGAGTCCCTCAAGCAACGCTGGGATACATAACTCATGCAGCTAACCGCGTGACAGCGTCCCCTAATTGCCGCCTATCACATAGCCCACATCAATTCAAAATAGATCGAACTTCATTCACACGAACACAGTCATATTCTTCCCAGGAATATTTTCAAAATACATGGATTAAAAATATTGTTAAATATTTGGCTTGAGGTGACTAAATAGCATGCAAGTATTCAATTTATTAGAACTATTACATCGCACCATTAGGTAAAATAGAAAATATATGAAAGAACCAGAAATCGAGTCCGGAACTTCTGCTGGGAATGCATCTGAACTATCTCAGGCTCACCTACAACGTTTACCACTTTCTTTCATTGCTTAATACATCCGAGTCAAAGAAGCTTAAATTATGTAAATAGTGTATACAGTTACAATTAACATTTATGAATAAAAAACTTGTACTATAAGTCAACTCGGGACCTTTTTTTATTATTTAATAAAACCTTTATCTGTACGATGTACAATTTAGTTATGATAGTATTCTTAGTAACATAACTTGACAGATGTAATAGGGAAACTGCTCAAAAGCAGGACCCAGCATATGATTGTTAACAAGAAATTTGTAGCGCGTTTTTAAGTATAGGCGCAATTAATTCAAACTGCGATTTAGTCAGTGAATCGTTGTTTCATTCTGTTCCTAACTTTCTGAATCACTAATGAAATGTGTGGGGCCCATGTTAATTTAGTATCGAGTGTCAAACCGAGGTATTGTCCTTCAGTAGTCACCAAATACGGTAGTTTGAAATGTTCCTCTTATACGTAATTTTAATTATTTTACACTTTTGAAATGATAACTTTACTCGACACTATTTAGTCTTCGACGAAGTGCACGTATTCCTGCACTTTTGAGGCAGCTTCTCGGCATGAAGCTCGGAAGCTTGGTGAAATAAAAAATACATGAAGTAAAATAGACAAAACCTGGCAGAATCGCAATTGAAAAAGTTGTAGGTGAGCCTGAAACTAATGTATTTTTACATAAGAAATAGAAGTAACTCGTATGGATAATGACGATTTATAGGTAACTAAGAACAAAATTATTAAGTTGAAGTAAATAAAAACAACATAACCATTCACCCTGACAGTCAACTGCTTTACTGTATTACTATAAACAAAAAATGAGCACAAGCTATATTGTAAAAATTCCTGTAAGTTCTGCATTTATATTAAAATGAATCTCAAATGAACTACTACCAATTTCAGAATTTATAACAAAATGATGAATTTACGTGCAATGAACATTCCTTAGAACTTCTTATACAACGTTCATTACTAAAGTTCTTTAAAATTAAATTACACAGTAATAGATCTATTATCTTAAATGATTGACTCATAAATAAAACATGAAATATGAAAACTTATTGAACACTATTTGTTATATATTTCCACGCAGTATCGTCCACAATTTTGGGCTTCTTAAGGTACAAAAGTAATAAGTTTCGACAGCCAAAATTTTTTTTAAAAAAAGGTTCTAAATTTCATCATACACAATAAGAGTAAGTAATGTAACTGAATTAATTTCACCATTATTAAAACCGTTCTACTTAATGTATAACAATTAGCAAAGAGAATGACTGTCATTAGATGTTGATAACGGATGGCCTTCGTTAAAATAATATTTACGTCGTAATTTGTAGTTATTAATAACTTTTGTATTTTGAAAACGTTGGCATAAACTTCTATTAATTCGATTATTTTTATTTTACACCTAAACATATGTTGCTTCTATTACTTTCTTTGATACTTAAATGCCATTAATTTTTTCGTAGAGAATGTAAACATCAGACAAAAAATCACCTCGGTTTGAACATTGTGTATTCACGAAGTGCTACGACTTAAGAACATAAAAATTTCAAACAATCTTTTTTTTCTATTATTCCTAAGGGTATAATTGCCAATCTTAAACAGTGAACGTTTCCACTTGCATCTTTCCTCGCAATAGTGTTATTCCTTCCATAAAGCGCGCGTAACACCACAGAGTAAGTGTTCGTATTTAAGTAGTGTCCAAGTGAAGGAAGTTCTCTAGCCGTTTCCTCTTTCAAGACAAATTGTAAAGAGCCATAGTTTCTCATTGCCTTCCGCCTATTGATGGAGGACCCGTGTGAACGAGACAGTGGGAGCTCTGCAGTTATTTGGCGATAGTGAAAATACATTAGACACACACCAGCAAGCATGCCCTTGCCGGGCTTTGAAAACAGGACCTCTGAGTGAGGCAGCGACGAAAGCCACTACGTAAGTTGAGGTCGGCTTGTCATCATCGAGGCTGATAATTGACTTTTTGAATTAAGATGTGTTTTGATGAGGTGAAATATATAGTTTAATATTCTTTCACAGTAGCATTGCTCCCGTTCTGACAGATCAAATAACTGATCTCCTAGGTTTCTTATTTTCTATACATTTATTAATTAATAATGGTAAGGACTGATTGTTTTTCCATTAATAGCAAAAGGTTGTTCCGGAAACATTACAGACGCAGTAGTTGTCACGAATCCTTTCCTTCCATGCGTAGGAGGTACTGAGATCTATGGCTGGAGCTACGGGAACGGACTAAGATTCGGTCTGGTGTCTTCTCCTGAGAGTTCGTGAGTGGGTCTCTCATGGTCTCCCCCCGATCGACGGCTGACAGCCTAATGGACTGGGGCTTTTATTGGAAAGACGGGCTCCACGCCACCATTACAAAATTATAAACGCTTCCCTCTCGGAAATTCAGCCGTCAGCTGCTCCAAAATAATTCACTGGTCGCGCGCTGATCAGATGTCTGGGCCGACATTTTTTAAGTGGTGTTCCGAAGCCCGCCCCCTTCGCTGCCGAGATGCGTGCATGTTTCAATACATCGCGGGATCGTGAGCCAAACATGTTTCCGTGCTTAAGCTTAGTTTATTCATGGCATTTCATTCTCCATAAGAGATGTGACAGTGTTACTGTGGCCGTTTCCGTTCTCCGCGAGGGAGAAAGCGAGTGATTATAGATAAGGGGGTGGAAGGAGAAAAACGCGAGACAGCGGAGGGAGGCATCAGGGTTGGAACAAATAAAATAAAAATCAGAGCTGGGCACCACTGGAGCATGCTTTACCTTGACAGCTGCCACGACATATTCCTTGCTATTTTACTATTTTTAACTGCACTTCCGCAACTCCGGTATTAAATTGTCGTTGAGAATAAAAAAACTATACAAATACAATGAACTTCAATTAAGACGATAATAGCAAATAAATTTGAATATCATTAACACATCCCTACCGTACCGACGACGTTCAAAAATATTTAGAACTGAAGTAAACTATAATATGATCCTCAAAAGATTTCTAATTTTGGCAGTTTAGATCAGTCGAACAAATAGTGGGCTAAATGTGAAGTGGAACACATAATGGCTCTTCGGATAGAAGATAGCGGGCACTGGAACATATTTTACGTTGCTGAGGATTAGTTAATACCAACTATAATGCGAGGATATCATCAGAAAGACAAAGAGTACCATTCTACGAATCAGAGAGTGGAATGTCATATGTTTAAACCAAATGCAAAGAGTAAAGTTACATATAGTAGGAATTAGTGAAGTTAGATGTCAGAATGTGAAATTTTTTTGGTCGGATGAATATAGGGTCATTAACACAAAACCGAGTAGAGGAAAGCAGGGGTAGGTCTTGCGTTGAATAAAAGGCTGAGGCAACGAATAAGATATTATAACAACATACTGAAACGTTAGTTATCATAAAGTTAGATACAAAACCACAGCCAACGACAATAAAACAAGTTAACATGTCCATAAATGTCGCAGAGGAAGAAAAGATTGAGAAAGACTATAAAATTTTGAGGAAATAATTAAGTGTATCAAAGGAAACAAGAATTTGATAATAAAAGGTGATTTAAATTAAGTACTACGAAAGGGAAGAGCAATTTATGTAGTTGGGGAGTATGGATTTAGTGAAAGTAATGATAGGGAGACAGTTTGCATGGAGAACAACGTAGTAGTGATAAATGCCTGGTTCAAGAATCATGAAAGAAGACTCTACATGTAGAAACAACACGAGAACACGAAAAAATAACAAAGATAATGGTAATGGTGACACCGAGATATAGAAATCAAATACTATACTGCAAAACCTACGAATAATAACATTATAATCTGTTAATGATGAAATGCAGGCTGAAAATTAAGAAAGGAATTAAATCAAAGAGATGAGAACTACGAAAACAGCAACAACAGGAGGTACTTCGGACATTAAAAGAAAAAATCAAGAGTATATTAATGTAGAAAAGGGAAAGAAACAATATAGAAGAGAAATGGGCACTCTTGAAGGAAAAATAACTAGAGCAGACGACAAAAAAAAAGAAGAGTAGCTCAGATGAATAGGACCGAAGTTGATCGTTTTCAAAATATGCCTGCAAAATATTAACGAAAATAGTTTATAGAATGCCGGTTAGGAGGAGATAAGTTTGGTTTTTGGAAGAATGTAGGGACAAGATAAGCAATATTCACTTTGCGTCTAATTTTAGAAGACAGGATAAGAAAAACAGACCTGCGTTCATGGAATTTGTAGAATTAGAAAAGCCTTTGATAATATGAACAGGAACACACTACTAAGGATTTTGAAGAGGGCAGGAATAAAATATTGAGAAGCAAAAGTTATCTATAACCTCTACAGAAGACAGTCAGCAGTAATTAGAATTGAAGGGCAAAAAGGAAAGCAGAAAACAAGAAAGGAAAAAGACAAGATTGCAGTCTGTCGATCATGTTCTTTACGTTATATATAGGACATATGATGAAGTAAGTTAAATGGAATATGGAAAGGTAACCATATTTCACGGAGAATACCTAAAAACTCTAAGGTCTACTGATGATATTGTGTTATTAGAGAAATCAGAAGAAGACTTGGAAGCCATCATAAATGGCATGGAAAAAGGTTAGAATTTATACAGGTAAAACTAAGGAAGTGGATTGTAGTGAGGGAAATAGTGGAATAATAAAGGGTGTTAGATTGGGAACGGATATTATGAAGGAAGTTAAGGAACTATAGTAGACATAAAGAGTAGGATAGCACCGGCAAGAAAGGCTTTCGCAAAAAAGAGGAATTTACTTAGGGTAATATAAGTATGAATATTATGAAATCATTGCTAAAAATGTTCGTATGGAGTGTGGCGTTATATGTGTGCGAAACGTGGACGGTAAGAGTTGCGGAAAGGAAAAGAAGTCTTTGAAAAGTGATGCTTTAGGAGACTGCTGAAAATCAGATGGGTGGATAGAATCACTAAGGAGGATGTTTTAAGCGAACAATATAGAGCGTAAGCAAAAATAATTAACCAGCTATTTGTTAAACCAAAGATAATTAATGAAACACACTGCTCTTTGAGATCAGCTGAATCGAGGTTACTCAAATCAGTATATTTTTACATTTATGCAATTTTTTAATTTTTTTAATTTGGCTGTCTTACATATCAAAACTTAAAATTATTGTCATTCATTAGATCATTTAAAAATATAGAAAAATGAAAGTGTAGTGGACAAGTTTATCGATAAAATTAAACATTGTTAATTGACACGTAAACACGAGATGTTGGAAGTATTTTGTTGTTTAGTGAAATTGGCATAGTTGTTGTTTAATAAATCTTTTACTGACGTAAATATTATTGTAGATCTTCAAGAGTGAACAATTGTAACAAAATCTATGGTTATAAATGGACAGTCGCAACGTTATAGTAATGGATCCGTGTTAGGCGAGCGGTTTAATGGTAGAAAAGGCTCAGGAAAAAATTGATATTAATTTTGACTTAATATAAAATCTATTTCAACGCCATGCACTACAAAGCCCTCACATAATGAAAAACCAAATATCAATACTAAATTGCACAATCAGATAAAAAGGTTAAAAATTAATTTGAAAAGTTAAATAACTTTGTTTTACTCAAATTTTCCTGGTTAACTATTAAGGCACTTACTTTGTATTTATAAAAGTACTTACTTTACGTTATTTATTTGATTTATAAATAACAAAGACAATTTTTATAATGCACTTAATTTCATAATATCGACTTATATTTGTATCTTTCTTCCAGTCATTTCTCTGTGGTCTTATTAATGTCTCAGCTCCGTATATTATTATAGCCTTGTTCGTCTACAAGTATCTTTGGTCCCACGTGGACGATCCGTACTTTCTATTACCTTCAAAGCATCTACGAAGTAGCAATAATCAAATAGCTTTAAATTCCATTGCCTAAATACAATTTCAGAACACGGTCGAGCAATCAGATTTTGTTGCATATTTTTTCTTCTAAAAATAGTTCAGATAATTACTATGATACAAATTAGTATGAGTTTTGATTTTTATACACTATTGGTAAGAGAACTGTAAAAAATACTGTCTATATTAAAACGAATATTAAAAGCGCTGTAAGACAAACTCTTTCCGTGTCCGTAAACACTTCGCATTGAAGTATGTTGTACTATAATAACTGGAATTTACATTAAAAGTGTGTTTAACAACAAAACTATTATCCGGTTATAATATATTTATGAGCAATGACGAAGTCTATAATTCACTATTTCACGACCACGGCACCATTTGAAGAGAACTAAATGCACCGAGGCTGGCCACGAAGTCATAAACGTTTACATCCCTCGTTGTCATCTCAGAAAAAGAACTTGTCTTAACGATGTACTTTACGATGAAACTGCCATAAACAAACTAGTTGCATTCTTCCAGTTTTAAAAGAAGCAAATAATTCTACTATTATTTCCCTAATAAGAATATCCTTCGTTTCTACGAAATATATGACTTTCTTTACTATAACATATTTTTATGAGTCAACAGTGACCTTGGAATGAAAGAAAATTATTGCCTAATTTTTGAAGGTGTATTTATTTTGAAACTGGTTCTCGCTCTCAGGCTTACAGCGTGTGTGTAATAATTCCTCTGAAGCCGTTTTATATCGTTGCAGCGTAATTCCGATCGCCCTGTCCTCTGTTAATATCGCACGGTGCAGCATTATTACCATAAACGTCACCTGGTTCTCCAGAGCTTGACCGCAAACGGCAATTAACTGCATGTTATAGTGAGCATTACTGCACCGTCGAGATCCCCGCTCACCTCTTACTCGTAAATATACATTACGACCTGTTTCCACAAAGTAAAACTTATAGAAGACTTAATTCACCCGAAGCAAGGATTAAACGTTTAACGTATAATAGAGCTCGGGAAGTTCAGCCACTGGAGAATATGTGAAAAGATATAAGAAATACGTTTAAACCTATGTGGGAGAGGATGTCCATACTTACTGTACAGTGTTGAGGTTGGCTTTCATCAATTCTATACGTGCGGTTGGAATTATGAATTTAAATCTTGTATGAAGAGTGATTAAATACATCATTGAACTGTTATCTTAGACAGTACAACATTAACAATTAATTCATTTGCATCTTTTTATCATCCTTAAGAGCCTTTATTCTGTTAATCACTATTACAAACTGTATGCTCACTGACTTTACCAGACTAACTTTTGAATATCCTCTTCCTTACAGTTAATTAATATTTTATATTGAAACTTACAAACTATAAAGAATAAAATTTATAATTTCTTTTTGGAACATCGTGTAATTATAGTAGTATTATCATTAAATCATATTCCATTGATCCTGTAATGAATATAGAGGGGAATATTAATTAATTTAAGTGGAATATTTATATAATAATAACGAATTTTTACAATATAAAACAAAAAGAATAATTTTCTTGATTTCAAAACATTTTTACATTAATATTTAAAAAATTTATTTTTTCGTCAATTAAAATTATATATATTAACATAATACAAATTAATTACTTAAACTTAAACAATTCTAACTCTAACCTCAGGGTCGCATTATGAGCTTTCTCATCGAACAGAATCTACTCAGACCTGGCAGAAACAGAAAATCAGCAAAGAGTCACAGGGTAATAACCGTGTCGGCTTAGTGCATGTTCCAGATTCCCTCTAGATCACAGCTGCCAACCTCCTATTCTTCCTGTTTCAGAAATAATTTCAAAATCTCACTTGCCACAATTTGAACCACAGTCATAAGTGATAAGATTAGCGTAGGCTAGGTCCAAGCGGAATTTCTTACCAACTCCAAAACTCTGTCCAAAATCTCCTCTCCAAGAAAATCTGTGTAAATCTCTTTCTAAAGTCGATCTGTTCTAATCTCATCTCACCGCTCTCGCACAATTCTCTAAATCACCTCTCCCAACATTTTTAAAATCTTATCCCCACTTCTTTAATTTTTATCACCAAAGTGGCAGGGATGGATAATGACTAATTACATGTTTACACTTGGAAAAACCACCACCCGATACAGCCAACTCTCACCATTATTGGGAAAAACCCAATACGCGACGTGGCGTCTATATTTTATTGCCCCTGGCTCAAATGCTGTCTCTTTGACTCCGTACCACCAACAGCCCGAGCAGATGTGTTTGACAGTTACAATCCAATAGAAAAGTAGAACTTCAGGATGTGGAACGACTCATATATTGTACATAAATTCTTATAATTTCTTAATTACTATAAACTATATGTAACTATTGACATTTATATGGTTATATTTAACATAAATAAGATATTCTAAGTACTACAGAAAAGTCAAGATATATAATATTGATAAATATCGCTGATATCTTATACTAAGAAATTAGTGTCTCAACAATATTATATTTATGGTGAAGGCCTATACTAAGATACACTCGACGCCACGAATTCTTCAACAGAGTAGGAGTCACTAAGAAAATGTTAGTACATGTTTGAACTTATTTATATTTATTTTTAACTGTTTAATGGAGGTTGGAAGTTTAGTAAACATGCTAACAGCATTATAAACAACAGACTTTAGTATTATAGTTAAAGACTTCCCTTTCTTGTGTAAATTGTTTTTATTTCTGTAGTGTTTCTGAGTATTCGGTAGGCTATCTGGAGGATTCTTTTCTTCCACATGCGTGGTTGTTGGCGTCGAGACAATGAGTAGGGTCAGCCACCGAAGCTGACCCTGGACTAGACGCACCGATATTCAGAACATCTGCATCAAGGTGGTGAAGTACAAATTCACGCTTCTCCCCCGCACCTGGTTGTATTGAGTAAAAAATTCGATTCCATGGTTTGTTTTTATCCCCACTAGATCCCAATATAAAATTATTTCTCTCCGTTGAGCTTAGCAACCCACATTTAAATGCAATAATTACTTTTTTGGTAATGTAATGTATTTTATTTAGTTTGTTTTTAATCAGCAATTGTTAATTTTTTTATTGAATAAAATTGTTTTCCCCTCTTTATTAAAATTTCAATTCAATTTTTTATTATATTAATTTTTACCCACGCTACCAAACACTTCTCCACTTAGTCAACTATGAACTATTATAGAAGGTTGTATTGTATTTTGAAAACTATAACAGTGTTTAGGATTCCAATATACTGCGTCTAAGAATGAGTAAAGTAGATGTAATGAATTCGGGAACGGTTTTTCTTAAGATACTAAAATCGTATCACTATTCCAGGATTTGGTAGACAAGATTGGCAGAGGATAAAAAATTGATGCAAAAGATTTCAACGTGGCTCCTCGTGATTTATTACTGGATAAACTCTAAAGAACCTATAATCGATAAAAGATTCTTCGGTATAAGTGAGAATTTCTCAACAAACTACAAGTAGAGAAAACAAGACATGAACGTATGAACGTTGGGTATGTAACAGCAAGCCTTCCTCAAAGATCAGTAATCGGACCCTAACTCTATCCCTCTTATGTATATAAAGGACTTTCCTATAAACATCAATTAAAGGGTGAAATTCGTTTTAGACGATTGTATCCGTTATAGGACGGTTGGAACTGAACGTGAAGATATAAAAGGACCTCGATAAGATTAACTCAGGAGCTACGGAATGCAAATTCACTGTTACAAAAATAGGGCAGTACGTTTCTGAAGAAGACAAATTGCGGTAACTCTGTTATAATATATCACAGAAAATATTTGTAAATATTTAGAGACTTACTTTGGCAGCGATTTAGAATTGGAGGGAAGCTCATGTCGACCGGGATTATGACAGTTGGAGTATCGATACCCTGACCATGTGTCTCTCCAAATTCGGAATGTATCAAGCAAGATGACAGTCCGCAGTCGATTCGGTAGGCCCAGGCCCTCAATGGGCTGTAGAACCATGGAGGAATGAAGGAAGGAATTCTGAATAACGCTATGTCCCTGGTCAATCCCATTTTAGAATACTGGTCCTCATGTTTGGTGAAACAATAATACGTTGGAGAAAGATCAAAGACAGGAAGAAAAGATTATTAAATCGGGACCAGAAACTAGGTCTGGAATTGGAGACAAGGTGCATATTGGCCATCTACACTGGAATGATATTAAAATCAAATTATAAAATTGAACTTATTTTGGCGTATCATATCTATAAATTAAATTCCGAAAGCAATACACAGACGTAGGAAAATATTCATTTCTTTACTCTCAACCTTCTTTTATATCATTCAATTAAACAATAATCATATTCAGTCAGCCACATTTATCTAGACGTTAGGTCTCAAGAATACATCGAATCAGAAAGAGCAGGGCATTTGAATAAAATTGATATCTAAACAAAAATTTCAAAGATTTTTATTTTTAATATTTTATGCAGAGTATTGATTATCGCTTCTCGTTTTCATTGTGTCTTTCCATGTGCCTACAGCGTGAAGCCGTGAACCTTAGCTTCTTTCATAACTTCTTTCCAGCTTCACGATCCTGTGTCTTTCCTTCCGTCCCCTCACCACCATTATTTTCAGAACTTTCTCAACTGAATCGATCCACCTCGTTTTTGGTCGTCATTTTAGTCGTGGTCCATCTGGCTTGTGTTGCGCTAGAGTTTTGCTGCGATTCCGACGTTGCATTCATTGAGATGCCACAACCATCTCAGTCTTCCAAGTTTAATTATTTTTAGTATACCATAAAAAATAGAATCACTAGCAAGGAAGTTCTTAATAGAATAGTAGAAAGCGAACAATATGGAGAACGTTGACCAAGAGAAGGGATGGATAAAAAAGGCCGCGTTTTAAGACATGAGGGTCTTGTAAAATTAGCTTTAGAGAGAAGTGTGTGTGGTAGTAACAGAATAGAGAGACCAGGTATAGAATACGCTAAGCAGATTAGGGAGGTTGTGGGTTGTGCTAGTTATGCGAAAATGAAAAGACTTGTGCAAGACAGTTTATCGTGGAGGATTGCATCAGACCAGTCTTAGGACTGAATACTACAACAACAGTTTATCATAATTATCCGTATAGTTTATATAATTCACTGTGAGAACTTATTATCCAAATACAGTTTGCACATATTGGTCCAAAAACTCTTCTTAACAATCCCTTTCTAAGAACTGTGGCTGATGTTCGCTTTGTTTTAGCAGGAGCTTGCTGCCGCAAGTCATTACTGGTCTTATCAAAGTTTTGTACTGTTCAACTTTCGCATGTTTTCCCTTTCTGTTGGAAAGTTCTTGGGTTTCCAACCGGGTGGCATTAAACATACACGACGTTTCGTCGACATGCACCGTCGACATCTTCAAGTGAAAAGTCGACGGTGGTTGTCGACGAAACGACGTGTATGTTTAATACGACACGGTTGGAAAGCCAAAAACTTTACCAACATTTATACTTGTCGTATGTCATTCCAGAGATCTTGATCTTGGTCGTTTTTTCAAGCTGTAACTTTTTTTCTTTTCCATCGCTATTCTTTATTTTATTTCACGCTTAATCCATTCATATTTTTTCCAAACATTATACTCCTTTACTGTTTCAAATTTGTGGTGATTGATTTTGAGAGTTTCAGTGTTCGTGCGTATTTTAGTTTAATTTATAATGCGAAGAAATACAATCGTTATGGAAATATTATCGGGTATTGTAAAAGTAACATTTAAAGGACAAAGATTGAAGTTTGAGTTAATATTTCGTGTGGTGGTATAAATTTGCTTCAAAGCTGTTAGGTAAGGCGTTGATTTGCGTCGTGACGTGAATTTAGCGTCGCATAACTAAGGGAGGTGGTGTTTGCATTCCCGCGCGATTGTCGCCACCGTGCGCAGTAAACGTCAGAGCAGCTGAGCAGCAAGTTATTATCTACAGCGGTGCCGCTTTATGGTTCGCCTCCTAAAAGCCTCTGTCACATAAAGCACGCCAAGGCCGGCTATTTCACGCCATTAACGCCGGCCCCACCGTCGTAAGGGACCGGCGTTTACGAGCGCTCGATACGCAGCACGGCCCTTTGGATTTACACATCGTGCAATTATTATCCACTGTGTGTCTACCGGGCGATTACAAATTTACCTCCCCCAATCCCCGACAGGAAGCACCTTGCTACATAGGATTTACGGATCAATAATTTTGTTGAAGCGAATTTACTGCGATCCCCCCGTTTAGACGCCAATGCCGAGACGGTTTCCGTCGCTTAAACTGTGTGCATTAAGGACCTCTAAATCATCCAGTACTATCTTTTTTTGCTACTTTAAGCCTTCAGAGCTACAGCCTTAAAAGTTATGAGTGACTCCCAAACAGCACTGAAACGCTTATAGTTTGAATAATCAAAGTTGCCTTCGTCAATCAAGGTCTGACCCGATGGTCCTGTTGCGAGCAGGCATCCAAAGATACTTGTAAACAGTCCTCCCACCAAAATAGTCACATAAAAACAAATTAATATAGTTTAATATGTTATAGTTGGTCTACAGATGTGATGATCGAGTGGATCCAAGCCCAACCGATATGGAGAACCTGCTGATGCTAAATGTGTCCTCTCTGTTATCTTTCTGTTTTGGCTTCGTTAATTACTTATAAACTTAATATCTTTGTTACGGTTAACAAAAATATTTAATCAATTATAGCGGATCATAGATATCAAATAATTTACTCCTAACATCAGGGTCATGGGTAGGGTGAACCATTATGGAGCTATTAAGACACTGGAAATGCGATACTTTATTAAAAGCAGTTATTTTTTCAGACATACGGAGAATGAGGCTGTCGTGTTGATATTGGGTTAGTACGGATATGCATCAGGATGCTCGTCGCGGGTGTATGTCAGGGTTGCGTCGTTGGCTGTCAGTTACAGAGGACATCATTCGCAGGCATCGTCGAGTTTCTGGCTAGATTCCTTAGCTGAGCCTTTCAACGCCGTTTGCCTCCACCACTTGTTATAAGTCGCGGCTTGTACCCGAATTCTGTGATTTCTCATCACTTCCTCCCACATAGGCTTCCAAACACCCTAAATTCCAACTCCTTTTTAAATGGCCAATCATTTAAGTTTCACTGTTCGATATCAACAAAATTGCGAATCAAGCGACGCTTGAGAGGCATTTTATTCGATTTGTAATTTCTTCGAAGCTGACGGGAATTACCCTTAACGTTCCGACACGCACCCTTTTCGAGGCTTAGCGTTTATTGTTATGTCATCTTGCATTTCCATTCCCCTTGTCATAGGGGTCGAAAGACCACCCCCATCGGTATCCAGCAGGAATGACCAAAAGGAAGCTACGTTACCTTCAAAATAATCTCCGCGTAGACAAGGTTCATTACAAATTTCATCGATCATTTTAGTCAGCAAGCTGAAACTTTCCCTTTGAGAATTTCTTACCAAGGCTTAATTCTGTATCTATTCAATGAGTTGTAATATGGCTTGTTACAATGCGATTCAGGTGTCTGATCATTGCACGTCTTCGCGATGTTATCCGAGTTGAACAAATCCATGCTTCTTGTTGATGTTGAAGAGGCTGTCGCTGGTGACAATTCTCAATTATCAACGATATCCTCCAATTATGAACCTTAATCTCACCCGCTGTCAAAGAAACTCGGGGAGAGAAATATTCTCAATATGTATTGTCACCTTCCCTTTATCTTCCAAGTATATTCAATCAACTGTAAACTGCGGAGGTTTACCAGCCACCAGCCTAAATTGTGTAGCGAAGAATAATCAGGATATTACCCAAGCTAATTCACCGGTTTGAGAGTGGAGGTCACCGGTAAAGTTAAAGTGATGAAAAATAAATAAATAAATAACAAATCAACATCCAAACAAAATTTTTACTCTACCAATTTCCTATGTTTAGATAGTTGATGCTGCTGATAGGGCGCCACCGCTTCTTGGAGCGGAATTAAATACACACGTATAATAAATAAAATATACTGATAATAAAGGAAGGAAGATAAAATTGCGAATCACCAAATGTCATTGAACAGTATGGCGGCGTCAAGTGTACAAAATTACTAACTCAAAAAATCATTATTAAAATGTTCGTATGGCGTGGGGCGTTATATTGGTGCGAAACGTGGACGATAGGAGTTGAAGACAGAAAAAGAATAGAAGCTTTCGAAACGTGGTGCTATAGGAGAATGCTGAAAATCACTAATGAGGAAGTTCTAAACAGAATAGGGGAAGAGCGAACAATATGAAGAACGTTGACCAAGTTTATCATAGTAATGAGTTCAAGAAATCCAGAAAATGAATGTTTGGCTGCCGTCGCAGTAGCATAACGTTAAAAACGGAATTGTTAGAAAAATAATTAAATAATTTCCGTTGATATGAATTGGCAATGGTTGACAAAAAATTTAATCGCGGGTTTAATCGGCGCCTAAAAGTCCAGACATTTGAAGATGATACGGGGAATTAGGATAAGCCAACACAATACAATCAATTCTTTCGTTCTATGACGCATAACACTTTCAGAGAGCTGGTCCAAAAGTAATTTTGAGGTTATGAACTGCTTTTTATCTTTCAAGTTATTAATATATTGGATGCCGTCGTATTAATAACAAATATTTAGCAACTTTAAAATTTCTGCTTCATCAAACGCGTAATGTTTTCTATGATAACAAAGATACAAGGCTGCAGATGCAAACGTGTTTGTTGAATTTCTCGATTAGGTTTTCGACATGTTAGTCACTAACTAATATTTTATTTAAAATTGGCACCAAGCAACGATTTATTTATTACGATGAGTCGACAAAAAGGAGGAATTGATATGATAGCATTAATGTTAAAGATTTTACAATTCATGACTTCATGTGAAAGTTTCTGAATACCAAGAAATGAAAGATCTTATGAATGTTCATGTGAGCAAAGAGGTTTGTCTTACGCTGGAAGCCTGTCGTACAAGTTCCGAAGTTGTCGGGGACAGTGGCACCCGCAGACAAAAGTAACTTCACTTGGATGTAAATTTTATTTATACGTGTTTGAGCGGAGCAAATATAAATTCCCTAGGCAACAATCCAAGGCAAGCCAGTCGTCTTTGAATTACAAATACATAACAGTTGGAAGGATTTGACTTGCAAACTTGATGAAAACCTTTGTAGCTCGGGTTCAACTCACTCTACTCGTTGAGCCCACCCTCTTGCTCCGTCTTTGTACGGCGAGAGCTGTACCACAACTGGAAATTGCTTTGCTCATTTATTTCTCGTCAAAGAAACAACGCCTTGCCCCGGCACAGCGTCTCTCAATCACAAGGACGGAGGAGGAATTATTGAAACTCGGCGCGCGCTCGCGGAGGCAGAAGAAGCAGTCTGCAGTTCCGCAAGTTACGGCGGAGGCGGAGGTGGAGGTGGAGGCGGTGGCAGGAGGAGATATCGGTAATATCGCCCTGTTAATCCCAGGCGCCGCCAGATTGAGTTGCTACTTACAAAAGAGGCGGCTGCTCCGCTACTGTTCCCGCCCGAGGGGCGGGCGTTGCTCTTTTATCTCAAGTTGAGGCGAGGCAGCCATGCGTGCGGTTAATAAGGCCCGTAAGACTCGCGCAGCTTTGTGAGGCCAGTGGGCCGTGAAGGAACGCGGCGTGTCAGCAGCAACAGGCTCCTCTGGCTGCCCTGACGTCTTGTTGGGTCAGCGTCTGGAACACTCCATCGCCGCAGGTGCGCTTTACTTAATCCCCAGCGAGACGTCAATATCCATATACAGACGCCCGGACCAACTCCTCATACGGCTGCGTTACCAGGGCGGGTTACCCTTTCCCAAATACACGTCTTCAAGTCAATGGTAATTTTAATTTCATTATTGGACCAGCTCCTAAAACACCATCGTACAGCGTGGCCTTTCCTTTCTCTAATACTCCGAAATTCTAAATACGAGTGGCGTCTTTAACATTTGTGTAGATTATTTCAAGAAAAACACATGTATTTTGCATTAAATTGTTCATTTGAGTGAATTTTTCTTTCGATATGAGGTGTTTATAACTTCATTCGACATCGTAATTTCTTTTCGTGGAGCTTGGAAATTTGGATCCATTAGAGGTACCGTACCAGGACCACTCTAATCATTCGATCATTGTGAAAATCATGTTATTAAAGCATCAAGATAGAAAATTGCCCACTGGACCAGGAATCTAAACCAGGACTTCCACTTTATATGTGGTTCTCTTTATCTCTGAGCTATCAGAGTCGAGTCCCTGAAAGGTACAACCTTTATTTAATCTCGTATTGTATCCTTTATCATTTCCCTCAGATAATTTAATTTATGAATTGCCGTCTGGGCGCCAGTGAGAATGCAGAATTAATAGTAGTAGATATTAATGCGAAAATTGTCTTTGAAGTAACGTGGTTCCCGAGATCCAACAAACTGGGAGATGATAAACACACTACCCAAGCATTAAATTGTTCATTTGATTGAAGTTTTTTTTCTATGGAAGGTGTTGATAGCGTCAATCCAATCGTAATTTCTTTTCGTGGTGTTTTGTTAATTGCAATGGTGGGTATTTACGATTCACGACCATTTCCTGCAGCCAACAAGGATCCTCGGTTGAAATCATTCTAACTTAAATCTAGATTTTTCTAAGAGTTCCAGAATTCTATCTACGAATTTGGCCAAAATCTATTCAATTTATCATGTCCTTGAGGGTGACGGTTGGTTATTGAAATGGAAAATATAGAGGTCACACAAACGCGAACTTATCACTCGGCAGATTTCGACGGGACATTCCGATGTAACAGCTGCCCCAAGCTTTGACACGTGGCACATCGGCGAAGTTGACTGGTTGATTTTCTGGACCATCCACGCTGCACAACAGAGATGCATCTCTCTCCGACAGCTCTCACAACTTATCTCTCTCACCCTCCAAACTGTACTGATCATAGAAAACGCGTATCGCTTTTCGAAACCTAGCCCAAATTGGTTTTGAGGTAATTTGCAAATGTTGGGTCGGTTACAGTGACTATGAGATTGTATTTATTGGGACCATTGGGACCTTCTAAAAAACAACATAAATTTACCTACAGTGGTCTTGTCCAAACGACCCTTTTTTCACAGAGACCGTCTTGTTAACAGTTCATATAGTAAAATAGTTATAAATTACAATTAAAAAACTTAAAGGTTTTACACGTATTACAGTAAGGCCCTAAGACTAATTTTAGTAAATTGTATGTGAACCTGTGTTAAGGTCTATACAGTGAACGGGAAAACCTCATATCTGACAGGGACTCGACCCCAAATTGTAAAGAGAACCGCGTACCAAGCAACGATCCTTGGGGTCTACTCCGGTGTGAACGAGATTTTTGCTACCTGATCCTTTAATTCAGTTTCACATTCTATAGTACGTAAGATTAATTTAAAAGTATTTATTTTGTTATTGTTTTTCTTTGATTGGAGACAACAATTTATTTAAAAAGGAACGCTCTGAAATACATTGATTTTAGAGCTTTATCTCGGGGCACCGACGTATGCCCCTGAAGAGAAAGATCAACCCAGGCAAAACACGTCAAATTTCTAAACTATATTTTGTGCATAATTGAAATATAACATGTTTGAATTTTTTTTAAATATTGTAGTAAATTCAATTTATTCAAGTTGAACTTTTCAACTATTGTCACAGATGAACGTCGAGTCCGAGAGAGGAGAAGGAAGACCGAAATTGTGGAACTAAGAGGTAAAGTTTATTTAGACGAGGAAAAAACAAGCATAATGACAAATTCAGATCTTCTTTATTTATTTTAACGTTAATACCCTATAGAAAAACTGGTTGCACATTCAAGACTCAACAAGTAATAATAGAAATTGAAATGTATTCTCAAGATGCATACAGGGAAAAATATCCGTCTGAAAGTGTTACTTCTCGTCCTTCGGAACTTTTCATTGAATGACCTCTGACGAAGAATCCGAATTGTGGGACAGGAAATCCTCTTTTAACAATTTCTCTCACTAACTGTTAATCTTTTACTGAAATATTCTATTGTTAGTATAATGTAAGTAAAGTAAGATAGGCTGCATTGAATAAAACACCAGCAAAATTTGTAATTTCTCGTTAATCAGCAATACTGATCCTTTACATTTATTCATTTATAACTTGCCTAGCCGAAACTTTTTGAGCCATATAGAATGAAAATTCAAACCTTTTTGAAGTAAAACATGATATGTAACTCAACTTGAAATATTTTCACTTATTCAGAAAAGAGAAAGAAATCCTTTACTGACTAAATTTATTGATATGAATTAAATGAAATCGTTTGAATTTGAGTGACATCGAGAGACAGTAAACTTTCTTAGACTGAATTATACCGGCGAAGCAGTGTTGGGAATTTCATAAAGCAGCTCACATTCCTTTCTCCGTCACTAAAGAGATACTTGCCTCATAAACACTCCCTCAATTTCTTGCTCGTCTAACGGATAATACGCAAAAAACTTCCAATTGTGTGTACGGAATCTCGTTTGAGGGGCGCGAAGAAGAATGGCATTTTTTTCCTAAAGAGTCTCTTCAAGTGTTAATAATTTGCTGTTGAAAATGAACGGGATTCCCCTGGTTTCAGTGACGCTCTGATTCAGTGCCAAGTCCAAAGTTTGGTAATCACGTGTGTGAAAGGGAGGAGGAGGGGGGGATTCAGGCTACATGAGGGTGATCTTGAAAGGCAACTCTCCTTTAATAGCAAAGAAAGGGAATTGAAAAGGGGCGATATGAAAAGTAGAGCAAGATAGTCAAGGGTTGACTAGGACCCCGGGCTGTAGTATAAGGATCCTACCCAGTGATTCACATAAAAAGGATTTATATTTCAGATTTATTGTTTTTTACATTAGTCCTCGGATGAGGAAATAGGAGACATCGTACATAACAAATAATTTTAAGAACAAAATAAGGCACATAATTAATTACAAATAAATAACTTAAATATAAAGTATATAGTCTACAGTCATTAAAAACACTACTCGCAACACTAGAGACCAAACACACACAGACACACAAAGACACGTTAAGCAATGGAGTTTTCACTTTTTGGAGCTACGCGACTTGGAATCTCGCCTTCCGTAGTAGCTCCAGGCAATACATGAAACAAACAAAAGAGCATAAAAAACTGTACAGAAAGTTTTAAGTTACTAAGTAGGTTTTTTTCAAGGTAACATATTCAACGCCTTTGCAGGAACCTTAATTTTAGTTATTAGGGGACGATTAAGAAAAACCTGTGCCAAGTTAAAACGCCATTTAAAAAAATATTTTTACACAGATTCACGAAAATTTTGTAGTTATTATTGTTATTAACCACTGGAAGATGGCTGTAGTATAAAATTATCCCGGTATTGTGAATACTTTTGTGGTGGAGAGCAAGGCGTTGCTTGTCCGACCTCAGAGTGGAGCGATTTATAGACGCGTATTCATGAAATTCGCAAGGAAACCCCTAGAAAACCTGCATCACGTAGGTAGGGCGTTTGGGTACTATTCCTTCCGAATAACGGGAGACGAGTCTTCTGTTGGGTCGCATCATTCCCTTCTCCGTGTTTGCAACAGTTCAAGGAGGCAGCTGACGGACTGTTTCTGTGAAATCAGCGGACAACGCTTACCGTATGTCCAAGGTCTGCGACCCCACTACATAAAATAGACGAAAGTACCTCGGCATGTGAGAGCCTTGAAGAAACCAGAGACAGTACCAGGTATACCCAAGGGTGAGCCCTGCAGTCGATCTGGGGAGAAATACCTGCAGGAGCGGGAGAAGATCCCACAGGAAGACTCCTACTTTCACTGGCTTTTTCAAATCACCATTCAAGAAATACGCTTTTTTGTTTCCGGAGTCTTGAAGATGAACGTGTTAAGAAAAAATTTCGAAAATATAAAATGGAAGTGTGCAGACAACCACAAGATTTATTTTGGACCAGTTGTTTGTACATTTTTAGTCTATTTTAGAGTTTCTGGATGATAAAGAAAATTAAATAAAGTGGAAACTAGACGTTACCAAATTGACAGATTTGTTTACTAAATTTAATGAGATTAGCTTCAAATTACAAGAAGCCAGCCTAAATTTCATTATAACATAGTCCATGGTTCAGCGCTTCTTGCCAGAAAATGAAGAAAAGCATTGGACGGTGCTAAGTTTCCTAGTTCCACAATTTGCCACAGACAGCTGCCATGAAGACGACGTTTCAATCTACGTTCAACATTGAATGCCCTGTATTTATATTTTGAAGCTAGGTTTGACGATGTTTTCACAGTGAATAAACATACGGCGACGATGAAGAATGTCATATTACAAGAGGGGCTCTACGTATATAGGTTATTCTAGCTTCAAAAAGACATACCTTTATACTATCCAGTTTTTTATGGAATATTGCGAGAAAGTTTTTAATTGCTTTTCCGTCCACATACCTAGTGGAAAGAGGTTTCAGTGCGGTTGTCAATCTCCTAACAAAGAAAAGGAGCATACTGGACATCATTAACCGAGAAGATTTGGGATTAAACCGAACTAAATTGTTGCAAAATTTGAAAAAATATTATTAAAGCATGAGGTTCTAACGGTCAAATACATCTTCTAGGATTCCGGCGGTGCGGAGTCAAAAGAAATGAGACAGTATTTGAGCCGGGGGTAATAAAACTCAGACATCATCCCTGCCACCTTCGGGATATGAATTAAATAAGTCGGGAAGATGTATTAAAAACCCTCGCAGGCGAGGAGATGAGGCAGAGAGGGTGATGGTTGGAAATTAGGCAAGGGAGATTGAGAGATGAGAGCGGTTGATCAGAGGAAATTAGATACAGATTGTGGAGACGATCCGATGATGGCATTATCAGACAGGTAATCCAAGGAGATGAGAATAAAAATGGAAATTGTCCTGTACCAGGAAGAAGAGCAGTGGCGTCTCCGAGGCGTGTTCGAGTACTACCCAAAAAGGAGGAAATTGCAACAAGAAGGCTCTGAAATACAATGAACGGGATTCCCCTGGTTTCAGTGACGCTCTGATTCAGTGCCATGTCCAAAGTTTGGTAATCACGTGTGAAATGGAGGAGGGAAGGGGGAGATTCACTAAGCTGACATGATAAATACCTCTGTAACCTTTTTGACGATTTCCTATACTGCCAGGTCCGAATAAATTTTGTGGGAAATATTTTGCTCTATGAGAATGCCCATATCATACGACCCTGAATGTACAGACCGAAAATTGTTAGTTGTAAGAAAATTAAATATTTGTATCAATATTTGTAAATATGTCTATGGTGTTTAAGTAAGAAAGAATTGCAGACTTAAAGTTTGAGAATGAGCTAATTGTAATATTGATGTAAAGTTGTTTAGTACAAAGTAAATAGTTTCTTATAATATAAACGGAAGTTCATTTATAATACATAAATATTTCATTAAACTAAATAATTTCCCGCCCATTCATTTCAAGGTTCATCCTTCTCATTAAAGCATTTATTTTTTGCTTCGTTTTATGTAACAGGTACTAAATTTTAGTTTGATTGGTTTTAATTGAAATTCCATTAATCGACGTATCAAATTTAGTATGTTTTTTAAAGCTTGTCAGAAAACAAATTACTACAGTTCGAAATTTAAAACTTTCAAAATGAGCATCACTATACCAGCTGTAAAAAATACGTCTGAAGTTGATGAATTTGCAAAACAGGTAACCGAAAAATATGGCATGTGGTCTACGAGACAAATTAGCTGAAGGACCTCTGCCCTAACCAGTATAAATACTGTTTTAAAAGGTTCCTTTAGATTGTATCCCAGCGGTGCAAGGATTTTTTTATAATTCCCTCACATTTGGCTTCTAAGTATTGTGTCGCAGCATCTTTGGCACTGACAATTTAGTTTAATGACCAATTGATGGTATTTCATGCATTTCTGTACTAAATATGCAACTTCTTGCAAAAAGTAGGCTTTGTTCGTGCTGAAGAGGAGTAAGGTACTTTCCGTACAAGTGAAGAGTGACCTGAGATATGCGGAGGTCCTGGATCTGACTCTGTTAGCGCGGCCCGCAAGGATCTAGTTTACGACGTCAAGATTGGCGAATTCCGCGGGGTTGGCGATTGTCCGAAAGGCCTTATGCGCCACAGCTCGTTAAAACTCCCCTGGGCCCGGAGCACAGCAATATACTGCCTTGTTACACCTATTCTGCCTTATCAGCGGCCATAACGTTCTCTTTATGGAGGCACGGAACAACGCGGCGAATCAGCGCAGGCGATAAGCAAAAATAATTACAATAAAGCGTAGTGGCGACGGTGGACTCGGCGTTTTGGCCGACGGGAAACCCCCTCCCATCCCGTCGAAGCTCTTTGTCATCTCCCTCGCTAATTACCCCGCACTTGCAGGTCAGCAGCCACGAAAGCTGCTCTGTGATAATTTTACAGCAACCTTGCCGATGGTCAACCGCGTGCTTCACAAATTTCCTTGAAACTGAGATTTTTACTAAATAATATTACAAAAATTAGTCCTTCTTTGAACAAATTTGCCATTCGGAGCATTTGTTCAGAGACACACTAACAAGAATGTGCTTTTCCTTTTCATTTTCGTTCTTGAATTGGTTTATATCCTGTGTACTTATTAATCTCATTGATAAACATTACATAAGAATCTAAAAAAAACATGAGTTGCCAAAAAAAGTCATCAAAATAAGCAGAATAATACACAATTTATCCTTGCATATTATTTTAATTACGCTTTACATGATCTCCGTAAATAACAGGATGCCCCGTGATCTTCATCTGACAATTTGTTCAATACAATATCATATTCCTTCTTATTATTATAAATGCCTTGTATGCGCAGTAGGAACCCTCCCTAATTCTAATCACATGTCTTTGATTTTAAACTATCAAAATTGAACGAGAATAATCAAACTCGTAGACAGGCAGGAAAGACGCAGGATTTTCCCGGCGCCAGGGTACCTGGTTGAGAACGTTCCTGTCTGCAACTTCAAAATATTGTACTTGTTTTGCTGAAAGAACATTCACCCACAAAATTTCCCAAGGACACTATTCTCTTCGTCAGCAAAAATTCCCGCACTGGGCAAAGGACGATTTAAGATTGGCGAACACGTGGGGGAGCGCTTTCCCTTGGAGAAGGGAAAGATAAGAGTTTAGCTGGGAGGTGAGAAGACAAAAAGTTAGCAGATTTTTTCAAGACGTTGAAAGAGCGAGGAAGCAGAGCGTTTCTCGAAAGTGGAAGGGAAGAGAAAGCCGGAAAATTGGTCATTTTAGAAAACTTATAACGTTTTTATTAACATTAAATTTTTGGTTTTAAAATATAAAACCGCTTTAGGTGTATACATTTATGAATTACGAAGTCTCTCTTACAAATATAAAATCTGGATTATGTCCAGAACATTCTTTTTCAATATTGTAATTCATGTCCTTTTCTGTATTTAAGTAACTGTTTTTTTTCTCAATTGCTTCTGATTGTAGTGGTCGGTTGTGATGACGTTGCTTCACTTCTGTGACATTACGTTTCTTCCATTACGTAACGCTGCTATTTCCCACGCATCGCTTTAAGCAGGTCGCGACATAAAAAGTTTCTCTTCGAAAATAAATGGGAAGAAAGTAGAAGAGGGAAAATAGACTAGCGGGTGGTGAAGTACCAAGCGAGGCCGAGGAAGGAAGATAATTTGCGTCATTGGAAACGAAAAATTACCGAAATTGTTGATGTTGAACAACGAAATAAATAACAACTTTCCAACAACGTTTCAGGCCGGTTTGAAATAACAACAACAACAATAGAAGAAAATATTATATAATGTTTCATATTTAAATGTTGAAAATGATTTCTTTAATATTGATTTTACATCTCCCGAAATGATTTCGGCAAGATGAATACATCACAATAGAATAGTTATGGAAGGTTTTAATCAGTGAAGTCTTCAGCTGATTTCACACTCTTATTGGGAATATTACAAAACACGGAAAGAATTAATTATAGGATTTCACACAAGGGACAAAATTGCTTTTTACAAACTTCGATCATGAATGGTGAGTGAGGAGAATGAAAAATTTAATAAATAAATGAAATGAAATTAATAAATTAGTTAAATCAGCCTCTTTGCCAGTTTTAATATTTATTATATAATTTAATAAAAACTGCAAAAAGGCTGCTTTAACTCATTTATGTATACTAGCTAACCCCCGCGACTTCGCGCTGAAATAGTTATTTTTATTTTGCCCTAAAAACGAAACAACACGTACAGAATTTTGATAAAGTTGAATTCATTGAATATATAAAAAGGACGGAATCATCTATTTATGATCGCTTTAGGCAAACCTTATAACTCGCAGTTGGTTTCGGATATTAAAACTTACCGACGCGACAAATAAAACCAATTTACGTATACAACGTATCAACGATCCAAAGAAGTTTATTATTTATCCAGAGAGTTAGCTCTCTGCCATAAAGAGGTTAATAATGGCGCGAATCCTACATCGACAATGAATGGACTGCTTCGAACATAAACAGATCAAGAGTATAGGCAACCCGCATTCCCTTTTATATATATATATATATGTCTTGCAATATATTGAAATTAAATATAATTAAGTTTTTTAATCCTCAAATTTTCATTTAAATCCGTTGAGCCGTTTCGGAGCCTATTCGGGTCAAACATATACACACAGACAGACAAACAGAGAAACAGACACATAGATTTAATTGTTAGTGAGAATAAATTAACTTAAAATGCACTAAAACAGAAATTAAACCGAATTTTGTGGCAATGTCCTATTGAGACCCCTCAAGTGCTTGACTATAAAAATACATAGTTTAAACCAGACAGTTAATAAATTATAAGAACAAAGTTTTAGTCTACTGTGAAGTGTTAGATTATTGCAATTATAGCATGTTTTAAATTTTTTTAAATTTTGGTTTTACAAAAGAATCAGACGTGCTAGAAAGAAGTGAATAACAAATACAAAGAACCCGTTATTAAATGTTAAACACATGACAAGCTCTACAATTATCAGGCTTGTCTAATCAGTGCATCACTGATAAGTTCATGCATTCCGATTAATTAATTGGAAATAAACATTTATGAGTGGTGATGGTTAATATTACACTTCAAAAGCCAAGCAATTATGGTATTACTTGTGTGTCCTAAAATAAGTATCACGTAATTTAATTAATAAAATTAGAATATATAATCACTACGTCATGTTCTTAATTTGAGACGTCATTATGTGTACATTTATTGTGAAGAAAACGACGTGAGACAATAACTAACTTAAGAACAATTTTTTAAAAATGAAATGGAAACTAATGGTTAATTCATAAAAATGACGAAATTTTCATCAATATATACTAAAAATTAATATTACAAATCAATATTGAGTAAATTTCAAATGCTGGTAACCGAAAATTTTTTGTATAACATTAATGAAAGATATTGACATTGCATCCAAATTAATCATAACACTCCACTTCATCAAAGTTTTTTTGTTCATATATTAATAATTAAGTTCTCTTATATTTCATATTTAACTATAAATGTATACCTGTTGAGGTTTCAAATCATCTAATAATATGCTGTGATAATTTTTTTTTACAATATTAATTGCTTCATCAATCATAAAATTGTTCTGACTTGTGACCAGTTGATTTATTTAATGAAATATTAACATTTGAGAGACAATTATTATGTATATTATTGAGCCGGCGTAATCTATGCATCGCTGATAAATTAATGCATTCGAATTATATGTATAAGTGGAATAGAATATTACTAACTTATTTATGGTAATAGCACATTTCATCAATTATATTGGCTGTGAAACTTGTTATCATAATGGTTTCAGAAAATAAATTCAGAATAATAGGCACTCAAGTTCAAATGACAAACCGTTAATTGCAGCAGCTAAAAGCGTGTGTTGTAAGGTAGAAGTATTAATAATTACTTCCTCGGCAAAGCGGGTGACGTATGTCAATTCATTATTGCTCAGTTAATAAGAACGAAACAGTCTCAAACTACAGTACAATTATCTTCTTCGTGAAATGAGATTACGTAGGCCTTTCACATACAATTGCATATCAAAACTTTCTCGGAACTTGGAATAGCGTTTCTCATTTAAGTACACGACGATGAGAGTCCGGGAATGTAATTAATAACTGGATAAGGAAAACCCGCTCCTCCTTCAAATTATGTAAGATATTTTCCTAGCGTGTACTCCATTAACAATGTCATTAATCCCCCTGGCGGCAATTATTGCGCTATTAATTTGCCCTCAAGTTAAGTCGCACTTGGTTCGCGGTAATTACAAGTCCTCAAAGACGGGAAATTGGCGAATGTAGTGCTGCAATATTCCCGACTTTATGGCAGACAATATCAGTCCCAAACACTTTGAAAAATAATTTACGCTCCTTGGGAGCAGCGAGGGCGTCGTAATCTCCAGGTTGGCCAGGGGTGTCCAAAACATAGCCTCGCCTCTTATGACGCACAGCGCCAATTTGCAGTGACTTGTGAAAGATCAGAATATAAAAATTTGGTAGTACGGACAATATAAAAAAAGAGGCTCCGTTCTGAATATGTGTGTAATGTTGAGTATTACAGCAATCTTTTAAATTGGTATATATATATTACTTTAATGTTGCATTTATGGAGGCAGAACAACTACACGTACTTGAACCTCACGGAGTACTAAATTACTCATTTTTTGGTAAAAATAATTGAATGTCCCATATAGAATTAATGAATCAATATCAAAATTAAGTTAAAAAACATGGATAAATATTAATTTTTCATAATAATTATATCAGATTGTTAATTTTTAACTAAGGCCAAAAACAGACAAAAACTAATAAAATATGTAAAACATATAGTGCTGTGGGTATGAAATTTTATTAATTTATAATATATTATGCCCCACGTTGGTGGAAGCCAATTGTAAATAAAAATATGGGGTTTGCAAGTTAATTTTACTATTTACGATTAATCATTATTATTAAGCTCCACAGTTGGGTGACAATTTCATGTATAAGTCATAAATGGATAAATTTATGATGGGTTCGAAAGAGAAAAGATTTGATTTACAATTCTGAATATATAACAATAAAAATTTTAATAAGTGAATTGAATTTAATGTTACACAAATGGAAAACGTTAGCAATAATAAATTTATATTGACTCACATTAAAAGTCAGGGTTACCTGTAGGGTGAACGAAAAGGAAGCGTCGTAATTTATGGCAAATAGGTCTGGCAATGTGATCTCTATAAAATCATGGTTAACGATTCAGATTCAACTGCATTCTGGCGGCGTATTGCTCCGGTATGCTGACTTTGGAGGTGTCCGATGTCGATTCTCGGGGTTGATCTGGCTGTATCGCGGAGGCCTTTTGCCAAAAATAGCGGAGACTCCTACCAATAAGTCACGAATATCCTGAGATCTCAAGAGCAGATCTCAATTTTCTGTCTTTAGATCACCTCTTGCCGGCGGCTCACTATTTTCTGATCTGCTTACTCGTAACCTCTATAGGAATCCAAAGCCCTCCTACTCAACTCCAGCAGCTAATCGGTTGTAATTTCAAATAGTACTCATTGGCTTGCTTTTCAACAATTAGATCCAATAGGAAAAAAATTAGTTGCAAGACGTAGACAACTGCCATCGCATATGTTTCCAATTAGTTCCCAGTAACAATTTCACTGTGAACTTCCGACTTCGGAAGCAAATCTGTCTCAAATTAGAGACGAATGACTATTTTGTTCGTGAATGGGTACTTTATTCTATTGTGCAGAAAAAAATCGTTTTCTTTGTCCAAACGAATTTCGGGGAAGGCGTGTATGCGCTGGCCCAAGCTCGCACAAAAAAACATTCGGCGCAGTCCTCTCGTAGATACTAGATTACAAAGATAATCGTAAATAATTTAAACAGTATGTTTCGGTCTTGATCTGGACCTTAATCAGGTTGAGCATAAGTTAACAAGACACAAAATTGTTACATTACAAAGATATGAAAGTATATCCAAAGAATAGAATAATTAAAGAACCAAAGAACAATCAAATTTAAAGAAACAAAAACATCAGTATACATTTGAAATAGTATATTTCATCGATTAAGAGATTAAATATACTATTGAGCAAAGCAGTGTCTGTTTCTACATTCAGTGAATTAGTGTTGCGTTTAATGTGAAGTATTTCGGAAACTAAACGTGATTTGTAACTACTTTTTTGTCTAAAAATCATCCGAGTCAATATTATGGTTAGATTCTCTGATATGTTTTGAAATGACATATAATTTGTCTTGTGGAAGCTTGATATTGGATCTGGTACTGATGGTTAGTTTAGTTTCACATATGTATACATATGGACGGCCTTTACAATTTAATTGTACATTGTCATAATTTAAAATTGTCCCACGTCTTAGCAAAGTTTGAGTTACTTTCTGAAGATAGGAGCATAAAGTTTCGTAATTTTAGCGCTAATTTATTTTTTATTTTCTTTACTGTGTTCTCTCTTTAGATATTTTTTATCCTGATCCGGTAACTCACTTTCATATTTTAATAACTGAGGTTTGATTGAAAGTATTTCTTTTAGTTTTAAATTTTTTCTTAATACTTTGTAATATCCAGACAGATAGGAAAACAATGTTCCTGATCATCTGTCATAATATATTAATTTTTCGATTTTAACACGTCAGGTCACTTAATATGCTTGTGAACTGTTATAATATGCTCATATGTGTGCCCGAATGAACCATTTTATTAGAAAATTTAACTAATGATACGTTTCAAACGATCCGTAAACCATCAGGTCCAATTACCTGATTTTTAAATAGAAATAGTGTTGCAAAATATCTTAACGTTTTATGCCTGAATTCTTTAACTCCTGATATATTTTCAGAAATTTTTTCCCTAAATGAAAATAAAGTTGTACGCATACACGGAATAAAAAAATTACTTTTACCAAAAATGAATAATGAAATATTATTTCCTGTTTGTACGTTGAAAATGTTGTTCCAACCAGGCGAGAAAAGTTTTTTGCGCCACTTCATTTATTTTCAGACACACTCCACTTTGACTAATTGCTTGTCACATTTATAAATCACGCGCATGTTTTGAGTATAATCTATTTCACAGTCTGGTTTCCAGAAATGCTCGCCAGTACAATGGGCCAGTTTTCAGCTATTTTTAATCAGTCCTTGATGAAAAGGTTCACAGCACGAACACATCGCGTTTATCTTTCCACCTATGAGCCATTCAATTGCACGTTCAACTTGAAACAGGATGTAAAATTATTGGCAAGTATAAGAACAATTAACGTCTGTATAAAACTTAAATAACATAGGAATAAACGACGCGTATATCAGACAATACGATAAAATTTTGAACAAAAATAAAAATTTATAAATTAGTAGACGTGTCGACCAACCCTTGTGGCCCTGGTCAATATTTAAAACAGACTGAAATAATATGAATAAAGATACTGTGGCACTATTAATAGTATTATTCATCACCCGATTTCCGCTCTTCGATTTTTCTGAAATTGTCCTATCGAACTTGAAAAATTAATGTCTTTGAAAACGTAATTTCATTATAGGTATGTAGATAACATTTTTTTGTGCCATTCCTTCTGATAAATTAGATGATCGTTTTTAATTATTACTCTTCCACTATTAAATTTACTTTTGAATTAAAACAAGATTATTGACTTATTTTTCTTGAATGAATTTCCGTTGAAAACATAATTTATCTTTTAGTTACTTCCAAAGAATTATTTTAAAAAACATTTTCAGTTGGGAATGTTGCTATTCTTAATCTTATAAGTGACTTACCTAAAGCCATAAATACTTCCTCTAAAACTATACTCTTTGCATATGATACTAGCATTTTGATAACAAGTAAGTCAAACAGTCTAGAAAATGCTACCAATGACATTAACACAGGTGCTTTTTCTGTCAATTGTGACTCATTTCGTTCAGTTTCAGACAAACAATGCTACTCTGAACTCTGTAACACTATCAACAAACAATTCGGAAATAAGTTATTTTAAGGCACAAAATTATTAGGTATCTGTGTATAATAAATTAAAATGGAAAGAACACATTAATATTCTCCTAAGAAAAATAGGCTCGGCAACCTTTGCTGTTATTATGTCAGGTTGTAGTGACCCAAACACAAAAAAAGTTTATTCTGCATACTTTCACTCTTTAATGATATATGGTATAATATTCTGTTGTATTTAATCAGGAAATGACAAAGCTTTTAATCTACATAAAAAGGTTGTCAGAATATTATGTCATGTTCCACTAAAAACACCTTGCAGGGGGCTTTTCAAGAAAATAGGAATATTTACTCATACTTCCAAGTATCTTCAATCAATGATGTTATTTGTGATTAATAAGTCACCTATTCACAAAAAAAATGTACATAGCTATGATATGAGAAATAAAAATAATTTACACAATAAAGGATAGTCTCTAACTATAATACAAAAGGGTGTTGATTAAAATGCTATTAGAGCATCTTGGAATGTTTATTCAAACTTTCGTTCAATGAACTTAAGATACGAAACCTATTCCATCAGTACATACCCACATTCTTCATGAAAGTATCAAAGCTTAATAGTACGTCAACTTGATCTGTTTCCTATTCTAATGTTCGATCAAACATCTTCGCGTAACCTGTCATTCTCAATACCTTTTCAGTGATTTTTGTTTTGTTTTCCAAACTTTTGTCTTGCTTATTTTTACCGCACGCTATACTTTACTGAAATGATCGTTTAACCATTTAACTGCGGCTGTCGGCAATAGATGACGGAATGATAATTTTGTGAGATACGACCGTCGCCAAAAAGCGTATACTGGTCATAAACTTACATTGTCATATTCATCCTATAGTACTTAAAAAAGGTTCAATTTTAACAGTATTATCCGTAAAATGTACTTTGTTACCTTTTAAAATAATTGTGTTGCTCAACACGGCGTATCTATTTATCATCAACATTAAAACTTATTAAAACCATGACCGTATAAACGGTCAATGTAATGTTGAATTTAATTTGATTGAGGGAAGACATTAGTTTGAATTCTTAAATATTGAAATGAACATAAATCTTTTAAAAATTTTAAATTTTATTAACGGATATTAGGAAATACATTGTGATGCAAATGAAAGTTCAGCGTGTTGGCTTTCATTGCGATACGTCCTGTAAATTCATGTAATTATTTTACAATAAATCTGTCTTTAATATATTTTTATATATATTAACTCGATATGTATTTGTTTTCCTGTGCGTTTTCTGCGTTCATTTGGTGACGTTTCACTCCCCCCAGGAGAAAGCAGGTCCAACGATTGTTTTAAAGTGGCGAGCACGCGTTATCTCCACACGGCAGCGGATTAGAATAAAATGCGACCGACCCCCTCCAAGGCGGTCCAAGAGCTTAACATCGTGAAATAGTGGCGTAATTTTAGTTTTAAGGATCTCGCCAGCTCGCACCGTGAAAATAATCCCCAGGAATATCACCCCACTGTATAGCTCCTCCTCCTTAGCATAGTAATGTCTCTTTGCCACGGCCAGGGTGAGGGATAGTCCCACCAAGGTAACTTCTGTGTTTATAAGCTTTCTTTTAGCTTCACACTATAAATCCAAAAACTCCCCAGAGCACTTTCCAAGCTCGCGGAACGCCGCCGCGCAATTTTGTTAAGGCCAGGGAGAGCGTGGGGAGGGTGGGAATTATGAGACAAAATGATTTAAGACGTCACCACCCTTTTGCGCCTCGGGGATATAAGTAAAGAGGGGAAGGAATGTGTGGTCGTTGACTACAAAACCTCCCTCCCAAAGTACAACGTTTCTGTGAGAAGTAGTGCAGTCGTATAACTAACTCTCCCAACATTCCACCCCCGCTCCAGTCACACTTTTCACGCAGCTCCCTCTGACGGTTTATTCTCCCCCCTCCCCTCCTCGAACTTCTTTTCTTTACCAGTCTTCTTCTTCCAGTCTTAAAAACAGCGGTAAACTAAACCCTGCATCCGTTACGCCAGCTTCCTAATTTATCACCAGACGCGATGACGTCACATTTAGCGTCCAAGTTGCACAAAGAAGGGAAAACAAAAGAAGCCAGCGACGTCGCCGTCGTCGCCGCGGAGTAAAAACTGGTGGCAAGATTTCACCCACTTAGCGTCTGCGGTGATGGACGCCCGCTCTTCCTGTTGCCAACAAAGTTGGCGGTTTTTCAAAGAGAACTCACTGGTAACACAGCAGCAGGACCTCTCCAAACCCAGTTAATCCTCGCCACTCTTCATCTGACGCACAGGAACCACGCGCGGGTCACTTCCGCCCTTTATATAAAGAACTTCCCGTTGAAACGCATCAATTACACGGCGTCGGAAAGTTATCTTTCATTTAGAGGTTAAAGTAATTATGCGAGTGATGGATGATTATTTTCTTCAAATCCTGCGCTTGATCACCCTGGTATAGACTCAAAATGGAGAATTAATGTTTTAAAAGCGTCGAATCCGTAATGGCTAATGAAGGAACCCGAACAACGTTTCTGTTACTTAAGAAAGATAAACTACACTTCATTATATTATTTTTAAGGAAGTAGGGAGTCAGTGCGATTGTGAGTCTTGATTTGAAATACGAACTGAATTATTTTCAGTAAAAAAAGGCCACGGCCACAAAAACGGAAATAAATAATCATGTATTCAAGTTTTAAGTCTTATCTTTGTTCGTAGCAGTAGTAGACTTTCTTTTCTTGTGGTCATAAATTATATCTTTAGCAAATAGTAAATCAACCTTTATTTTTAATATAAAATTTTTTAACATTAGTGTTACACGACATTTCGTTCCTAAATTTGTAACTTCTTCTGGTGAATATTAACTATAAAAATGCAAACGAAATATTTGCAATTTAATATGTATAATACCATTATCTTATAAAATGAAAAGTTACTTACAGAATTAAGAAATTCAGGAAGATGAAAATTTAGACGTGCGTGTCGCACAATCGAAGAGGCCCGATAGCTGAAATAATCCCCAAACTGAGCGTCGGGACGTCCCGGGGCGTCGCGGCTCTGTTACAGGGGCGCCGCGAAAATATTACACGCGATAATTAAAAATCTTATGACTTATTTTCGCGTTCTGTCGTGATACAATAATATATTATAATATCCTCTTCATGGGATATGACATTAATTTATTAATGAACAAATTTTAATCGGTTTGAAAATTTTATATTTATCTACTTTACAATGCTTACATGAAACAATATCTCAGGGGATTTTGGGTCTCTCTAGAAGTGGAGTACGCAGCTGCTGAAAAATAGAAAAGGAATCATTTAAATTTATACAATGAGCAAGTTTCACAGCTTTGATGAACTTACCCAAAATTACTGGTCCTACAAACATTCAACCTCACGAATGTTTCCGCGTCTCTCTGGCTTTAGTGCGTCTTGCAGGTTTTTTACATCGATGAATGTAGTGTGATCCAGGTCCAACTCCTCATTTGCTCTCTCCTCCTCTACTGATCTCGTCCGACTTCTCCCGGACTGACTGCTTCTCTCCGACTGCCCTCTTTCTCTCCGACTGACTTCTCTTCTCAACTCATCTGACTGTATACGCCTCCCAACGGCTCCCTTTTAACTTCTCGCCCCGGGAGTTCCCCGCCATCGGTTTTTTCACCAAATTCTGGGGTTCCCCGCCATCGGGACATTCCCGCCACCATTTTTTACACACGCCATCCCCATCGGGAGTTTACCCACTTTCTGTCAATTCTACATTGTTGTTGGCCTCTATTGTCGCGCACAAAACTTCCTTCATTTTAGGCCCAACTGCACTTCACAACGACACTGTGGAACCAAAATCAGGTGGCACCTGCGTTTTTACATTACATTATATAATGGGACAAAATCTGCTCAAATTACATTTGCATTGAAACGTGGAAACTGTCCAGGAATAACTTTAAATGGAAATCCCATACCACCTAAAGAAACCGTTAATTATTTAGGAGTACACCTGGATAGAAGATTAACTTTGCACCCACACATTATCAACAAAAGGGAAAAACATGGCCAAAAATTTAGCCAAATGTAATGGCTGCTGGGCAGAAAATCTCCTTTATCCATTGAAAATAAGCTCCTGTTATGTAAAACTATCACAAAACCAATCTGGACGTATGAATTACCACTCTGGGGAACCGCAAGCTCATCTAGCTTAGATATAATACAGAGGTTCCAAAACAAAGTACTCAGGGCAATAGTAAACGAACCTTAGTATGTTCCCAACACAGTCATATATTCTGACCCTCAGTCCGCCAAGAAATAAATAATTTAGATTTTAGATTTATTATTATTCAATCCATTAGTCCTCGGTTGAGGAAATAGGATACGTAAATATAATATTACAAGAAATATACAAAATTTTACAATTAAGAATTGAAGGACAAAAAGAGGAAAGATAAAATTCAATCTTCAATTTTCAGTCGACGGAGGAGAAGATCGTACGTAGGTTCCCGTCGAACATGAAAAAGAAAATAAGTCAGCAGTTAAAATCTAGTAGAGTATAGTTCTAAAATAATAGGAGAATTTGACAGGACACCAGCAAACTGTTTTAATCCTTCCTATCTACGAACTCTTTCAGTGAATAATACGCCCCATTCATTAACAGAGATTTACAACTCTTTATAAACAATTTTTGAACCTTTAAAGCATTTATTTCATCCGGGAGAATATTGTATAGATTTATACCGGAATAATGAATGCTTGTTTCAAAAAGACTTAGATGATGTATTGCAACACGTAGCTGAGAGCGATTTCTTGTGTTGTACGAATGGCTTGAACCGTTTAGAGCATATAGATTGATGTTGCCCCATACGAATTTTAAAATTTCTAGAATATACGTACAGGGCAAGGTTAAAATTCCAAGTTTGCAAAACAAAGGCTTGCAAGTGGTATTCCACTCCGCACCAGATACAGATACTATTCGTACGGCCCGCTTTTGTAGTTTAAAAATGTGAAGCGCGTGATGCGAATGACCCCAGTTTGCAATACCGTAACACATGACAGAATGAAAATATGCATGGTACATCATTTTTGATGTAGCTATACCGGTTTCCCGAGCTAACACTCGTAATGTAAAGAAAATTTTGCTGAGTTTTCCCGACGGTTTTTTAATGTAGTGATTCCATTTCAAATTATTGTCAATCAGCAGACCAAGAAAAGACGCAACAGGCAGGAAGACAAGGTTACAAGACGTCAAAATCAAATGGCAAGAACTATGTTCGAGGACGAGGAAGAGTCAAGAAGATTCAAGTCATCACACCTTCCACACAGATTTAATTAAAAAGACATAATTATCATATTTTAAGATCACAGAATGATATATCATAATGTATTTTAGAGAATGTTCACTGGAGCATTGCTCTTCAAGTCATTTTTTCTTTTATGTAAGCATTACGTTAAGTATCACAAAAAAATGTATTTATTGTCTGTTATAATACTCAGATTGTACATAAAATGGAGTCAATTAAAAAAAATTGACTTATTATTGACTAGCTGGGTGCCCGACAATGCTCGGGAATTCCATTAGATTAGAGTGACCATCCGCCCCCCCATTTTCCGGGGTCAAAATGAAGGCGTAATCTCAGCTTTGTCCCTCGAAACCACCCTATTAGGACGCATATTTAGGCTATTATAAAGCCCTTAATTCTATCTGATTAGCGGTTTACAAATTTGCGTGCGTTGAAACTAAAGCGAACACATGTCCTGTATCTGAAATGATAATGCTGTCTCAACAACAATGCCGTGACCTCTCTCCCGTTGCAACAATAGGTTGGAAGTGAGAATCTGTCTCTCTCAAGCTGCCATATTACGCTCATGATAACACAGTAAGTAGTGTCTTTTTTATCATTCCACCTCCCTTCTCCCTGCGGTAAAACTGTCCCAGGATCGGCAGAAAATATATTGTCACCGTATTATATTAGCCCTCTGCAGTATTTTATTCAACATTAATCTGTTTGTCAACGCGGGATTAAACCATCTGCTATAGACTCACATTTTTGAAAATTTACCTTTTCACGTCTCCTACTTCATGAGATCTGAATTTCAGCATAACCTCCGTGATTACTCACTATCTTAATCGAGTTAGAAATTTACTGGTACTTTAAATAAGTACGGAACTTAAAAATAAGTCTTTCAAGTTCTATGTCTGTAAGATAGGCCATATCACATTCTTCCAGTCATCCAGTGTCCAGGTTTTATGATCGTAGCACCGCTTCTTTCGCAGCTTTGCGTTGACTTCCGTTATGAAGGGTTTAGAAATAGCAGCCCTCCCATGAATATTAGTTTTGTGAATCTCCCGGCGCACTTTTTTTGTTGAATCAGTATTGCTGAGTTGAGTGTTGGGTTCTGCAGTCACTTTTGCCGTGAAGTTTTATGTTGTCTGATCATAACCGTTCCTGTTTCTGTCAGTTAACTTCGGATTTCGCCAACTATTCATCTTCACCGATGATGCTGTCATTACTGTTGATACTTTCGCTCGTGAAACGTTAAACAGTTGAGCCGTTTTCGTCACAACCGCGCACCAACGATTTGTCCTCTTTCGAAGTCAAATGGATCACCACGCATTGCACCGACCACAGGTGTTAACCGTCGCAGAACAGAGCATATAATATACTCTAAGATAAACTCAAATCGTGGCACATCAACTGGGCACTGCAGCCGCGTCGTAGAATTTGCACGTACGCAGTGGTGCCAACCAGCAACAAGCCGTACCCTATAACACGATGTTCATAATATTTTGTCCAACCCCTGTATATCTCGTTTTTGACTTTTAATGAAAACTTTATGAGGTTTCAAATTATGGAACAAAACACCATGATAATATATTTTTATTGTATTAATTGATTTCCCAATTCTAATCTTCTGACTAGTGACCAGTTGCTTTATTTATTTTCATATTAACATATGAGTGATAATTACAATTATTATTAATATTATTGATCCTGTGTCAACATATTATTCTGTATAAGAGGAATTGAATAGCTTTTATTTATTTATGGGAAAGCGCATTTCATCAATTTTATTGGCTGTGAAACTTGTTATCATAAAGGCTTCGGAAAATACATTCTGAATAATAGGCTATCAAGTTCGAATGACAAACCGTTAATTGCAGCAGCTAAAAGCGAGTGTTGTAAGGTAGAAGTATTAATAATTACTCCCTCGGCAAAGCGAGTGACGTATGTCAATTCATTATTGCTCTGTTATTAAGAACGAAACAGTCTCAAATTACAGAACAATTATCCTCTTCCTGAAACGAGATTTTTGAAGGGATTCATGTTTCACTCACTAACAATAAAGAAAAGTTATGGAACAAAATTAGTTTTATTGAAAAAATAGCTGTCAATATTTATTAAAAGTATGTATCAATTATAATAAAACATAAAATTTCAGTAAAGAACAAAAGATTCTACCATTAAGCTTTATTCTACTAATGTTAATTATGAAATTCAATATTCAAATTGTGGTTTTTTGTTATAACGGTCAAAGAAAGATAACTATGAATAAAGGAATTAAATTGTAATCTAATTTTAATATGTCAACTTGTAAACATAATACCATCACCAAGCACTGAATTCAATTTTATCATTGTTTCCATTTCAGACAAGGAACCACATTTTCTAAAAAAAAATGAAGGATAATAGACTACATGAGAGTGATAAATGAACTAGCATAGGAAGGGAACTGAAAGAAAAGATGCGGAAACGTGAGGAAGACACCCAAGAGTTGACTGGGTTTTTTGGGGGGCGGTGGGCGGGGGAGGGGGGATTACAGGCTACATGAGGACATGAGCGGTAACTCACCTTTAATAGTATAGGAAGGGAATTGAAGAGCGGGAATGTGGAAGGTAGAGGTAAGTAGCCATTGGTTGATTAGGGCTCCCGATCTATAATTTAAGGATACACCTAAAAGAGATGCTCAGAAAACCATAGAAAACCTGCATCAGGCCGGTCAAGCTATTAGGTACTTTTCTCACGCCCTTCCGAATGACGGGAGAGGAGTTCGCTGTGCTGAAATTTTGTACATAAAAATTAACATGATAATGCCATTAAAAGTGTTCATAGGTTATACGATCCTGAAAGAGGCAACTCTCCTTTACTAGGATAGGAATGGCATTGAAGAGAGGGAATGTCTTCATAAGTTATACGATGGCTTATTTTAAGTTCTTTGATGCTTTACTGTTAATACTGTATTGTACGTAGTCCTAATATATTAAAAGAAGAGGGATCATTTAACTTAATTTCAAAAATAAAAAAAGTAAAGTCGACGGAATTTTGGGATCAAGTATCGAGTGAGGCCATAGCAAATCCACATTCATCGGTGGCCTATGAGGGATTAAAGTTTCCGCTGACCAAGCCCTAGGGGAATAAATTTTCTTCGCCGGGGAAAACCTCTGCTGCCACAATATTGGAACGTACGAGTATATTACACAAGGAAGTGCATATATTCTGGAACGTGAGATTTCCTATTTCTGGAAGAAGCCGTGTTTCCCCGTATTAAAAGCTATGGGTGTAAGAAATGGCTTGTCATTGGCCAAGTCGAATATAATTTTTAGACCTGGCGGGGAGAACTGTGCGTACCAAAGTAACAAAATATATATAAAAAGGTGGAAAGAGTTACTTATAGACCAGACGTTTGATAGTGAGTTATATAGGAGACGAGTATTGATATGGGAGGTCATACCACAAGAGAAAGGAGACTGCTTTCTTAGAGGCGTTGAGAATCCACACAATATTACCTTAAAAGGTATTTTGCGTCAACTAACTCTATCTGATCAGCGACTATGCTTCCAAAAGTTCCAGAGTGCCGGTGGTCAATTATAATTCCACGAGGGTCGCCACCAACAATTATTATTATTATAAACATTATTATCAAGGTATTTATGCTCATCATTTCCTTAAAAAGAAAGACTTCAACTCCTTTTATGTGTTATATGCTTGTAAATTCATTTATTGTCGGAGCAGGAAGATAATATCATATTCTTATTATTTGTTGTTGCTCATTAAATTATAAAATTATAACAGAGTTACTATTTAATTCTACCTTACCAATTTTATCACGTTCCTAAAATAGATGGTGTGTAAGAACCTTGAAAAAACCAGAGAGTGTACGAGGCATTCTCAATACAGCCAGATGAGCCCCGCACCTGGGGAGTATTACCTGTGAGAGATATCTTTGATTTATGATCCTATGTTTAATTCCCAGCTTTCCAGTTTCAGCTGATAGAATAAGGTCTGGTACACATGGTCGCGCGGCAGCAGCGGACACATGGGAAGCGACTTGGGTCATTGTTGATTGTTGGAACAAGGCAGACTGCTGGATTTCCAGTATTAATAAGATTTTACTTTATTTCAAACATGGAACTAGAAGAAAATAAATGTCTTTGGATTCTCTTTCGTCGTTAAAAACGGCAGAAAACACGAATATTTTAAGTGCCAGGTTATTTCATTGTATTTTAGCATCACTCTACTGAAAATTGTGGCATTGAGACACTAAACATTATTATTTACAGTTACAAATTATTGTTGCGTGTAGATCTTTTGCTGCTGAGTAATTGGCCTCTAAATGAAGTCAAAATTTGCTGCGACAAATTTTTGTGACGACTTTGGCTTGAACAGATATCAGAACGACCAGCTGCAATACTATATTGATCATACCACTACATTCTGGGTTAGACGTTGTATCGATAAGCCAAATTATACAATTATCTGGTCGCTAAAACTGATTTCACAAGGGATAAAAGTATACCTTTTCAGCGGCGCGTACGAGTTATCGAGGTGACAGCCTGACCACTGAAGATGATCTTATAACTTCTGAACCAGTGAATATGGGATTCAATATTTTTCACACTTTCAGTTGGGGTCTGGATTTACAAAACCTACGAGATTTAGAGAGAGTCGAGTGCGAGTCATAAGTTGTTTTTGATCCAGTTTACTTCAACTCATTTCCGCATTTTCCTAGTGGATTCACTGTTATTTAGTGCTGGAGGATAAAGTACAGTGACAAAACAGAATTGTATAAATTCTTTTATCAATATTATTCTTACCAATAAAAAATATGACACTTTAAAACTAAAAATAAATAACTTACGTAGACTTCTTTTCGTTTGTGTAGAAATTTTCTAAAACTTTCGACCATTTATTCCCAGGAATAAATCTCTGTTCCTGTAGTCCAAAATTTGCATGTTTAATATAGCTGGCCGTTTTTATATTTTATCGATTAATAAATCGATAAAAATGTGTGACATAGAAACGCGCATTCGAATAATGCGAAACAATTTCACCACTGTACTGTCAAAATTATTTATAAAATTAGAAGATACAGGAGCTTCCAATCTCTAGTCAGATGATACTAATCGATTCTGCGGATGAAAATCTGTCATACGTCCGTTACACTGGCTCACTTTATAAAGATGGATTTATAATGTATAACTGGTTTATGACGGAACTCAGAATGAGTACGAATAGATTTTAGTCCAGAGAATCGTTAATATCATCTCGGAAGTGAACGAAATCTCCTCTATGTTTAAAGTTTAGAAAAAATTGGGTTTCTACAAACGTTAACTTATTTTTTGTTTTACAAAATATTCTCTTTCCTCGTTAAATATACAGCGGCAACAAACATAGACAGTGCTGTCAGGATTCCTTATATTTTCCTAGCGGAATGCACATGTTACGACAACATTTATTGATCAGAAGAATTGATTTGTATATATTCAATTTGTCCGCAACATCATTGTCAGTATAATATCCTGAAAATACCCAAAGAGGACCGCCGATAGTGATAGAAACGTCGTATATTTAATTATACTTTATGTAATATACTTATTCATTTAATTCCTTTTCAGAATCATTTTGCTATTAATTTTAAATCTTATTTTATAAATTAAGTCAAAGCAATATAGATATTATAAATGAAAAGTCCACACCATACGGCTCTGGGTTGTTCGGTACTTCATCGTTAAACAAACCGAGAGCATTGTCGTCTGAGGTAAAACGCGCGACATATGTGTGTACAGCTCCATAACCAACAATGTACTTGGAGTCTGTAGCGAGGCATCCCCGCTACTGACAGCCCAGAAATCTCGAGTCGCGCGGCACTATTGTGTACGCTCCCATTTACCACAATGGCTGCCGCGGTGTTGTCACGCGACCACCTAAGACGCTATACGAAGTGTCGAACAATTGCGGCAGTTTTTAATTCCATCGTCATTGTTGACAGACGTAAAGGTTGGTTGCATGATAATCCTAGTTTTCTGTACAGACACTGTCCGTCCCACAGGTTAGGCGATTGACGGGAAATCGCGTATGACAATATTCCTTGAATCCGGTATTCAGGTTTGTAGCGCAGTAGAACCCGCGTCCAATTTTTTAAAACTATTTTCGGAAATTTAAATAACATAAATATTTCGGCATGAGCAAGGTGCTGGGCAGGAAGAGGGGGTTTTTCCGCGCGCCGACTTGGCGGCTCGGAATCAAAACAAAGGGACTGCGGCTGACACTTGGGCCATAAAGCTCGGACACCTCGTCGCCGGTTTCGGAATGTCCTAATCTGCCTGGGAATTTGGTGACCGGGTGGCGTGTGTTCCCCAAATGAAACAAGGGATATTATTGGAGAATATCCATCCCTGCCACCTTAGTGATAGGTGTCGGATAAGGGGACAAAGTTTTAAAGAGGCTGGCGGAGACAATTTTGAGACAGATTTTTGCTGGTGATACAAGGTGGTGGCGAGAGGATATTGAAGGAGAGTGGTGGAGAGAGATTGCTGGTGATACAAGGTGGTCTCGAAAGGAGATTGGCAGCGGAGAGGTGGACCATGCTTGGATCAGTCGAGGAAGCAGGGAAGAAAGGTTTTAACAACAAGGGTAGAAGGAGGAAAAAACGGAGTTTCCTCAATTCCGGCAGCAGCTATTGTCGACTGGCCGCTTCAAGATCCACAACATGAAAGTTACAGCGAGACGCATATGAAAACAACTCAGGTTCGTCAACGAACGGAAAATCTGCTACACGTGGTCACCCAAACCATAATTACCCTGAGTTTTTTTATATAACCCCATTTTAATTCAACAATTTTGTATATAATATATACACGCACGACCCATTATAAAATTATTGTGTTTTCATCTAATAAATGTATATATTTAAACCCAATTATTAAATTCATTAGTTAATATACCCCCATCATTTACAGGTTGAACCCGAACTATCCTCGTCCTTAAACGAATTATAACGCCCAAGTAGTAATCTGCATTCACCAATTGGTCTTCCAGAGCGAATCCCTTCTCTGTGTGTCCACCAGGCAATTGGTCAAGTAGTGACCAGTGTCTTGACATGGCTTTTCTGTCTGAGAACATTTGTCGGTTTCTATTCGGTGGATCATACTGAAAACACCACGTATCATCACCAACCTAGGGGCCAATGTCTTCATGTCTCTGCAGTATTCCACTCTGCAATCTTTTTGATCGCCAGTGAGTGAGTGAGTGCGATAGACGGAATTTTCAGTTAGAGTGCAATGTACAGTTGTTTCAGGAATTTCAGTGAGCTCTTCAATTAACCCAGTAGATGCACAACGATCATTTCGGAAATTCCATTCAATATTTGAACATTTTCTTCAACTTCACCTGTTCTGATCGTGGATCATCTTCAATGCTCTCTCTATCATCACGAAAATACCACTTAAAGACGTTTACACGACTCCTTGCTTCCCTACACATATACTGTATCATTTCAAAAGTATCTGTGGCCCTTTAACCCAATTTGTTCAATTGTTTCTTTCATTTCAAAGTTTAAAACGTACTGTCGAAGATTATTATTACGAGCAGTCTGTGATTCCAGCGCTGTTAAATTTTAAATGAAAATTATTCGATGTATGACGCTAGTTAATTCCTGCATCCATTATAATAAAAAATGGTGTTTATATTCACGTATACATTCGACAACCTAAAACGTGAGGTACTCACGTCACCCTTAGGGTTAGAAGTAGAAGTGAGTGGTAAATTAATACTGAGAAAATGGCTGAAATTGGCAGCGAATCCGCCATTATTGGGGTATTATTTGGTATTCACTCGTTGTTTAAGCTCCTGTTCAACCCTCGACGGCATTGTTGGGGGTTGGGTTTGTACGAGAAGGGAAGAATCGTTTAATATGAAGAACAAACAACTCCCATTTTATACATTTTGCTAGAGCAAGACCAGAATGCTCTTGAGGATAAAGTGTGTCCTTAATTACGTTAAATTTATAATAATAATAATAATAATAATACAAAGGACGTGTGTATAAGAACAGAAGAAAATAATTTAAAAATTCAGCTTAATACACTCAATTGCGATACTTTAAGACTGATGACGTCATTTCTTTGTGCCTTTTCAAACGCTTTCTCATTACAAAACTTTTTATTGAGTGACAAGCTACACAATACACAAGACAAGGGCAATCCACTCGAAAACCAATAATTAATAGTAATACGAAACAATCACATTTTCTCTTTTAATTATCTACAAAATAATATTCTAGAAATGAGTTTCATTTTCTGCGTAGATACATTTGTCACAACTATTATTCTGTACTAGCTCCACTGCGAACTCCTAAAAAAATTTATCGTATTTCCTTATAAATACTTAATTTTGCTCCAATATATCATGTAGATAACAAAAATTTTCGTTAGTTTCTTTTCTCATACGCTCACGAAGGCGAAAACTCTAGCATCTGTCATACAATGTCTGTGACCTTCTACAACAGTACAAGCCACTGCCACTCTGTCAACAATGGTTGCCATGGCCGAGGATTTTGGACAAAAGAATCTCTAAACTTCCGATGCACGAGTTTTTTGTCGCCGTATTTCTTGCACTATATCTGGTTAACTAGAAAAATACTTTTGTTTTATTTGCTGGCTGCTTTAGACATAACAATCAATGACATAACAATTATAATATGAGCTTGTGCATGAATATTGTCAGTAATTTTGTTCCTCTTTAAAAGAAAAATCCAAATACCTTGTATAGAATTATTTATTTCATTTTATAACCATTTCTTTATTTCTTAATAAATAACGAAAAGTTCAAAAATTATAAACTCAAATATTTACTAGAAAATCATCTGGAAATTCATGGAAACAAGGTAAGATTCACTTCGGTAAATAGTGTGCGGTGAGTAGACCGAATATATAACCACTCGCTAAAATGAGCGGTGAATCATGAAAAACCGAACGAGTGGTTCCGATCCGATCACTAAAAAGAACGGTTTTACCCATCTCTACTGTATTGCAATTGTTATGTCGCCGAATAAACAGTGTTATATTAATCTACAGCAGCTGACTAGTGAAACAAAAGTATTTTTCGACTTAAAAATTTAGAACGCAAGGAGAAAGGCGAGTGAAAAATTATCCTTCAATTCTTTCAACTAAAATTTTGAGATTCCATTGTCCAAAATAAAATCTATGGGGGTTAATATATCAACACAATTCTTGAAATTATTTTCCATCCAGTTGGGAAATTGTGAATTGGAACTCTTTTATATAAATATATAATTTTACTATATCCAGAAAATCAATAAAAATTCAATCCAGTAAAATATATTATAATATACTGGACAGTGGAATAAGAGAAAATCATATTCACATTCGATCACAATATTTTTACCATATGCCACTAAATTTAATTTTTCGAAACATTCACCCCAGGATAATTAATCCAGAAAAAAAGAGATCCTGATTCCCTCACCCATACAGCAGGGAGCACTGGGATATCCGACCGCGCGATCACATTCGTGAGTGATTCAAACAGCGGGTAACTTTTGGATGACAGGTATCAAAAGTGTTACCGCTCTTTTCTTCCAATTCAATGATCACACAAACCGCAAAGTACGCTATTTCTTTGAATGAGATCCCGATCAGACCGCCAATCTCTTTTAAGAAACCCCTGGCATAAACGTGGAAGGAATTGTAACTAATTATTTTAATCACGTTGGCATTAATTATGTCTTATAGTATGGTTTTGGAGCACATGATTCTAATCATTTATCAAAAAAACACTGAAATGCGAATATGGGAAGGTCTTTTTATAGGGAATTATATGAAAATTTACGGCAAACTGCCTCGTTGGAGTGGTAGTGTATAAAAAATACCTCCATATGATATGCAGATTGACGTCTTTCAAGTTTTTTCGTAGCCACGTCTACACCTAGTGTCGAGGAGACGAACTGCTAGTGGAAAACGAGTCTTGTGTTTCATGGAAGTTGAATGTTTCATAATGAAGCAATTATCGTCTGTATTTTAAAGACGGACGGACGGATATTGTTTCTAATGACGCACATTTTTAGGGGCAATAATTGTGCGGCGAAATAAAGAAATACGTAATCTTTAATAAAAGACGAAGTTTCTTCTGGGCATGTAAATCGACTTTTAAAAAAAATAATTAATCATCTTTACACAGTAACGAAAGGAACAGCATATTAATGCGATCTCAGTTATGTTGTTCGGGAAGGGAGCAAGAATTTTCGTTTCTTCCGCCCAATAAACATTTTCGGCAATGCAAATTTATGAATAGCGGAGTGTGAAGAATTTTTGTCTTACAACTCTGAGGACGAGTGTTCTAGTAGTTATGTTACCACGTGGCTGGAACCATGACAAACGAGGTCGTAGCTGTAAATCGCCCAAGCTTCGACGGCGCCGTCATCGCGAAGTGTCTTCCTCTCGAGTCAGGAGATGGATGCGTTCCCATTTCCCCGCAATAATTATGAATATAAATCTACATCTCCGCCGAGGAGTTATTAGAGACCGCAGTAATTAAAGTGATTTATGGGCTCAAGGTTCCTGCCTGCGCAAGTTGTTACAGGAAGAGATGGCGCTGCGGAAGAGACGACGGGGGTGGAGGAGCAACTACCGGAGGGGTGGAGATTAGAAACATCGCCCGCGTCGAATTTGTCCCTGTCAAAAACTAGTTGAATTAGTAACCCCAATATTGGCTACTTACGCAAATCTTACTATAGATTTATTGACGGGAGAGAAAATAATATTGCTTTACGGGAATTAGGAACTGAAGACGACTTCAGATATATTTTTAATATTTATTTGCACAACTGTCAACAACCACGATCCAGTTCCTCAGGATATCTTCCTGTTTTCTTCTTCACAATCGTTCGTCTATCCTTATTTTTATTAAGCATGATGAATTGAAAATTATTTAATAGTGTTTATAATTGCAAAAAATCTACATTTCATATTCATTTGTTCATGGTTCCTGCCTGCACAAGTTGACCACTTGACAGTGGTATCATATTATTTTTATTGGAAGTGTTAATAAGGCATCATTTCATTTTACTGAAATCCATTCAGTTCTTTACAATATTGTATATATTTTCATAACTTAGATTCAGTTGCATTTTTAAAAGTTATTATCTATATCTGGGACATTTTACTTTTGTGGACAACTTGGTCACTTCATCTCCCTGACTAGAAAGTTCACTTACACAAAACAATCATTACTATGACTTTATGATGAAGGGATCAGTGCCTCCGAAAATTTAAAGAACTTCAAACCTTACATGGTGCCTGCCATCTGTGAACCTCAGATGTCACCGACTTCCTCTCTCTCTCTCTCTCTCTTTCCGTCCTTATTAATTGTATACATACCTATACATACATCCTAACAGATGTCTTTCCAGAGGAACAAATAATTTTGTAATTTCATAGAAATAGTTCTTGTATGACAAGATATAATCTGAACCAATTTCTTTCATATATAGGTCTTCACTTATTTTGTTCACGTAATTTTGTGTGTAATATAATGGTGTTCCCAAAAGGTTTTTAATACTTTGCATAATTTTATTTTATTAGTTTCATTACTTTCAAAGTTCAACTTTTCACTACAAATAGTAACAGAGAGATTTCAAGTAGCATTATTTTAAGTGTTTCATTCACTATCTACAAGCATTTATTTGGAAATAAAAAGAAGCTAACTTAATCTTTTGCCATTTAATGTTTAAGCACGTCTCTTCAGTCATATAACACTGGATCGAAGCAACAATAATTTGTGTGAATAACTGGAATAAATCAGATTCAGCCATGACTGTGAACTATATATCTTATCTTATTTTTAACACTAATTGCAAAATTTTGAATAATTAACTTTGTTTCTGAGCCATGATAAATTTTCCAAAAGGAATCACAGTAATTGAGGTAAAGAATATTTGAAGAAATAAAACAAAATCTTTAAAAATGAAATATATTTTACATGAAATTCGATGTATGAAGAAATTAGATCAATAAAACTGTACAAAATATTATAAATACAATAGGTTTGTGAACAAACCACAAAATAATATTGATAAAGGCATATATCAGAACATATATGAACTTTATCATGTAAAAAATATAAATTTGAAATTTCAATAATCAATTATTAAATTTCAAATCAACTCTTTTGTATTTACATAAATCTATTAATTCTGAAGAGAATTTTTTAACTTTTAATATACATTTTTGGTATTGGATGCACTATTTGTACCATTTCAAAGTTCAGTTGTTTCTAGCTTTTTGGCAACAAGTGGATTATTCAATTTATCAAGTTGCTGGTAAACATTTTGATGGTACGTCCCATTGCGATTAAGATCATTCTGTTCTTTCATCACATTGTCACCAACAATTGTATTGGTTTGTCTGCAAAATTAAAAACGTATTTAAGAGTGCACACATTATAAAACTGTATAAAATTAAACTTTCTTTATATTTAATATACTATCATGCATGACAACATTTTATGTTTCCATAAAATATTACTGTATTCTGATATTTCATGTTATAACTTCATAATTTGTAAACATTCATTAACAGAACTTATTAGAACTGAAGAAAAATTAAAATAGAGGAATGTTCTACAATATCAGCCAATAGATAAAATAAACATTAATTTTAAAAAATTGTACTATGTTGGACATTTTTTATACGTACGTGCTTAATGTTTCAATATAAAGACTAGGTTGTCTACTAAAAACGATATCATTTTGCACACCAGGTTTAGTATCTTCATTAACTACAGCATTTTCATCAAGAGAGTCTCTTTCAGACGTATGGCTGTAAATATAGCAATGTTGTTATATGAAATTTTACTTTTGAATACTATACTACAATATGCTGAAGTTTTATACCATATGAAAAAATATTTTCTATAACAATGAATCATTGTAAGAATTACTGTTTCAATACATTAGATCTAATGTTCACACTTTGTAATAATAAAAGAGGTGAAAGAAGATTGAATTAAGTTTTCAAGCCAAATATTTTATTTAATTAAGAACTGTAAAAGTACTATTTCTAAAAGTCAAAAAATTTATAAAAACACAAGAAAAGACCAAACACTTTGTTGTGAGAAAGTATCAATATAATATATAATATAAAACAGAGAACATTAAAATCTCTGTGAGTTGATAAATAAATAAAAACAAAATGTGCTTTGAGTTGTGAAGTCTTTTTTAAATAAATAAGTATATTTTTTTTTAACTTAATGGACAAAGTTTCTGAATGTGGGGGTGTATTTTGGGAAGGCTGGAAGAGCAGAAAAATCTCACATGGAGGCAGATGGTAGCAATGAGAGAAGATATAGTAAAGTGGCGATGCTAATGTTAACAGTTTGTGACAGGAGAGATATACGTTTGGAGAAATTGAAGGTTTTTTCACGTGTTTAATCATAGGAGGGGACCACAGAGATGTGAAGTTCAATATCTGAACAAGGTGAAACCACACAGCGCCATGCCCACATGTGCGTGGGCCAATCTATAGAAGCTGCATCAACAGCAAGCCCTCCCCTTCCCTTTTACTGTATGTGTTTAGCTACTATGACCAGCAACTATATTTCAGAAGTTCCATTTTAATTAGATTCAAAATTTCAATTGTAATTAGGTTAAGTGTCTATGAATGTGAGTGTGAATGGTTGGAAGCAACATTCAATGATTGGGGAGCTGTGCAAATATTATTTTGTATTGTGAATTAAATTCTTTGAAATTCTAAGTTCACATATTTTATTATTCCCCATAATTAATTAATAAAGTCAAGACCTTGACAGGCTCATAGTCGGATCAAGATCTAATAAAGTCTTGGCTTAACACTTATCATCTGCCAAGGTGGATCACACAAACGATTGTTGTTGGTGTAAAAATATTGAATTAACTGTGCATATAAGCAGTGCCACCTGGGTTGACATTGGTGTATAAGCATTAAAATCCATATTAACAATCTTGGAGATTTAATCCATGCATTGTAACATTGCAATAGATACCTATATTTAATATTTGTGCAATTCATTTTTAGACATATATTTACTAACCTCAATGAATCATCTTTGTACCATTCATTTTCATATGCTTGCATCCAGATAGGATTTGAACCCTCAACACTGTGTTTGTTTGTGTTAGGGACTCGTCCACTAACATGTACCAAATCAGATGCATTTGATCCTGATAGAATGAAGATGAAACAGAATGAAATACTGATAAAATGTACCCAAATTATTAAAATTAGTTTATAATTATTCAAGAATGATTTAATTTATGTGATAAGGGAACTAAATGATTTATTTAGGAACTTCATAGACCATAAAATACAAGTGACCAATTGCTTTCAAACGATTAAATATACATTAACAGACTAAAGAAAATTCTTATGTTTTAATTTAACGATTATATCAATTTTTAAACATAGACAAGTTCTTTGTACAGTTATTTATAGATATAAACTTCTTATTGGTTACATGTATAGTATATAGTATGGTTTTTTTTGCAAAATTTACTATCCTTTATTGACCTAAGAATAGAATTCTTTCATGAGTAATCAAATTTCTATCTCTAACTTTCTGAAATTACTTTCTATTTTCAATATTTCGTTTCCGAATTCATTTCTTAAAAAATATAAAAATTCTACTAATTTTTTCCAATTTTTTAATGATTATCGCATTTTTAATCCCAAATAGTTCTCTTCCGTTTCATTGTAATTATTTTTTTCAGTACATACAGTTGTCACGATAAACAGATGGCCAGAGTTATAAATAACTTAATCAGTGGCACCTTTATATTCTTTCCCATTGTCGATTTCCCTATCTCAAGAATGATTTCGATTATTTTCTACACAGTTGATCTGTAATAATTGAGTTCTTTCCATATTCTCCCAACATAGGCTCTGTCCAATTTCAATTGCAGCGCCCTAAATTTATTCTTTTCTTAACTTTATTTAAAATATTTAAACATCTTTCTTTATAGCAATCGATGTAGAAAACTGTTTCATAATTTACTGTCTAATTTAGTTTCTTGAATTCATTCTATTCTCTTAGAATTTGCATTTTTTCGAATTTTAATCATCCCCTCTACTCTTTATCCCCCACTATTTTTAATCTCAGATCACTTCGTCTCGAAGCGCCGAAGGAGATGTTTGTCGCTGCGTTCCAGAAATTAGTTGATAAGGAGTCCGAGTGTGACTAGAAAAATTTATCGAAGTCTGCACTTAGTCCGAGCGAGATCCACCCGGTTTTTGCTAGCCAAGCACCCTATACCCGCCCGTGCTATTCGCTGCGCGTCTGCGATAGTGCCATACCAGGACCCGAGTCAACACGCGTAAATTTACGTCTTGCTCTCGCCGAGACTTTCAAGGCTCAGCTACCTTCACTAAACCTGCCCTGAATCCAGCCGTTTACTCCAGGGACCTGACTTCAACGTCAACGTTTGTGACGACTCAGGCGATTTCTTGGGAAGCGGCGCTTTTACTACTCAGGTGAACTCGTTGCTGAATATTTTATGAACTTGAATTTTAATGGCCACTTGTGTATATCTTCGTTCAAGTCAGCCGTGGTCAACGTATACCGAGCGCTCTGCCACATATGAATATTTGCAGCGGTCAGCTGTTCTACCTTGAAGGATGAAAATAGTAGCACCATTTTAATTATTGCTTTGATCACAGATCATCTAGCATGTTATTGTAATTATGGTCGCACTCCACGACTTCATATTGCACGTTCGAGAGAAGAGAACTTTTCTAAAAGCATTATGTTGCGTAAAGTCTCTCTCTACCTGAAGATTTTCATTTGATGTAAATATTAATTGAGCCCAATTTATTTGTGCTCTGATAAATTCCTATCACTGAATATAAAGTGTTTTTTGTATCAATAATTTTGCATTGTGTAACGATTACAGAAGGAAAATGTCTTATACTTTCGTATTGTATAATTTGTCATATTCAATTTAGTGTTAATAAATTTGTTAATTTCGTTGTTGAATTCCACTATTTTCTCGCAGCCAAGCTGTGTGACCTGTGCACCTTTAAGTATTTCCTGACCAATTCAATTCCCTTCCTATGCTATTAAAGGGGAGTTGCCTGTTTCAGGATCGCCCTCATGTAGCCTGTTAACCCCCCCACCGCCACCACCAACACCACCAAAAAAAAGCTTGAATCCTGTGGTTAGTTTTTACAGTTTATGAATGGCATGTAACACTCATCGACTCAAGAGTTAAAGGTTGCTCTGCCCTGCCGAAGAGGGCGAAAAACTTTAATTAAGTTAAAATATCTAATTGCAAATTGTAAACATAATTCACAAATAACGCAAACTTAAGAAACACAGAAAATATAACAATTCAATATTAAGTGTTAAAATTAGTTAAAATAAAAAGTAATACATTAATAATTATTTAAGACATAAGTAATTGCAAAGAATTACCAAATGCTGATACTGTTGCTGCTTTTATTTGGCGTTGATACCGAGCTCTTTGAGAAAGACAAATTGATATGACAAGAATCAACATTAGCCCTAGAAATATTGTGACACCTACAAGCCAAATAAACATCAGATCTTCAGATTCACTTTTTAACATCATTGATTCAGCTGGTTGTGTATCCAGTACATTAAAATCCTGTAATTGTAATCAATTTAACCTTTTAAATAAATGATACACTAATATAAACATCAAATAAAAGACAGAAACAAATAAAGTACTTATAACTTATATAGTTGACTAATTGAAAAGTGTTAGTTATACTAACCTGATATAATGTGCAAATAACTACACAATGGAAATCACAACTCACATTTCTCTAAATATTAACACACCATTGTCCAAATATAAATTGAAAATTACTGACCTTGAAGAGGTTGTCAAGGTGTTCAATCTTTTGATCTACAAGCTGGAGAACATCATTAACTTCCATTATGGAATTATCCCGCTGATTCACCAGGTGGAGATACAAGTCAGTCTTCGTTTTATCAACAGACCCATCTTTGTTCTCATGAACTTTGTATTCATCAATATTAACTATAGCACCAGTTACATTACCCAATACCCTGTAAAAGAGAAATTTAATTTTTGATTTAAGTAAATAATAATGGAAGTATAGTACAAAATAATTTTCAGTAAGCCAAATTTGTTTTCATTTAATTGCAATAATTTAAGAAATTGATAACCAGAATTGTATTATTAACTTTACAAAAAAATTGTCTTCAGTGGGCAATACAATGTGTTGAAAAAAATTAAAAATTTATGATTATTTATGGAATATATGGGCGCTTGGTGAAATGGTGCTACGTGAAAAGATAACAGCATATATGTTGTATTGGTAGAAGCTCAACATGTACATCTAATGGTTTCATTTTCATTATGGTATTCTTACTTACTCTCTGAAAACATCTATCTTTTCTCGAATCTCTGGTGGATGTTGACGTAGAACAAACCGTACACGTTGGTCTTCACGGAGTAAGTAAATAAATATATGTGCCATATCATACAGTCCATCAGTATCATTTACCATTACCTGTATGAATAAATAATAAATCATACAAAAAGTCTGCAAATAGTTGTATATTATTTAAAAATACAAATTTTTATTACAGTCAATTTAGAAAATTATAAAGTCATAAATTTTGCTTCAAATAATAACAAAAAAAATAAAATGCTGAGAAATAAAGAACTATGTTACTTAATTTTAATGTATTATTATATGAGTATTAACAATTGTTTTAATAAATGTCATTTCAGAAATATTCCACAAATAAATGGAATATGTCTGAAATGTATGTAACTATTTTTGTAAATTTTATTATATGTGAATAACTAAATGTTACTGAGGGAAGACATAATCTGTTACTCAGCGAAACCCCAAGGTCATGGGAATGGTATTGTAAATCCCAGATGACAGTTCAACCACAGCTGAATTCAAGTGTATTGTGGTTCCTTGGACTTGTTTCTCTAAATTTCTGTATATTGGTTTAGTACGTTAAGTGTTTTTAAAGACTGCATATTACAATAATGTGGTAAGTTGTTTAGTTTTTGTCTAATTTCTTTTATCTTTCTTCAATTTACACAAGTTCTCAATTTAAAATGTATGTAAATATCTCTTCAACAGAAAAGAGATCCTGAAGAAGGTGCTAATATGCACTGAAACATTGAATGAACTAAATAAAAACTGTCTGTATTGAAAGCTCCAGTGAAGATAATAAACAAACATTTCTCTGGTTTCGATGGATATCAATTCCATCATCTTGCAGACTGTATCAGGTTGTTAATTTATTTAACTTACTTTGGAAATTTAAATTATGTCTATTAAATTTACAGGTGTAAAATATACTCAATGATTTCCTAGATAGAGTTAGTCAAGTTTAAAGACAGCAACATTTTGTCCAAAAGTAGAACATGATTCTGTTTCATATTGTATTTTAGGCAGTCTCACAATTGGTGGAAACAATGTCATACATTGAGTTTACTATATTATCATTCTCTGTACAACTTGCTAACTCTATCAAGAATTATATTTGACTAAAGTTGTAAATTTAATCTAGAACTCAATGATATTCTTTCAAATCTTAAACATATAATTTATTTCCTGGCAAGAAATAAATATTTTGATAGTATATCATAAGGAAATATAAGAAGACAAGGTAAAAATAATAATAAACTGCATAGGAAAGAGAGACAGAAAATATGTCATCAATTTACTTTCAATTGATAGGAGTCAACTTGTAGGAAAGTACAAAAATGTGAATTTTAGAGAATCTATGCTTTCTTCTTCTGTGTGTCTGAATGGTGAGTCAACCAGCCATGCAGTGAGAATTAAAATTATGACCCACCAGACATTAGATGGCAACAATAGAGACTTGACACCTCCCCCCTCTCTCTCTCTCTCAAGGATAGGTCACAACAATAAAAAAGTAACATAGGATAAACAAAAAATCATAACATCTACTAGTACAAGAAGAGGAAGGGAAGAACTAAAAAGAAGGAAGCTAGGCGATGTTGAATTCAGAACTTTGCTTTACTGAAGGTTGTGTTGAAAAGAAAGTTCCCAAAGAGGAAGTTGAGCAGTTGATGAATTGGGCAGTAAGGTTTTAAGGATGGCCAGTGTGAAGTTCTGGTCAAAATTATTGGTGTCATGGCTTTTGACAAGAGCAGCTATAGTGAATTAGTCTTTGTACAGCTTGACAGTACTGCAATGAGTTCAGGGGAAGATCATTTAGTTTGCTTGCATGTAAAGCAGGACAGACTTTACAATTGTTCTGGAAAATGATATGGTATGACAGGCAAATTATGTTTTCTTAAATTTTATATTTGGCAATTTGGAAAGGATCTTTGAAGATTATGGTAGGTTAACTGATAGGGCATGCATGGCACCTGTTCCTACCACAAGGTTAGCAACTCAGTTTATACGGTGGAGTGTGAGGATATTGCGCAGGTTAGAAGGGTGCCTAAAGGCAATGGTTGAGCAGATGGGTTGGATTGCAGATCAGTGTGGGTCAGGTCCAGAAAGGAGTTTCACTTTTGAAGTCCAGGAAAGTAAGTTGTGGATAGGGGTGGGCTACGTTTTGTAAGTTAGTGATCGGTGTGTTTGGATTTGGGTACTTGGCAAATTGATGGAGCATGGGATATTTTTTTCTGGAAAAGGTCTAGGAGGTATTTTGATCATTAAAATCATTGAAGATGAGTACGATAATAGACTATTCCAATTACAGAAAATGCAGGTTCCGCTAAAGGCTAGGCTGTATGGGAGGGAGCATGAGTGTGTTTGGAATTGCAACTGGTAAAGTTACTGTAGGGAGTTGGTGAGTTAAAGGGGTGAAGAAAAACTCAACATCCTCTAGCTTCTTTCATTTTAGTTCTTTCTTTTTATCTTCCTCCTCTTACATTTGTGCGTGTTCCATTTGAATGTTTTTCTTTCTGTTTCTCCCTTTACTTTTCCATTGTTGTTACCTATACTTGAGGGAGGCATTTGTTGTATCAATTGTTGTCATCTAACAGTTGGTGAACCATAATTTGAATCATTACTGAACAACTGGCCTTTTCCCATTTAGACGTTCTGTCTGAAGAAAAGAGCTTAGGTTCTTGAAAATTAACATTTTTTTACTTCCTGCAAGTTGACACACACAATCAATTTAAGGTATGTTAATGACTTTTTATGCTCTCTTTCCTTTTAAATTTATTGATAATATATCTAGGTAAGAAAATCCTCTCACAGTATCAATTTTTTGACTGTTTATATTTTGATAGATTTTAGGTATTGCAATTGTTTATTGATACTGAGTAACAGTTGCATATGGTAATACTTTGATTAATAAAAATGTCATTTGAACTAACTGCATTTACCATGAAATCAAAGTATCCTTTCATTCCTTTCTGTGGATCAAAATTTAAATAAATACCCCCAGTATTAAGATCTACAAGGAATGGGGGTTTTTGTAAACTTTCTAAACCTTCAGTCAATGTCTTCTGTATTCTGCCAATTTGATAATAATGTATTTCTGCATTTGCACCAACATCAATGTCTACTGCCTGCAAAAAGAATGATAATTATAGTACTTTCCACATAATACAAAAGAAATGGGAAGTAGTAGAATGCTTGTGAATCAGTTACCTTAATCTGCATGAATTCTGTCCCAAAATCAGCATCTGTTGTCACACCACCAGTAAAAACACGTTTTAAAAATTTGGGAGGGTTGTCATTTATATCATTGACTTCCACAAGTACATGAAGCATGGTATCATCAGATGGGTCAAACTCACTTACATTTGATGGGTGTGTTAAACAATCTTCAGTTGCCTTGATTATTAAGTTGTGAGACTCGTGTTTTTCTCTGTCTAATTCCTTCAGAACCTTTGTTTAAGAAAACAAAAATATCATTCAACCTCCTTACTAGACAAAATTAAAATCTTTTCTCATAAAAATGATAATAAACCAGATTTCTTTTAATTAATTTCTATGTATTTTAATAATTATAATTATCTTAATAATGCTATAATTATTTTGTAACATATTTGTTGGTAGAAATTCAAAATGTAAACCTTTTAGAAAAAAATAATAATGCTTGCAATAAAATTTAAACTGAATTTTAATTTGTAAAAGGCTTGAATATTAATGAATGTTCAGATAGTTAATAAAATTCATAATTCAAAAGTGGAAATTAGAAATGCAAAGAAGGCTTTTAGGTACAGCCTTCATGTTTATTATAAATGTGTTGTATTTGATGGCTTTGTATTTGTGAAAATTTTTTTGTTTTCCAATTATAAACAGCAGAGTAATATAAGGTCTACTTGTGAGAAGTGAGAGTTTTAACATTCTATTTAATTTTCAAGATATATTGTAAAAGTGGCTGATGAATCTTGGAATATGTGTATGGGAAAGACCATTATAAATGTCAGAATCTGAAGAGTCTTCCTTTTTCATCTGTCTATAATAGTGTTAAGAATGAACTTAATCCTGATCAGATTTCCAAATTTTAATACAAAACAATAACACAAGGAAATATAAACAATAATAATTTTAACTATACAGATTTTGGACTAAACAAAGACAAAGAATGGCAATGTTGTGCAAGTTCAGTTACAATGGGAAGATTTTGTAGTAAAATTTCATGGCAATAACTTATATATTTTGTCCAGAGTATTGCCAAGGAAATTATTTTCATAAGTTTTGTCATCTCAAAATCACTTTAACTAAAATCAAATCTCATTACTTTCCTTTTATAAATTATTTCCTGAATTTGCTTATAATCATATCGTATTAAGCTCTCCAAGGAGCTCTGTTAACATGGCAATATATTGCCTCAATTGAAAACCTGCTATGGTGTCTGAGGAGTAAAGAGCTGGACTGCAGAAATGTGGACTCTGGTTCAAGTCTCACTTGATGTAATCATTTTCATTTCTTTACTTTATTTACCTTTCATTTCTAGTATTTTCTGTTTTGAGAATATTCTGAAATATTCCATGAATGTATAAATTGTACTGGATCCTGAATCAGTGTTAAATTTTTCACAGTATGTGCCTTTGTACAGCACTCGTGTTAAATACACATCTATAACTTCTAGGTGTGTGTTGTTAATGTATCTCACGATCCTTCAGAAACGTGACATTTCTGGTGTACATCAAGCATTAACACGTCGTGGCTTCTATTAGGCCTCGACAAAGCCAAAGGCTCCAAGGTTTGAGTCTGGAATTTGCGCCATATTCGAAACCGTCAAACGGTGCGATGGAATGACAGGAAAGAAGCGCACTGGCCTATGCTGCTGTCCAGCAGCAGAAAAGGAACCCTGCCGTCTTCACAGGAGATGCCGCACAAGACCCGGAGATGGCTCAAGGGCTATCAACGAGTCAAGAAATTTAATAAGTGGGACGACACCATTTGCCTGACCAATGTATACTTCTGCTTGGACGTAATGGTAAGACAGTGGTTTGAAAATGTTGAAGGCAAGTTGACCAGTTGGGAAACTTTTCAAGCTGAAATCAAGAAAGCCTTAGGCGATTCTGAGCATCATGTTTGACAATAACAGAAGAACTGAAATACCGAACAGAGAAAAGTGGCGGGAGTGCCCAAATGTACTTACAAAACATTCTTGCATTGTGCTGAATAGTTAATTCAAACATGGGAGAAGAAGAAAAATCGGCACATCAAATGACTAAAGGACTGAAGGGCGTTGCAACTACGAGCGAAAACATCAGCATGCAGATTCTCTCTCCCGAAACCCTGTCGATGACGAAGAACCAAAGACTGAGATCCTTGATTATCTTAACTCTTTGACAGACATTCCTGTGGACACAGAGAAAGAACCCAAAGCTGAATCAGATTATACAAGCTTTGAACTCTTCACAGAATGTGAATTGATAGTGCACTACACAAGGAGAATTATACTCATTGCTACTTCGTCTAGAAATTCTGTGGCAGTTCCATGACGCACCCTCCGCTGGGCACCTAGGAGTCATCAAGATGTATGATAGAATCATTCGGAGAATTTACTGCCCGCAACAACTGAAGGATGCTAGACGCTATGTAAGCCACTGAGGAGACTGTCAGAGAAGAAAGGCTATTCCCCAATGACCACCTAAGCATCTACTCCAGCACACGCACCATTTCAACGTATCGGAATTGACCTGCTTGGAAGATTTCCAACATCATCCCAATTAATTCGGTTTGCCATTACAAAAGCTGTAGCATAGACTGGGGAATGGTATTTCAGTCTAGAATAATACATGAGATAATAGACTGTGTGAAATAACACACCAAATGACGACTACTTACCATTCTCAAATGAACAGGATTACCAAGAGGTTAAACAAAACATTGGGTAGGTACAGAGCTGGCTGGGCTGCAGAAATGTGGACTCGACGCAACCATTTTTAATTGTTCACTTCATTTACTTTGTTTACTTTTCATTCCTAGTGTGTGTTACTGTATCTCACAATACTTCAGAAATGTGACAATATTAACTAAAATTTTCTCATTAGCAGACATCTCATGTTACTATTCCTCACCCAACAATATTATCACTTCCGGAGTTCCTCAGACATTTTGTGTAGCAGCTGGCACATCTTTGCTCATGTGCTACAGTACATTAACTTAGGAAGAATCATTTGTTTCATAATTTTAAGGACATTTTTGATTATAGTATTAACATTTAAGAGCTGCATTATACCTTATAAGCACTTAAATATTTCTGTAAACACATAATCTTTTATACAAATTATGTGGCAAAGTTTTATAGATAAACTTACATAAATTTCATGTTGATAATTATCAATATCAAAAAATCCTTCCTCATTACCACCAACAATAAAATAACAAGGGGGAGACCTTGGCTCTTCAAACTCATCAATGTCATCTTTGTCAACTGTATCAATCAAGTGCTGCCGTTCCTCCCCAGGTGGTGCATGTTCTGTAAATTTAATTTAGATCAATAAGAAAATAAAAGATTTAAAATCAGAAAATATAGATTTCAAAGCAAATTCATTATCATTTCAATTCAATAATTTAAGTCTTTATGATATTTTTAAGTATTACTACATTTTATTCGATAGCTGCACTCACCAGTAAAGCTGACCACATATTCATCAATAAGAAATTGAGGTTCATGATCATTAACATTTCTGACATAAATTATGAGATCCAGGTCAGATGAAAGTGGTGTTGGGATACCCAAGTCATATGCTTCAACACGCAGCTGAAAAGTTTTTATTTAGCAGCATTACAAGTTTATGATCATTGATTTACTAATATAGAAATGTTTTTAGGTACAGGCATCTATCATATTTGGAAAGTTTGAAGATGCTTTATTTTATTCTCAATCCATCTTAATGAATGTGAAGTTATATTGTTTTCTAAAATAATTATAAATATTAATGTTAGTTTACAGGGGTTTACAAATTTTTTGAGCTTTAAGTTTTCTTAGCCCATTCAACTTGTATGATGTTCATGTATTTTCAGAACTGGGCCTTTAAATCCATTGATAAGAACGAAGACACTTGTGTTAGTTTGGTTGATTTCTTCCTTCATTAGTTTATTATTTTATAAACATTTATTCAGTTGAGAGCACAATGTGTTTACTTAAACAGTATTTAAATCAGAGTTGATTGGGATAAGGTACTTATATATTTCATGCTAATTTAATGTACCGATGACCTTACCTCATAAATCTTTTGTTTCTCTCTGTCCAGTGGCTCCTGTAATGTAATTATGCCATTTTTATCATGAATACTAAACACTTTCCAACTTCCTGTTGGGTCATGCTTTAGGCGGTACCTAACAGCAGCATTTAAGCCAATGTCATAGTCCTCTGCTTGTACTTGAAGTATTGACGTTCCAACAGTTGTATTCTGTGTGTTGAATAAAATTTATGAAATAAACATATCAACAGAAAGGAGCTGTCATATATTATTATTGAATACTTGTCTCAAATATTTGTAACATAATAATTCCATGCACTTGTGAAAAAGAGAAAAGTATTCAAAAACAATTATGTTAAATAAATTAATTTTAATTGTTTTGAAAGATACAATTTTGACAAAACATATTTATACTCACAAATAAAATGCTGTAAATATATTGTAATATTTAACATACCTTGTTACTACATTTTCCCTTGTGGTAAACCATCAATTTGTTAGTTTTTGTGATGAGCAAATAATTATTTACAATCATAAATAATTTATGCATTTTATATAACTTTTATATTCAATGTACTATATATCACAATAAAAATTGTAATGAAATTTGATATTGAAAAGGACTGTCTCTTATAATTAATGATTCTAAACAAACTGTTAACAGATGTTGAACATTTATTTACAAATCTTTCTTACCTCAGGAACTCTTAAAGTAATGTTATGAGCTGGGCTAATGAAGTGAGGTGCATTGTCATTAAAGTCTGTTACACAAATTGATAAATTCATAAAAGCAGAATTTGGTGGTGTACCCAAATCTTTAGCCTGAATGGTTAATGAGTAATTTCCATATAAGCTTTTCAGATGTTTTGTTGTCAATATTCTTGCTGTAAAATGATCTAAATTTTCAATGGCAAACAATTCTGTGACAGAAAAAAGTATAAAATATTAAAATCAATCTCTAATTTAAGTCATAATACAATTATAAAATTTATTATTCTAACTATAAAGGCACTAAAATTCACCAAATAGAATGTGAAAAGTTTTAGATTTTTATTTTACTGACTTTAAAAAAATTAAATTCAAAGCCTATTAAATACTATATTACAGGATTATTAAATTATTAATACCTAAGATTGTATATGTTTGTGTTTGTAAATCATTTAAATTACCTAAAGAATTTCCAGAAATGATAGTGAAATGAATTTTTCCATTTGGCGTGTTTGGGTCATCAGCATCTGATGCTTTTAGAAGAGTAACAGTTTCATGAATTTCATGAAATTCTGTTATGGATACACATCCATATATCTGTTCAAATACAGGAGTCTCATCATTCACATCAACTATGTTAACCCTACAAACAAAAGTAAAATCACATATATAACTTATATGCTTTGTCAATATATGTAAACAGATTTATATGAACACTAACCCTATTTGTTTGAAGGCATTGCGACTCTCTCCTGTCACATAACCAAACTGATAGTTATCCCAAGCTTCAATAATAAGCATGTATGAATTTTGCTGCTCTCTGTTCAGCTTGTCAGACACATTTAACATTCCAGTTTCAGGATTTATTTGAAACTTTCCCTGAAATACATATAGTATTTGGTCACTTTTTTTTCTGTTAAGAGTAAATTATTTTTTTAATTCTTAACTTGATGAAGGGTGCATTTTACCTGTGAAGACATCCTGTCTAATAAATATGTAATTTTTCCAAAATCCCCAATGTCAGCATCACGAGCTTCAATTCTGGCTATTTCAGTTCCTGTAATAATAATTAAGAATGTTTGTAAGTAACTTATTAAAGTAAATATATTTCAGTTTTTTGGTTACATTTTTATATGTTTACACAAAATAAGTATCACAGTCATCAATCAATATCAATACTGTTTCAAACCATGATGCAGATAATAATAAATTAGTTCTTACATAGGAGTTTCAGTTTTTAACACTTACCATTAATAATGTAAATCATATGCACTAATTTATAATATAAATGTTCAAATATTTAATATGACAAAATTTTTAATGTTTTATCATTGACTGACTGATAGGCTTCATAATAGCAGCTTATAATATCAATAAAAAATTTATTATATAAAATAAATTGATTTGTATTCCTCACAGAACACTACCAATGACTACATATTGTAGGAAACTAATAATTTATCAAATTAGCTAAAATATTCATATATTAATTATATTAACAATTAACTTCATTGATTAAATTATATAAATGCTAATTTTAAATTTAGGAATGAAGTATCATGTACTAACAACTGATTAATAAGTTTATATAAATTTTCTTATGTTGTACTATTTATTTCCAAACTAATAATGCTAATTTTAATTATTTTAAATGTATAGAATAAAACAAAGATAAATGTTTAATATTATTCAACTTCAAAATGTTAAAGAACAACATGCAATTTGTTTTTAAAGGAAATTACCAACAGGGGCATCTTCTCGAACTGTAATATTGGTTACATCACCAATAAAATAAGGGTTATTGTCATTTTCATCCAAAACTTGTATGAAAACATCAACTAAACTAGAACGTGAGGGTACTCCTGAGTCAGTAGCTCTTACAGTAAAGTTTAACCAAGGGTTCTGTTCTCGATCTATTTTATTAGCAACAACAATCTCTCCTGTTTCTGAGTCCAAATAGATCAGACTTGTACTTTTGAATGGGCCTGAAAACAAGGAAAAAATATTTTAAAGTAAATATAATACTGCTAAATGTTATAGCAATTTAATAAGTTCTTAATTTACAGATCTAATAACAAACCCCAAAGAAATGAATCTTATCATTTTAATTAATTGTAAGCACAAAAAGTATAAAATGGAAAATAACTACAGATTCAATGTTTTATTTAATAACTTTAAGTACATTAAAAAAATTCAATCATTTCTTATTATACACTTTCAAAATATAACTATATGCTTAAAGAAATTTTTATATATTTCTTCTTACAATTCAAAATTTAGATGCCAATAGGGGGTCGTCATGGGGTAGTGGAAGGAGCAGGTTGTGTCAGCGTGACGACGAGGAATGACCACGGCCTGCAGTTATAATTTTTTCTCATGCTCAGAAAGGGATTAAAACTTTTAAAATCAATTTTTGGTATTTTTTTATGAAAAATACTGGCGCCCAAAAAGAATTTTAAATCCTCGATTGCGGAGGAACGACGTATCTTCTACATGTAACGGATTCCGCGTTCCTCCGTAATCGAGAATTTAAATTCTTTTAGGGCGCCAGGTATTTTTTTTAATAAAAAATACCAAAAAGTGATTTTAAAAGTTTTAATCTCAATCAGAGCATGAGAAAAAATTATAACTGCAGGGCGTGGTCATTCCTCGTCGTCACGCCGACACAACCTACTTCTCCGAACACTCTAACGACCCCCAAAGTCTCGCCAGACTCCATTGTTGGCCCGAGTTGCGACAGTTCCTCAACAATTGCAACTCGCAAGCTGGCCTGCATTGTTGTGTGTAACTTTTCATGTTACATTTTCCCCGCCCCCAATGAATTAAAAAAATTGTGCAATTTTTTAATGACACTCACCGAACCACAGTCGTAAACAATTTGACTGACCAACGCCCTTAGTCAAAATTACATAATATTTACAAAAATTCACTTAGAACTAATTACAATTTTCTTTGACATATTCACTTCTTCAAGTAAAAAACAATTCCCGGTCATTAAAATTAAATCATAAACAAACCCTTAACTCTACTTATAATAACAAACTTCAAACATAACCAATTTATTTACAATCTTTATAATCAGCTGTTCGCTGTCAATATCCACACCTGTTGCTTATCAACTAATTACATTTTACATCCCATGTTTACAATTATTCATAAACTGGTTCGTAGATACATTAATTAAATCAATTAACCCTAAACTCAAACACTCTTTGTAATTCTAACTTAATCTCTATCTGTTTTAAATCCGCTATTTATGTAACTTACTTTCTAGCACGCGGCCTATTCTTTTTCATAGTAGGGGACAAGATGAGTAATATTGAACGATTTCCATGTTCGTCTATCATTGTTATTTATTTTTTTTGCATATGACCCCTTCCTTGCCACAGCAATCCGTTCCCCCGTTCCGCATTTAACCTCTTCATCTTCCTTTGCATCATTGAACATTCATTGCCTTTAAGTCACAGTTTGGTGTTCAACGAGGCAGGATTGTGATATGAACCCTGAGGACTGTCCTACTCCATCCGGCGGGACTTACTGTTCAGCCTGTGATAGTAAAATTTCCGTTTTGCGCCAATGTTACACAAAACGTTTGAACCAAGTCATACAAACTAATAGACTTAGAGAAACAGGCTTTCAAAACAAACTAGACAAAGAACTTGACGTGAATGCAGAACTAAGAAGAAAATCAATTAAATACATGAATGATAGTTCAAAAATAGAAGAAGTAGGTTCAGAATCTAAAATAGTTCTTTTGTCATTGATTTGGAATTAATAGTTTAATAAAATTAAATATGTAATTTTTATCAAAAGTAATGATGATACAACAAGCAATAATTCAATGAATTATGTTCTATTGAGTTTTGTTCAGCAATGTCTATTTTATACACAAAGTAGAAGATCAAAACTGAGAAATCTTGACCAGGCCAGGGATTGAATCCAGAATCTTCTGCTTGCTGGGTGGATGCTAACCCATCTGAGCTATTCAGGAAAAGGAGAAGTATGTGGCACAATATGATCAATTAAAAAATAAACATGAGCAATTGCTTCTTTTCAAAGATGCAGATAATATGTATATTAAACAACTGTCTGCACTAGTAAAACAACAGGATACAGATTTAAAATTATATAAGATGAAGGAGGACGAATGGAAAGGAGACCAAAAATTATCAAAGAGGTCAAAAAAATTCTTTCTGAAAAGAACGAAGTCGAATCAAATTGTAGATCAGCAATTACCAGCATTTTAAAAGCAGCTGAAGAGTTGAAAAAAAAAAGAAGAAATTACTGCCAGCAAAATGCAAAAGAAAGATGACATTTTGGAAGAAAATTTTTAAAAAGTAGTCAAATGATTCAAAAAATACCCCTTGGAGAGTCCTAGCAGCTCAGATTTATCTTGTGATTCAGAATTAGAAGCTATGGGAGATTTACTACAAAGGCAACTAGGGGAAGAAAATTGTACTGCCAAGAATGCTGAAATTGGAATAAATACAGATGGATTATTCAAAGTAAATATAGGTGTTCAGACTGTACTTCAAGGCAATGAATGTTTAATGAAACATTTGTTTTCACCTGACCCAATTGTGCACAGTGAAGAAACAGAAACACTCACATGTACTCATGGCGTGGATGAAGGTTTGTAATTGGAAATCATTGGCTGGTTATCATCAGTATGCAGTGATTCTTCGAGTTACGATGATCCAATATATTTTAAGAGTTAAGTTTCAGCAGAACAACAAGATGACTCAGAAAATATTACAGCGGACCAGTCTTCACATGCATCAAGATTGATGCACAGTGAAGACAATGCATGAAGAACACTCACCTGTACTCATGGCGTGGATGAATTGGAAATCATTGGCTGGTTATCATCAGTATGCAGTGATTCTTCGAGTTACGATGATCCAATATATTTTAAGAGTTCAGTTTCAGCAGAACAACAAGATGACTCAGAAAATATTACAGCGGAACCCAAGTCCAAGGATATCAAAACATTTGAAGCAATAGAAGCAAATACTGATAAATCAAATGACATTCAAACTGAACTTAAAGGCAATGAATGTTCAATGAAACATTTGTTTTCACCTGATCAATTGTGCACAGTGAAGAAACAGAAACACTCACCTGTACTCATGGCGTGGATGAAGGTTTGTAATTGGAAATCATTGGCTGGTTATCATCAGTATGCAGTGATTCTTCGAGTTACGATGATCCAATATATTTTAAGAGTTAGTTTTTCAGCAAACAACAAGATGATCAGAAATTTACAGCGGAACCCAAGTCCAAGATATCAAAACATTTGAGCAATAGAAGCAAATACTGATAAATCAAATGACATTAAACTGAACTTAAAGGCAATGAATGTTCATGAAACTTTGTTTTTCACCTGAAGATCATCAAGCAGTGACTCGAGTTAGATGACCATATTAAGGAGTATCACCAACAGTCTCAAAATATCGAACAAGTCAAGATATCAACATAATAGAAGCAAATACTGATAAATCAAATGACATTCAAACTGAACTTAAAGGCAATGAATGTTCAATGAAACATTTGTTTTCACCTGATCAATTGTGCACAGTGAAGAAACAGAAACACTCACCTGTACTCATGGCGTGGATGAAGGTTTGTAATTGGAAATCATTGGCTGGTTATCATCAGTATGCAGTGATTCTTCGAGTTACGATGATCCAATATATTTTAAGAGTTCAGTTTCAGCAGAACAACAAGATGACTCACCAAAAATGGATTTTAGTAGCTTAAATCCCTTTCAGAAAAGGGATTTAAGCTACTAAAATCCATTTTTGGTGTTTTTTTATGAAAAATACCAAAAGATAATTTTAATAGTTTTAATTCCAATCAGAGCATGAGAAAAAATTATATCTGCTGACACAAACCTCTTTCATCCACATCCCCACCGCGCTAAACAAAAAGATAATTTTAATAGTTTTAATTCCAATCAGAGCATGAGAAAAAATTATATCTGCTGACACAACCTGCTTCTCCAATCACTCCCTGACGCCTTTAAGTTCAGTTTGAATGTCATTTGATTTATCAGTATTTGCTTCTATTGCTTCAAATGTTTTGATATCCTTGGACTTGGGTTCCGCTGTAATATTTTCTGAGTCATCTTGTTGTTCTGCTGAAACTGAACTCTTAAAATATATTGGATCATCGTAACTCGAAGAATCACTGCATACTGATGATAACCAGCTAATGATTTCCAATTACAAACCTTCATCCACGCCATGAGTACATGTGAGTGTTTCTGTTTCTTCACTGTGCACAATTGGGTCAGGTGAAAACAAAGTTTCATTGAACATTCATTGACTTTAAGTTCAGTTTGAATGAGAATGAGAGAAAATTATAACTGCAGGGCGTGATCATTCCTCGTCGTCACGCCGCCACAACCTACTTCTCCGAACACTCCCTGAAGACTGCGGGAGAAGATGGGTCTAGGACGATTCGGCGCGACCATTTCGGCGCAGCCACATCGGCGCAAGAAATATTCGGCGCAAGGTTGGGCGCGGGGACATTACGTGGCGATAAACGACAATATTATTATTGTTATAAAATGAAAATTATTAATAAGAAATTGAAATGGATAAAACTTTTGTTGTGCAACCAACGAGGCTGAAATAACTGTTACAAAGAATAACTCATAAGCGTATTGTTAGTTCCATAATTACAATGGAAAACTTTAACAATGAGTTAATTCTGTATAGAAAATTATCGTGCAAAACACCAAAATGTACATTTATAATAATCCTGGTGTCGTCTTTAGTGAATCTGCCAAAGGAATTTGACTAAATAGTTTTATAAAGTTGAAACGTTATTATCAGACAAATAAATACATAAAACTTGCAATGAAAATTAAATCCATTACTTTAATTATTGATCAATTAGAAATTAACTTGGAAAGACTTGTGGACAGTAACACTTTTAACTTCTACTAGTTTTTAACTTCTGATAATAGTGCCAGAGCCTATGCTCTAGCATATAATTCATCTTTCAGAATTATCGTTTCTTCTACTAGCAGCCCTCTTCATAACATTTCTATATTTTTTTATAATTCTCTTAATGAGGAAAATAATTTTACAGTCAAAACGTCCTTTAAGTTTTTTGACCATTTAAACGTCACTAATGATCATGTTTTCTTATCATTAGATGAAGTGTTCTTATTTAATTTTCACCTCATGCAACAGTTACACCAAGTTTTAAAAATAGATGGGATACCTACTTTTCGAAATTGACAAAAATTATTTTATCCAAAATTGTTATCTTAATAAATGTAATTATAAATTCCACTTATTTTTAGTTCAATAACATTTAATATTATGAAATCATTGGTTCTACCATAGGAATTTTTCTTTGTCGTTTTTTCGTGTAAATTATGAGAGATTTGGGAGCCTTATGTATTACATCTTTAGATGTAAAGCCACTGAGATATTTCAAGTATGATAACTTTTTAGTATCATCCTCAGATTCCACATAAACCATTTGTTCAATACTTTTAATAATTACAACCCTGAAAGAAACTTTACAATTGAAATTGAAAAAGATCACTCTGTCAATTTTCTTGATGTTTTGGTTATTGTTTGTCAATAAGATAGTTACCTATTGCTATAAAAAGATCGACTTACTCAGGAATAATTCTTAATTACATGTCAAATCAGCCATTATTCCATAAGATACTATGGTTTATAATTTAGTAAATAGGGACGTCAAATTATAACGTTAGCGCTATCATAAATTTAATATTAATATAAATAGCGTTCTTTTTAATATTTGTGCTTTGCATTTCGTTTACAACATTAAAATTGGGTTGACTAAGATTAATATGAAATTAATAATTTACCCGTAAAATCACCCAGTAAGAACTAATACAAACTTATACTTATGATTTATTGAATTATGATATCCGAATTACCTTAAAATCCTGCAATAATTTAAGCTATGTTCAAATATTCAAAATAAAATTATTAATTTTGGTATCTGTTTAGATTGTAATTACAGTTATATTGGCCAAACTATGCGTACATTTAATATCCGCATTAATTGGACTTGGAAAAAAACAAAATTCAATGTGAAAAATTATTCAGCTTTGTGGAAGAATTCATAAGATTTATTAGAAAAATATAATTTCAGATGTAAAATATATTATTTATTTTAGACTGATAAAGTGAGGCGCATCACATCAGAGCAATTCGCCTATTATTATTATTAAAAAAGACAAGTAATTTAAATAAATTTAAATCGCTACTTTTATAAAATTTATGTTTCACTGATGGATAAATATTTCGATTTTTATTCTGAACACAAAAGTCTAATGAGTTATTGTTACGAATTGTTAAATGTATAAATATTTTGGCATCTTCAAATATTAATGAAAAGTCCAGATAATTTGTCATAAAAACGTAGCCTAATATTTATTTAAATAAACCTTAGATGTTTCGTCCACATTTGTGGAATTCATACTTATAGCTTATATTAATGTTTTACAACTCTCGGGTTTTGCAACTAAGTGTTTAGGAATATATTAAAAAATTTTGATAAAAATTAAATTATGTCTTGTAATGTTAAGTGAGTTTCCCGCCGAAACGGCTGCTTTACGTCCAGTAATGTTATGCGAATTTCGCGCCGAACTGGCTTGCGCCGAATGGTCCCATCCCGGCAGAAGATGGCCGCAGAAACGTTGTGTTCTTTTAAATACCTGACCCGGTTGGTTAACCGTGAAGATTTCATCCAAATTATTCACCGGGAAAGTCTACGTTCATTAATAGGGACTGCATTATTTCAAATAGAGCTGGTATTGTAGTAATTACAATAATTGTTATTTTATATTAACAGGGAGTCTTTGTTTTATAGTTTTGGTGTCTGCAGTTTGTGAAAGTATGGGGTGCAGGTCTAAAATGGCAGATGGTTTTGTTGTGTTTTGATTCTTTACCTCGCCCACAATGTGGTCAGGCATAAATTAAAGATACTGACCACATGGACAGTACAAAATTTCGGAATTTTACCGAATGGAGGGAGTGGGAGGGGTGATGCCTGTTTAAAGTTGCAACAGAAAATCAGTATGAGGGCAGTGGCTAAGAAAGAGATTTTGAGGAGACTGGACATTGTTAGCTTTGAAATAATTTTGAGGAGACTGGTTGAAATTGGTGCTGGGACAGTTTACGCTTCAGAAACTGAAGATTTCTGAAGTATTGCCTGACCATAGTCTGGAGTAGCTGATTATTGGGAGGAATCAGCCATGAGTCTGGAGCCACTGCCGAATCTACCTGATAAGTACTTGTTGAGTCCTTGCTGCCCAGGCTGCAGACATCACTGTAAATAGTAAATAACAGTGCACGGCATAGTCAATATATATATATATATAGGACCTGGAACTTTATAATGGCCCACCATACTGTTTGTAGAGGCCCCTCAGGCACAGAGTTCAGTATAAATAAGAAAAATGTAAAATGTTTAGTTATATCAAAAATAAATTTATAAATATAATTCTTTGATCTTGTTAATTATAATCATTGTAAAACAAAGTCCAATTACAAGCTTTCCAGTAAAATATGTAATACCCCATAGGTCTTATCAAAAGGGCTTACTATGCCTCTTCTTCAAGTTACTTTGCACTGAAATATTAAACAACTGCATACCTAACTATTAATTATTATCTCTATGAATTTCATTATTTCAGTTTCAAATAAATTAATACCACTCTAATTATGAATTCATATTGATTACCATTATGCTTCCACATCTACAGTTTAGCACTCTTATGCCCATATTCTGAGTTGGTTTCATTAACTAAGAGTAAAAGTCTAATAAGTCAATTTGAAAAATAATTAACAAAAGCAACTGAAAAAGAAAAATTCTTCCTTATGGATTCACCTTCTAACGAATATGTAATTGTCCTGTTCTTGTCTGCGTCGTCTGCTACAACATTTATGATTGTCACCCCATTCTTACTGTTTTCAGTAATGGAACGCCGATAATAGGGACGTCTGAATTTTGGATTGTTATCATTTTCATCATCAATGATTATTGTTAAAAGAGCTGCAAATAATAGATTTTAATTTAAATCACAATAAATTTACTTATAACAGTGTTTATACAGAAGTAGGTCTCAGTAATAAACTTCATTGTTGAGCTTTCACAAAATTGTAATTTTATTTTATTTTTAGTTGTTTCAAATAGATCTAATATTATTAATTACTTGGAACATTTTAAGCATGAAATAAACAACATACCATAATTATTTTAATGTTTCCAATTATTTTAATAAAATGTTTAATTCTAGACTCAATATCCTCATCTAGATATCAACAAATTATACTTAGAGCAGTGACCCATAACAATTTGTTGTTGATTGACATTCTATATTTGAATAACTTTAAAAACTTAGAAGTACTTTGTAACAAAAAATATGCCCTTAATTGAGATTTTGATTTCTCCCAATAACCTATCTAATAATAATTTGCACATTAAAAATCTAAACATTATACCATTCAGTCATGATTTTTGTCGCTACAATAAAGACATAAATGAGAGTGCAATTAAGTGAAGCAATGAAATTAGTGAGTTTACTGAATCAATAGTCCATGATGCAAAGAAATTTCAGATTTAGTTTGCATTTCTAATATATAAAGTTTTATTAAATATTCCTATAATATTTCATATTTACTTGATTTTATTTGTTTCTAATAAACTATTTCTATTTATAAGTTTTTAATGTTCACAATATTATTTTTACCTGTGCTGTACTGTTTACCCTTTTCTGAAGCAATATCTTCGACTACCAGGCTAAGTCTTAAAATTTCTATTTTCTCTCTGTCTAATAATTTTACAACTTTTAATAAGCCCTTAATAGGATCCAATTCAAACATACTAATGTAATCATATTCTGAACTTTTGATTATGGTGCCTTCTTCACTCCGAGCTTCTGAATTTTCTGAATCAATATGGTAGCGTAGTACTGGATTTTCATCTGGATCAAGAGCTTTTACTTGATACACATACTGCCCAACCTAAACATATATATTTTAGTTAAATCTAAATAAATATATTAATTGCTTTTATAACATACATTAACTTCATTTTAGATCAACTTTTGAGGTAAAAGTATTACATTCTCAAAGTTAATATATATATTTTTAATTTTGATTAATAAAATAATATGTTTACCCTTGTGTTTTCTTTAACCTTGATTGTTCCAGGATCTAAAAAGACAGGTGGTTTATTATTCACATCATTAATGGAAATATTGACTGTCACTTCTGATTGAAGCTGTTCACTTCCTATGCCTCCATCAATGGCAACTACTCTAAGTGTGTACAGGGAAGTTTTGGGTTCTGTCCTATCAGGATCCAAACTTGATCCATAAGCAACGCTGATAACTCCTGTGTCAGCATCAATTACAAACTTATCTTCTGCTCCTTGTTGAATTCTATATACTATAGCATTATTGGGGTGTGATCCATCTCCATCAAAAGCTTGCACCTAAATTGAGATGAGAAATTTTACTAAAAATATAAACTTTAAAATTTAATGTATACATTTAAATATTATATTTGCGTAAACAAAAATAATAATTACTTGGGGGGAATACATATGAACGGAATTCATTTTATCATATTTTTCACCAGAGTCTATTGAGAATCTGGTTCCAAATGTATGGAAGGAGTGATCTAATTTTCATTAAAACTCAAGTCACAGAATTTGGAAGTTACCTTTATTATTGAACTGCCACCTATTGCATCTTCAGGTATGGAAGCTCTATAGTGCTGTTGTTCAAACTGTGGCACAAAATCATTAACATCTTGCAAATATATAACAACTTCAACTTCAGAAGACAGGCTAGGTTCTCCCAAATCTTTTGCTTTGACTCTAATATTTATAGATTTAACATTAGCTCCTTTAAGACCACCACTTTCTAAAAGTTCAAAATCTATTGGCTTTGTTGGCTTCAATATGCCATGTATTGGATCAATTGAAAATCTATTTTCAGCATCATCTAGAATGCTGTAAACAATTTGGCTATTTTTGGTTCCTGAAACAATTTTTAAACTCATATTATTAATATTATTAGATTTTAAAGTAGCCACAACAGTCATAAATCTAATTTTCAATTTTCCTGTGATAATGCATGTAACATTACCAACCATTAAGATCCATATCATGTGCTTCCAATATGAGTGGTATTTCAAATTCTTCCTCATTTTCTAGTAGTCTAGCCTCATATTTACTTCGTATGAAAACAGGGGGATTATCATTTTCATCTTCAATATTTATAATAAGTTGCACTGTGTTCCTATAATAATAAAACATTTAAGCAGGTGTTGGAATTAAATGTATGATTTGTACAAAAATTAAACTTTCTGACAACTGCAAAAATTTTAATAGAATTTCATATTATTTGTAATTTCCTTATTGGTGTTCTCACACAAATAAATTATTACATATAGCCATAGGAGCTCTAAAGTATACTTACTTTGTCACATGTGTGAGACATAAGTATACCAAGTGCATATAAGTAATTTACAAAGAAGTTAAGCTTTAAGTTAAAAAAAAAGATGAATCTGTAAAATTTCATATAAAATGCATAATGCTAGATGGGCTCACATAATTTAGCAGTTATAAACTCCTCAATAGAGTAAATGCATAATTTATGAATCTGCTTTTTCAAATTGGATTCTACATCAATTTTTTTTTAAATTTGTTTTTTCTTGGTTTTGCTTTTTAATTTATTAGTTTTATATGTTGTTGGATGTTCTTGTATTGTGTGAGTGCATACTCATATTTAAATTAAATAAATCTATATTCTTATTTACAATGTGCATTGGTTTTCTGATGCATAGGGTGACTACAAAGTCCCATTACCCCTTGATAAATGTTAACATCAGTTTTTGTTAGATTTCACAATATGTGGATTAAATTATGACTATGTCCAATTACAGTATTGAAAAATGTATTCTTGCAAGTTGTTGGGTGCATGAAAGAAATCAATCAGAGGAGACAATTGCAGATGTTTGACCTGACTTCAGGTGCAGTTTCAACAGGATTCTCCTCCAAAACAAACATTTTTTCAATGGGAATATAAATTATTTGTCACAGGATATGTGAAGGATAAGGAAAGAAGTGAAAGATCTTCCACAAGAAAAGAATAATGTTGGCTTGTCAAGGGCACCGTGGAAAAATCACCACAGAAATCAACATGTAAAAGATCTGAGGAATTGGGTATACTACAGTCAACATCACAGACACACATAAAACAATAATAAACAGTTCTCAAGCATAAAATGTATCATTTTTCTCTAAGGAAATTTGACATGTGATAATATAGGCAGCCTTGGGTAGCAGACAGTTGTTTCAGCACCGGTAACAGAACATGTTGCAGAACTAGATTGTTCTTCTCTTGGAGGAGCATAGAATTCAAGACATATGTTGGTTTCAGCATGATGAGGCACTAGACCTGGCACATATTATCCTTTGCCATGATACACAGGCTGATATTTTTGACATGAAATGGTTCAAAACACAGTAAAACTCCTCTAAAGAACTGTTCTTCATTTTATTTCCATTTGTAGGCATATGATGTCTATAATAAGGTCTAATGGAAATAGTGGCCACCCTGTATTTGCTGCAAGAGTAACTCTTTGGCTTCAAACTGGGTGAGAGAAGGCATGGACTATGACTTTTCAATGGTGGTCACTGTCATCATTGACAAGTGATATTGCATTCCTTGTATCCTTTCAGCTTTGCATCTTAAAAACTCACTGTAAACCACATTTTATATTTAAAAATTGATATATTTATTCATTATATATTATACATTTTACCTGTTTCCATTTCCCATATCATCTCTGGCTTCAACAGTTAAATAATGTCTTGAAACAAGCTCTCTGTCAAATCCATGGGCAATAGATTTTATTGTTATAACTCCAGAGATTTTATCCAAATATAACCTACAAATATAATTTTCACTGTAATGTATTTTGAATTTTTAAGTATTAAAAAAAATGGAACTACGTCTATAAGTTAATAATGCATATTTCATCATTTATACTTTTTGCAATGTGATGAATTGTATTTCTTTCCTATTTCTTAAAATACATTTTTAAATGAGAATATCTGCAATAAAGCATAGTTGTAATAAATAAAGTGAATTATAATAAGAACAGATAAGTTTCAGATACAACACTACGGTCTGTTTAAAACAACAAATAAAATAAGTACACTAATAAAATAAAGTATAACTGTAATCAGATCTTTTTTTTACTGGCGCATATTTGGACATTTCTGCTTGGTATGCGCTTGCTAGAGAACCATTTGCATTTAAAAAATTTACACAAAAAAATATTTATTGAAGTGGAGATTCTAAAGAATGTTTTAAAAGAAAGAATACAACTAGTAATGTTTCTTAAAGTGTTTGCAAAAGTTGTTTGACCGTAATGAAATCAACGGCAAAATACAACCTTTTTCACATCACATGCAATGTTTAATGACTTATCTTTGTCAGAAGGTAAGGAAGAGCATATTGGATGAATATAAAAGAATCTACTGTGGTGTAATGGTCAGTGTCACTGCTTCGAATCCTGGCATGGGCATGGATGTGTTCATTATTGTCATGATAACTGGGGTTAAGCTGACCACGTTCCACTCCAAATTCGGAATGTGTTACAGAAGTCATCCAGGTAGACCAAGGTTCTCAATGGGCTGTACAGTCAAGGAGAAAGAAAACTATGTAATAGAATAAACTCACAGGTCAGAAATACTTCCTCCAAGACTGGTGTATCGAATGCCATGAGAACCAAAATTCCCAGAATCTTCATCCAAGGCTTGTATCCATGCTACTGTTGTACCTATACCTGAGTTTTCTTTGACAGACACCTAAAATACAAATATTCCTTTCCTTAAAATGTTTTATTCAATATTTATTTATAAGCATATATTCACTCTTTACTTACATCATAGACAGCCTTTGTAAATTCTGGAAAATTATCATTAATATCCTTAATGTGTACCACTACAGGAACTTGCCTATACTTGGGATTATTTGGCACAATTTCTTTGGCAATTAATGTAAAATTCATTACTGAAAAGAAAACAATTAATATATTATTTATCTGTCACAGAAATAACATAAAGACATATATAATATATATATATATATATATATATATAACAATTAATGGGGAAACTTCTTTCTATCTCTCTGTCCTTTCCCCATTAATTGTTTTAAACATGACAATGTCATTTCCTATCTCATATATACATATATTGGTTATTATGATAGTAAGTAAGGATAGTAAATGAGGGAGAAAGATAGGAAATACGCTTTGAAACATATGTTTGGCACAGAATTATGCTCAGAGAAAGACATATGTCAAGCATACAGAAGAAAGAAAGACTGAAAATATTCGGCGCCGCCAGGACTCGAACACCGATCGTCACAGAGCACTTTGGCCATTAGGCTACGTCGCCAGTGCATCGAAGATAGTCAGTCTTGTAGGATATATATACGATGTATTTAGTTGGGATGGATAGAGAGAAGTGGGATATATAAAAAAACAAATAAAATGGGTGGTTTGCCTGAAATTGAACTCTGGTGTCACCATTCAGGACAGAAGGTATTCTTCCTCCTGTCATCAATAGTGACACCATATTTCAATTTTAGCTAAGCCCTCTTTCGCTATTTCCTTTCAATATAAATTATTTTGGTAATGTCACATCCTTATCAAAAAAAATTATATTTACATATTTGTACCTGTAACTTTTTCATAATCTAAACGATTTGAATCCTTAACCCGGATTAAAAATGAAGCTTCATTAACTCCTTTTGGTGGTGTAACTTCAAATATTCCATCATCACCTTCAAGAAACAATTGAAAGGTTCCATTATTTCCCTGCAAAATAAATTAAGGACAATATTAGCCTGCATTTTGTATTTATAAATAATATTTTGAATTTATAAATAAAATTCAAATGCAATAAATATATCACCCTTGTTTGTGTGTGTATTGTACAGTGGTGGGCTTATGAGCTCAGGTTGCCAGAGGACATTAAATAATTTAGGAAGAATTATTTGTTTTGGCATTTTAATAGACTGAATTTCTCCTTTGATTTCAAAGACTATAAACTGTTACCTAATGATACAGAAAATATGGCCATGCAATGTGCTACATATATATATTGTAACATGAAAAGTTACACTTAACAATGCAGGCCAGCTTGCGAGTTGCAATTGTTGAGGAACTGACGCAACCTGGGCCAACAATGTGGTCTGGCAAGACCTAGCGAGTCATCATGGGGTGATTGGAGAAGTAGGTTGTGTCGGCGGGATGACGAGAGAATGACCACGCCCTGCAGATATAATTTTTTCTCATGCTCTGATTGGAATTAAAACTATTAAAATCTGTTATTGGTGTTTTTTATGAAAAATACCTGGCACCCTAAAGGAATTAAGAAATTCTCGAATACGGAGGAATGACGGATCTGCTACAATATATATATATATATATATGTTGGTGGTAAATATATTCATTTCCAGATATTTATTTTTTTAGAAATCATAGAATTATTCCATTGAGTGTCAATAAGTCTACATTATAACTGGATGTAATCATATTAAGATTTTTATATAAAGGAAATAAATTTAAAAATAGACCAGGAATTTGTGAAAAAATGCAATGTAGTAATATTATTACACTCATCTATTCAAAATGTCACTCTGTGTTAATTATACTTCCTTAGAAGCCCAAGAACTAATTATATGACCAATTTATTGAGAAAAACTTTGATCTTTACTCAAATATTAAGTTTTTCTTTTCGTAAGTAACATCAACTAAAGAATTATATATTTTTAAAAATAAATTCAATTGTTTATTTTACAAGTAGCTTTTAAAGAGTTCTGCATGTACAGTATCTTAGTTACCTGATCATGGTCAAATATTTCTGGAATTGCATCACCAAGAAAAGTAAGTGGAGAGTTGATCTGAGAATTTTCAGAAATTTCACATTCATAATGATTACTCCTAAAGGTGGGGGATTCATCATTGACATCTGTTACTATAATAGTGACTTCTGTTTCTGCTGTTGGAGCAGGAGATATTAATGAAGCTTGCTCAGTAGCCTGCAGAAATATAATGCATAGCTATAATTTTATTTCACAAGTTCAAATTTAATTTGCACATGCTTTTTACTAAGTAGTATAATTATAATAATCAAGAATAATGAGTAATAAAAATACTTAGTAATGATGAAAAAACTTGTTTAAGTAATTGGAAGTGCAGGAATTACATAACATTGTACTGTCTGAATATAATAAGCTTAAGCAAGATACTTATTATAATAAATAAAAAGACGGCCAATAAGTCAGTAATCATTTTATTACTATTTAATTAAAACAAATATGATGTCCTGTCTACCTTTTGAGACTTTATCAGCATAGGCTACTACAAGCATCACATAACAATAGATTAAATATGGGTTCTGTGTTACACTATTTTATATATAAAACATGGTTCCAAACTTACAAATTTAGCAGTTCATTATCTTCACTCTGTGACTACCTCAGCCAAAATGATTATTAAATGTATGAACTATTAACAAGAGAGGAATTTGGTGTCTCCTGTGATGGTGACTAAATTTTAACAATGGAAAGGAATTGTAAAAAGTTCAACTATTAAAACAAAAGAGAATCATATATATTGTTCAAATTACTAGTATCATTTTTTACATTCAGTGCATGAGGGTTGAATCTGATACATAACATTTCACTCATCATTCTCGAGAAGTTACTATTTTCTTTCTCTAAAATTTCCACATTTTGCCAATAGAAATTATGATTCTTAATATGTATGTGTTTGGCTACAACTGTGCACTTTTGAATGTCTAATTTGATGTTGTTTTTGTTTTTTAATGTGACTTTATAAAGTACTTTTAGTTTGTCCAATAAACATATTACAATCTAAACAATTAATTTTTCAGATAGCATCATGTCTTTCCAGAAAGTTAATTACATTTTTAACGAAATTAAATTATTTATGGATTTTAAAACAACACCTATACTGTAATGAAATGAGTCAATTAGCTATAAAAGGTAAAATGATGAAATTCATTTTAAAGCTATTAATCTTTTTAACATATACATTCTTGTCAGAATACCTGATTTCTAATTTTGACATGTTTGATTATGAAATTAATTGTATAATAATTTAATAAAAATATTAGTAACTTTATTTAGATTTTCACTGTGGTACTTGTAATGTGACAACTTGTCAGTCTTATCAACCAGATTATAAACCATGGCTTTCTTTTGGACAGTGGGGTGATTGGACATATAATTAAAAACGCTCCCAGAATATGTGGATTTTCTGATACCAATTGGTAATAATTTTGTTATTTAAAACCCTTATCATAACATCAAGAAAACTAATAGAGTGGTTCTATTTTTACAAGTAAAATTTAAATTTTGATGGTAATTATTGGAAACTTGGATTAAATTATCTAATTTAGTTTTTGTAATGATGCAAGAAATATCATCCACATATCTAAAGAATGTTATTGGTTTAAAATCTAATAATTTGGAAATCTCATGTATCTCATTATTATATTATACTAGCTGCCCTAATGAAGAAAATGAGACAAAATTTTCCGTTTACAGTACGACCATGTAATGAAATAAAATTACAATTAAATAATTCGACCATACTTTATTGTAATGCACAACATTTTTCGTTTTTACTTCTGAAGAGAAAACAAATAGCGCCGATGGTTTGCCGACTCGAGCACGGAACGTACAATTGCCCATGCGAAAAACACGGCAATTCAACGTTTATTCCACACACTCCTAACGATTGACCTTGGGATTTATTAATTGTCATTGCGAATGCAAGGCTCTCCGGAAACTTGACACGCTTAAATTCGAAAGGAATGTTGGTTGGCATTAGTCGTATTCTTGGAATAAGTAAGTTACATCCTATGATTATAGTATCTTCAATAAAATTTTTCATAATTTTTTTAACGGCGAGTCTTGTCCCGTAGCACAATTTCGGCGGATTCAGATTGAGTAGCATGATTATCACCGAGCCAACCTTGAGTTGTAAATTGTGAGGCGGTAATCATGACAAACCCAATGTATTCAGTTGGATAATTGACCACTTCATTTAAATCGGTAATGGAATCGATCGACTTAAATGAATACATTTGTCTATCAATTTGATTGAGAATTTTTAATTCAAATCATGTGCATCCTTATTTTTTGCTTCTAAAAGGGCTCTTTTTCGCCCAACCAATTATTTGGGAAAACTTTCGATATTAATTCTTCCTTTGACGTTTTTCTTCTACACATGAACCTTGTCCTGACAATAACGAACACAATAAAAAAAAAAGAATTATCCAATTTGGTGCAGTCGTTCGGAAGTTATGCGCGTACATACCTTTCGGCGATATATAATTACTTTGACTAGATACACGATTCTCTTTTGTTGTAATAGTTGAACTTTTTAAAATTATTTTTCTGTTGTTAAAATTTATTTGCCGAAAGCACTCATTGTCACAACATCATTTCGGCCGTAACCGTCGGGGAGATTTTCCGCAACACCAAATTCCTCTCAAGTAAATAGTTCATACATTTAATAATTATTTCAGCCGAGGGAGTTCATGGAGTGAACCGTATTTTATATATAAAAAATTATAACATAGAACCATATATATTCTAATGTTATGTTTGTAGTATACCTGAAAATATCTCAAAAGGGAGACGAAACGTCGTATTTATATTAATTAAATGATAATAAAATTAATTGCTGACTGCTGGCCGTCTTTTTATTTATTAAAGCTTTAAGTCAGGAAATTATGTTTGAATTTAATATAATTTACCTGATGTAGTTTACAAATATGGACGAAACATTGTAGATTTATTACATAAATATAAAATTGTAAATGCTGACCAATTAGTCGTATTGTTTGTTTATTTATTACAACATACTTACTATTACTTTTAATATATATGCTCCATTGCTGTTTGATGGACTTTCTCTATCTAATTTCTTCTTGGAATATAATATTCCCGTTTTTGAATCAATCATAAATGTCTCCAAAGTACCTTGTAACAGAGAATAGCTGATTTCGTTGTTAATACCTCTATCTCCATCAACTGCCTTCACTGCAAATGTATACATTGAATTTTATACCAGTTTTAAGATAAATGCTTACCAATTCATTATTAATCTTATCTTTTTATGTGGTATACAGAAAATAATATAATTTTAATTTGAAGTTTTATAGGAGAATATATCACACAGAATTAGGAGAGCGAACATTAAAATGTTATTCAGCTTAAAAATTTAAGAATGTAATATTTTGTTTTTTTAATCTGTGTTTTTAAATATTATTTAATGAGAATCATACCTTGTAAAACTGAAGTTCCTATAGGGGCATCTTCACTGACTCTACTGACAGGAGGAACATAAACAAACTCTGGGGCTTGGTCTTCTACATCTTGAACTTTTAACAATATAGCAGCAGTTCCAGTATTTACCTAATTAAAAGACAGTTGGAAAAAAATTGAAACATACACTATGATTGTGTTATATTACGTAAACTGAAAACTAATACGTGACCATTAATAATCAATTGAATATAATAAATTATGTCCATGGTATTCTGCGTGAGTGCAGCGGCGGCGGCGGCAGCCACGACGACGTTCGTGGAAAACAAAATGGATCATTACTTAAATAAAAAGTTAGTTAAACTTAAGCATTATTTTACGTAGCTTAACAGATATATAAACATTTCGCCGACAGGTTACTTGAGGGCATAATCTACCCTGTTGCAAGTTTGATGTCTTCGGTCTGAAAGGAAGGGAATAAATATTCGAAAGATTGACAGAAACCTTCTCTGGAGTGTGCACTAGAAAACAAAAAAATTTCATGGCAATCGGATGAATTGTATTAGAACGCATAAGGGACAAACATTATAAGTCGCAGTGCCATTGCTGAGACTTCCCGTTCTTTCTATCTATTTTTCTGGCATTCAGCCTCCCAAACATAAAAACACTATTCAGTCACCTAAATTAATTAAAAACTAAATACATGCCCTACGTAATAATTGAAAATTATTACTTTAGTGTAGACTTACTTTAATTAATAGTGAATAAATCTTTACCAGTGGAGGAGAAATAAATGTATTTAGAGTTTCAAAGGAAGACAAATACATAAATAAAAAAACAATGTTTGGTTTGGTGGTTAACAGGCTACATGAGGGTGATCCTGAAACAGGCAACTCCCCTTTAATAGCATATGAAGGGAATTGAAAAGGGGGGATGCGGAATGTAGAGCAAGGTAGCCAAGGGTTGACTAGGGCCCCCGGGCTATAGTTAAGGATCCTACCCGGTGATTCACCTAAACTGATGCAGAGAAAATCCTAGAAAACCTGCATCAGTTAGGTCGGTCATTGGTACTATTCTCACGCCCTTCCGAATGACAGGAGTCGAGTTTGCTGTGGGGTCGCAGAATTCCCTTCTCCGTGTCTCCATCAGTTTTAGGAGGCAGTTAGCCGACTGATCCAATGGGATCAGCGGACAACTCTTGCCTTATGCAAAAGGTCTTCGACCGAAGACAAACCTCCCAAAATAGGTGAACGTGTCTCGGTATGTGAGAACTTTGAAACAAACCCAAAGAGAGTACGAGAGATTCCCGACATAGTCAGGTGAACCCCTCAGACACTCTGGGGGGAAATGCCTGCGAGAGAAAACTCCCACAGGCACCTTAGGCTCCGAAACGTGTGAAAGCGGGACTTGTTCAAAAACAATTGCGAGTTATAAGGTTTACCCTGAAGCTTACATACTAAAAATGAAATAGATACATAAATGATACCGTACTACCGTACTTTATATATATATTGAATTCAACTTTATCAAAATTCTGTACCTTGTCCAAGTACCGCGCGAAGTCTTATAAAATATATCCACATATATCGTCTGGGATTCTTGCGACTCGAAAGTTCAGTTTATTCTTTAAAAGTATTTCAATTAGCGGCAATAATGAATTGATTTTGGGAAGTTAAGAGTTCTTACTACTCAAAGGTTATCCATATTACATAAATTAATGGGTTAATTTTTTTGCAGCAATAAAACAATTTGTATGTTTTCTGCCATTTGTAGATAGATTACAAAAATGTGTCTTTTAGTTTCTATAGCATACCTTGTCATTTATTGCTCTGTCGACAGCAAGCACCCGAATTTGATACAAGAATTTCCTCTCGTAATCCAAATTTCCTAAAAGTCGTACGACCCCCTTCCCGCCGACGGTGGAGATAGAAAACATGTCATTATCGCCGTCAGTTTCTTGTAAGTGATAAACAACCTGCACAGAAACAAGCAATCACGATAATAATTTATAATTGCAACTCGTTCTGGAGGAAACATCTAATTTTATTGCGCGTACCTGGCCATAAGGACCTTCGTCTTGGTCTGTAGCTTCTACTGTGGTGATGATTCCTGGAGGACTGTTTTCTGGTAAATTAATCGTGGGTTGATATGGCTTGAAAATAGGTTCGTTGTCATTTATGTCCTCCACAAGTAGCAATAAACTTTGAGTGATGAAATTACCGTCTCCTAAATTACCATCTGTCAGTGTGAGGACTAGATTATATTCATCTTTTACCTGTACACAAATACATCTTAAGTTTAATAGGAGTATTAGTTGTTTATAGGTCGCATAAGGCGTAAACATAAATTATTTATTTAATATGAATATTGCTGTAAAATCTATAACTTCCTAGTTCAATTAAAATAAAACACAATTTCAGAAATAAGAAATGCCAACATTTTGATAGAGGGGTTAATATAACTATATTACTACAAAAAATTAAAATAGTACGTTTAAGTTATATTTTCTAACTAATATAAAAATACAGTATAAAATTAAATGGTATACTAGTCAATATTTATATGAGCTATAGATTGCGAATAGACTTGTAAGTCTGCAAAAGGGCATATATTATAGTAAGAATTCTTAGTACAGTGTCAGAATATGCCAAAGTAATTACAAGTTTTTTGTTATTAAGGAGTGTACGTCAAACTCGTTGAAATAACATTTTAATTGATATATTAATCTCATACCTCTCGGTCAAGAGGCTTCTTTAAGTATACATTGGCCTGGTTTCCTCCGAAGTTCTCTATCCTGAGGACGTCGCTTCCTACTTGGTCTCTCACTCCGAAAGTGAGCAAGTCGCCGTCAGGATCTATCCCTTTCAGTCTGTAGATCTGGCTACCTGTAAAGCACAAACGCATCGCTAGATGATAGCATGTCAGGCGCTGCAAACTCTATCGGTATATGGCAAATATTTGTACCAATTATAGCAGTCCGAACAATATATGGGAAGTATATATGCACAAATTCCTCTCGGGTTTCCAACCGGTTCAAAGAGATTATCAGTGTCGTTTCAATGGCTTGCTCTGCCATCTTCTTCAGACTGAAGTATCAAAATTCGGTTAGTATGAGAATTTATATAGTGGTTCTTATCCGAATATTAAATTCACGATGGAGATTGAGGAGGCAGGGATGCTACCTTTTCTTGACATCCTGATACATAGAAGGCCGGATGGACGCCTGGGACACAGCGACTCTACGGACCTTTACCTACACGCTAAGTTTCCACCACCCGGCTCACTAAATGGCTGCGCTTTCCACTCTTACACATAGGAGAATGATATCGGATAAGGACCACTTGGCAGCCGAAATTGATCACCTTCGAAGTACCATATTAAGAAACAGTTACCCTGCTGGTGAAAGATCACGGGTAATACATGGATCCAGGAACAAGAGAAACGGTGGAAGACCAGGTACCGATGGCAGAAATCATCACTGGAAGAAGTCACCTGACGAAAGCAGAAGAACTACTTAAGCAACCAGAACTAAGCCGCTGTTTCACAAAAGAGAACGTGTGCGTGTTTGTGCCACTGTCTAAAATATGTCATGACTGTTGTTCTGCTGCGAAAATCCCCACAAAATGAGCCTAATGAGATTGATTATAAGCTTAGCTAGTCGTGGTGAATTTTTAAATTGGATTCTAAGTTTTGTATTTATTGTCTTTTTTGATTTCTAAATTTAATTTGTTTTATTTAATCTAACCAAATAATTTGTTTAAGATTTAAAATAAATTCCAATCCCCCGTCTCAACAAAGTGTGAAGAGGAAGGAGCTGCAATGAGAGGAATTTCAATGAAGATGGTGAAGGAGATAAGTACCTAGTAACCCGAACTACCTGAGCAGGTTTTATAAGGTTTACCATGCGTCTCTTTCAGGTGAATATCGAGTACGATCCGTAAACTATAGCTCGGGGAACCTAGTCATTCCGTGGCTGCCTTTGTGTCCCTTTCATACACTCCTTTAAAATTCCCTTCATATATTATTAAAGGGGAGCTGGCACTGTATGGATACCTTAATATAGCCTATCATCCAAAAGAAGGAATCTTCCAAGAGCTCCCCCCTCTGATATATTTAAATATTTACCTCTAAAAATACAAAAAAATTAATTTTTAGATCATTATTGAAAAATACGACCGGACCGGACTTCGCGCTTGCCGAGCCGGTGCTCTACCACCTAAGCAAATCGGAAGCCATTCCCGAACCGACAATGTGAGATTCGACCCTGTTATATCTGAAGCTTAGGCACTCCTACGAATTACTCATCAAGTTCTTGCACATCCTAACTTTTAATACATCAATGAAGAATGGGCTTATGCAAATTAATAAAAGGTGCAGTGATTTTAATTCAAAGACTGCATATACGATAAGGACAAATGTTGTATAACTTGGCTGTGTAAATTTTGCAGATGAAGTTGGCTATTTACGCCATAACTCGTGTATTATTGATAATCTGATGTACAATAAATAAAATTGTGAAAAATTATAGAGAACATTTTATCGACCGGACAATCTTCGAATGAATAAAGCTCTTCTGTGCTATATTGATTAAAAAACGGAAAAATTTCTTCCAATTGAAGGTCAGCCAAAAAGGCTGAATATATAAAAGTTTAAATTTAGATTGTTGATAAAATTAAGTAAATATATAGTTTTTGGTTCATTTATTCCGTACAGTCCATTATATTAAGTAAATTAAGTTTGGAATAACAGCTTACCGACTGGCGTCTCCGGTCCCTCTTTCAGCCTTAGTACTATCTCCGACTGTCCATCGATGAGGAACCGAGGAGGGTTGTTGGCGCTGGCAAGGGAGGTTAGAGCCAGAAAAAACCAAAGCGTCGTCGCCTTGAGCCGCACCTTAGTGGCGCCGTACTCTGATGGTGCTCCTGCCATCGTCTCGACCAGAAGGAAGCATCAGCACGTCACTGCCTGCACATGGTGTCCAGCCTTGGTCACCGCACTCCGATCATCTCAACTGAAACACAAATAATTCATTTATTTATTTACTCGCCACTTACATTCGCAGTATTCCCCGTTAAGAATTATAACTTTTCGATAATGTTCAGTGCATGTTTATCCAGATCTATATTGGTCCAAAAAATTACAGCTAATTCTCGAAAATAGAAAATAATAACCATTCAATAATACAATTCATATTATTTATGTGATAGTAGTAAGATAGTAATGAGTGATTGGAACGTAGTAATATGAAAGGGAAGAAAAATGATTTAATTGGGGACTATGGACTTGGCTCGTAGAATTTTACATTGAGCACAGATTAGTCGTGACGAATACCTGGTTTGGGGGATCAAGAAACAAGTCTTTACACATGCAAGAAGTCGGGGAACACGGGTAGGTATCAATTAGCCTATATAATGGTTAGACAGCCCTATAGAAATCAGGTGATAGACCGCAAAATGTATCTAGGGGCAGATATAAACTCCGACATTAATCTGCTGATTATGAAAAGCAGGCTGAAAATGAAGAAATTCAAGAAATGGAAAAAAAACTAAAAGAAGGGAATTAGAAAAACTGCAACAACAAGGGGTTCTTCAGAGCCTCAAAGAAAATATCAATAGAAGATTAATAGAGAAAGTAAAAAGAAACAATATAGAGGAGAAATGGGTACACTTGAAGGAAGAAATGGCTAGAGCAGCCGACGAAAGATATAGGAAGAAAAACTCCAAGCAATAGGAATGTGTAGATAACACAAGAAATAATAAAAATTATTAATGAAAGGCGTAAATATAAAAACGCCAGAGATGAAATGGAAAGCATATCTATAAGAGCCGTATCACGATGGAAACCTAGATCAATCAGTAATAGAAGAAAAGGAGGAGGTAATTTTTGAAGAGTTGGGAAAAATAGACACTAAAATTCCACTCAAGTAGTTCCCATAAGTATACAGAAAAAGGAGTGGAAAATACTTATATCCTTGAATCTAAAAATTGTTGTCTCAGGTGGGAAGTATACTTCGAAGGGGTTAATATATTCCTAACCACGTGAAAAGTAAGAGACAAATAAAACACTTAAAGATGAAAATGATTATGTATACTACGTCGAAACTGTATTATTAATTTGTTAATTTCAGAAATGCTTTTTCCGGTCTGAAATAAATCGAGCTGTCGAGTGTAACTATAGCAGCAAACAATGTAACAGCATTCTTTTATAATTAAAAGTAGTTGTGGTGGCAGCCATGTTACAAATGGTTGCAGACTCTGATTCTTGAATAAGAAAAGAAACCCGACAGAGAGCCTCTGTGTTAACTGTATATAATTTTCATTAACTTGAGAATTATATTTAATTGAACTGTAGGCTGCCTATTGCGTTTATTTTTCCTATTCGCCACATCAAACGGCGCTATTTAACAAGGTAATCTGATTTTTTCAAGAAAAGTACGATGTATAATTAATTTAATCAATTTTATAATATCAGTCTGGTTGCGACATGACGCAACAGCTAAGAGTAAGTAACGTGTTTCGCTTTTCTGAAAGTGAACGTTTCGCGGCGGATTTGTTATGGCGGATATTTAAAGACAAATCTGGCCCTCGTGTCAAGGACAGGTCCCGCAGCTGTAATTACGGTTCCTCTGTCCATTTGTTTGTGGGCTTTGACCCCACGGGGCCGGTTTTGCTGGAACCTGTTGGAAATGACCCGCAGCTTGCCATCTTCAACTTCCGCACTGGCCGCATGTCAAGCAGAGAGATGCAAATTTCCCTGCGGCCTGAATTAAGAAAAGCGCTGACGAGAATTAGATTATAAAAGCAGCTCTCATTAAGTACTATCACACTACGCGTAAGAGTGTTATAATGGGTTTGAAATAATAATTATCTACGGCGATGAGTGTAACTTTGAATCAACCATCACAACGCTTGAAATAAAGACCTCGTCCAGCAGCGTTACCATTCAATCGCGGTGTCAGTTTACTGTTTTCAGTGAGTTCTATAAGACGTTTGTTTCGTGTAGTAAAATTGCTTCCCTTCACGAGAACACACCAGTGGACTTCCTATTTAAAACGGACGATAGTTACATATTATTAAGAATACATATACATGGTTTATAATAATTCAAGGTAACCATACACTGGAAGGAGACGTTGAACACGAGAAACCATTCTCAGTGCACTTCTAAAGAGTATCATTTAGCTCTTATCTTCAGATCAAGGATATGTAAAAGTAGGAAACTAATCTTTATTACTCATATACTATGGATAAGCGTATAGCGTTATCTATAAATCGTTTAAAATGTATAAATGTCATTTATAATATGAAATCGATTTTGTTAACTTAATATAGTCTTAAAAGTAACGATTATTATCCTTTATAATCCAATTCTGTCCAATATAAAGTTCCTAAAACGATTTCAAATTATACACGCGTATTTTTGTTAGCTTAAAATATTATAGCGCACTTCCCAGTTTATTTAATTATTATTTTATTTCTTTTTTAAATTAATATTTACGTTAATTATTGCGCACGTCTGGTAAAACGTTGCCAGGCACAGGCAAATAATTCCCGGAAGAATATCCCGCCGGTACACAGTTTCCAGTGCCAGTATGCAGGCACCAACCAATACGGAAATTGTAACAGATTTGAATGGCGAAGCTAAGACCAGTTTCTCACCAATTATGTTAACTGTAAGAAAATAGAGGTAGAGGAGAACAGCGAGGCTAAAATTGGCAGAAGAGGCAGAGAGGCACTTTTGGTTTAGAATTGACGGAGAAAGATCGGGGAAGACGGAGAGAAAAGGCAGCTAGCTGGATGTCCATGCGGCTGAATGAATCGGACTTTGCTTCCAGCCCTATGGCAGAAATCCTGTTCTGGTAAGCCATCAGAAGGTTCTTTTCTGGAGTTTTTGCGATGTTAAGTTTATTACTTTTTTCACCAATATTTCCTCTCGAGTATCCATACCGAAACACGGTAACATGGGGGTAGAATCTCATGTTGGAGTGGTCGACTATTTTTTACTTAGTTCATTTTCTTTTATATATTTTTTTCTTTTGATTTACTTCTTGAATAAATGTAGGATTGTTAAATTTAAATTTTTTATTTAATTTGTATTTAAGTGGCGTGCCACAATGCTTTCATTTCATTACTGCTTATTGAATTCACCTTGCAATAGAAAGTCTCAAGATTGTAAGTAGGCCGATGGAAAGACGTGTTTATAGCTAAGATTGGAAAAATAAAATTCTGACTTTCAGGCTCCGTCAGAAAAATAGCAATCGCCGGTAAAATTGGAGACAAAGATTAATCTGACTTGACTCGTTGGGAGTAGCTGGAGATTAGAGGCTTGTTAAGAACCGAGAAATAATGTAATGACCCAGAAAAAGGAGGTTTTGAAATGTTTGATGGAGGAGTTTATGGACAGTTACAGTGGACTTAGATACAGTTACATGGGAAGATAGAAGTTGATGTGAGGACAGTTTTTTGGAGAAGGACATCGATGAAATTTTTATGTAAAATTGATGCAGAAGTCTGGTATAGGCGTAAAGATATTAAAGTATGTGCTTTCGATCCTAATTATTTAACAAAAGATACTTTTATATACCGCATGGATAAATTTCGCTTAAGTTTCAAGCTGGGCTTTATGTTTCCTCCGTAATAGCAAACCGGTTGAAAATTAAATTTAGTACAATGTTAAAAAATCCTCAATTTTATTTATTGAGTCGGTTTGACCCAAACATGAAGTAAAATCATGAAGAAGTAACACACAAAATTCGCTAAAAGTTTCTTATTTTCAATGGTGGGAAAATGTAAATGTAAAATTGAACTGCCGAAATAATCTGCAACAAATTGATTTTATACTCAGTCTACTTTTAACTCACTTTACGTACATCTAACCGCGCAAATTGAATTTCTTTTTGACGTTTTTCGCTACTTGTATATGTTGCGGCTAGTATTGAAAAACCAAATTTTCCAATTCTAATACCACGAGAAAAGCTTCTGTGACACAAATTGACTCGAAATTTTGCACCTCTTTTCAGATTTTCGGTAACAACTAAAGAAGGGAACAATCCATCGAGAAAGATGACTGGAAATAAATTGTAGAGCCTAAACCTTTGCGTCGAATGATACGCTTGAATACAAAACTCCGTCGAAAGAAAACGTTATTCAAATATAGTCCATGTTAAGAAGCTGTTTTTTGTGTTTCTACTGGTGACATCTCCAAAATAGTCAGCTGTACATAAATTTGTGATAAATGGTTTACAATTTACGTCTGTTAAACCCACAAATAACGCCCTATAGCATCCACAAAAACAAAAATTTTGAACTATAGAGCAGACGTTTCGATTATCAGTTTTCAAGCCTGAAATATAATGTCTAAATGTATTAAGAATGTATGAAAATAGATAAAACTAATAAATATATTTTAATAAACCATCACAAATACTTTTTAAATGTAAAGCGTCTTGTTTTTCAATTAAAAGAATTTGTTGGACTTTGTAATGATTGTTTTCCGTTTTTAGAACATCAGTATTGTAAAAATTGAAGGAACGATTAAGTAATAATGGGAGAAAGTTTATAAGTTGAAAATTTTATATTATCTTTGCTTTTTATCTAGTTAACAAAAATAGTACAGTTTGGTCAATGTTCTATATGTACATGGACAATATATTTTTTGTTATTCCATCTGACAAATTGGATGAATTAATGGTTGTGAAAATTACTGTTCAAATATTAAAGTTTCTTCTGAATTGGTAGAAGATTTTGTATAAGTTTCTTCCTTTCGTCAGAAACATATTTTAACTTATAATGGAATAAGGTACCCAGAAAGATTACTGGTTGCCGTCCCTCTGTCACTATGGCAATGTTCCCTTGTCGGGTTTCATCTCCTCTGGCTTCCTTCTAATTATCCAGACAGACAATACTCGATACCTCGTCTCCTCTCCACCTACCTACTTCAAACTACCATTCCTGACTGCAGAGTTCTCTCATGTCATGACCCAACCACAACACACTCTCCTGACTCACTACTTGTTCAATAATTCATTCCCCACTGACTTATTTTTCATCACGTCTCCCCTTAGGCCAACTATTCACCGCGGTTTTCTTCATATTTCGTGGAGGAAGAAGCGGCCTTCGAAGTTCCCGTGGGTTGAATACCCTGGGCCCGTAAACGTCCTTTAATCCACGAAACTGATAATTCACACACCCGGCTGACTAGACGTCCCGCCTGACCAGCGTCTTGCTGCATATTATTGCTGTCCAACTTGGTTGTTATTGCCACCTGATTGACGCCGATATGGAATTTCTTAACCATCGTATCGCCACTAATTAAATAAAATGTTAATCGCCACATTAATTCATTACAACAGAAAAAACTGTTTTTTTAACTGTAATTTAGAAACATAAGTTTAATATGAAATTTCCATCTTATAAATATTCTCCATTGCTAAATATTCCTTAGGACACAATAGATCCTTTAATTTTGACAATACTGCTGTTCTAGATAATGCAGTGAATTTTAAACTAATGTTTGTCTTAGAAATGCTACATATAAGTTCACCAAATTTTATTGAAATAAAAATCAAAACACTATTTGAATATTTATTAAATAATCTTTGTCAGTTTGTATATTCTTTGTAATGGTCATAATTATTATTACAAGCTGTCTCTAGTATTAACAATTTAAAATATTTTCTTAATTGTCCGTTTTGCGGGTGGTTAATTAATTCAGTTACAAAATTTGTATAAAATTAAATTTCATTTCCAACGCACAGTATGGTTTAAAAAATTCATTTAATATTATCTCAAATTCAGTCATATTTCTAACAACTGCTGCTTAGGACGGGAGTGACTTCTTATCATAACTTAACCGAAGCAAAGTAATTCAAAGAAAAAAACAACTTTATTTTTGTTTACTATGTTCAGACAAAATATTTACATTTGGGTTGAAGAATCTTTTAAATTTGTAGCGCAGTAGAACCCACGTCCAAATTTTTTTATTATTTACGGGAACTTAAATAACAAATTTTTCGGCCTGAGCAAGTCGCTGGCCAGGAAGAAGGGGTTTTTCCGGGTGCCGTCTTCGCGGCTCGGAATCTCAACAAAGGGACTGCGGCTGACACTTGGACCATAAAACTCGGACACCTCGTCGCCGGATTCGGAATGTGGCGTATGTTCCCCAAATGAAACAAGGGATATGATTGAAGAATATCCATCCCTGCCACCTTAGTGATAGGTGTCGGATAAGTGGGGACAAGGTTTTAAAGAGGCTGACGGAGACAATTTTAAAACAGATTTTGGCAGGTGATACAAGGTATTGGATAGAGGATATTGATGGAGAGTGGTGGAGAAAGAGATTGCTGGTGATACAAGGTGGTGGCGAAAGGAAATTGGCAGCAGAGAAGTTACGGCGAGAGCAGATTTGTGAGGTGGCAGCGGAGAGGTGGACCATGCTTTGATCAGTCGAGGAAGCAGGGAAGAAAGGTCTTAACAACAAGGAAAAAGCGGAGTTTCCTCAATTTGGCAGCAGGTATTGTCAACCGTCGGCTTCAAGTTCCACAACACGGAAGTTACAGTGAGACGCATATGAAAACAACTCAGGTTCGTCAACGAACAGAAAATCTGCTATACGTGGTCACCCAAACCATAATTATCCTGAGATCTTTAATACAATCCCATTTTAATTGATTATTTTTGTACATAATATATACACGCAATGTATATATTTAAACCCAATTATTAAATTCATTAATTAATATTCCCCCCATCATTTACAAATTCAAATAGGCCTATTTTTCGTCATATTCTCGAATTACTCTCCTTTATTTAGTTCGAATTAAAAACAGTCACGTTAAAGGGAATGAAAGCTGGGACAATAAAGTTATTTTTTTATATCCACATATTCGTAATAATTGGTTTAGGTATCATAAATTGTTTACAATGATATCTTTTTCATCTGTAAATAATACCTAATATAATTTCGCATTTAATAATGTAGAGTTTGTATAACTTGCATAATGTATAATTTCTGGTTATATTAATTATTATACTTATTACCATGTAATGTAAATATGTGGTTAGAGCAGTTTCTATGGGCGAGAGCCCAGTAACGGAGCAGCTATCTCCCAAAGAACGGTTCAGTTCTCGCGCTATCAGGTTACGCAGGAGCTGCATTGCTGTTGTATGCAAATGACGCAAGGTGGCCGTTATAACCTTCCTCGTAAGAACGTGGGAGGCGGGATTGTTACGGCAGCGAGATGCGTCCGTTAAAAGCAATCTCTTTCCAATTTTCCCCCTCGTAATCCTCGAGATAGTTTACATAGAATTAGGTACGCATAAAATAAGCTGAGAGGATAATGCAATCGATTCTTTCCACTGATAATAGAAAATGTTCTCGAAGGATAAAAAGTTCTTCATTTTAATCACGTTCATCTAGTGTATCGCTATAATAGACTACATTTTCGGCATGAATGGCAAGGTATGCAATTTTTGTAAAAATTTTAACTTGCGTAAAATATAACTTAAATATATAACCTAACCTCACATATCCATTTATGTAAGCGATTATGATACCAGACCCTATAACGTAGAAATATGATGCAAGCTCACTTAATGAGTATTCGGTTTCTTATATCTAGATAAAAAATTATGCGTGATTATGTATTTAAAGATCCGTGTATTCTTTTTACAGAATCAAAGACGTGGACAGATTGCATCAAAACTTGGTACACGTATTCTTAAAACCCAGAGGAGAAACACGTGGAATTAATTATTATAAAGTTAAATAAATGCAATTTTTTCATGCATAAGTTTGTGACGTCACCAAGCAATACTACAGACACAATACAGGGGGAATTCCCATATTTAGTTGCGCCCAATATGACTTTCATCTAATCTCAAAATGTGATCAATTATATACTGAAATACAAACACCAGGACGATGGAAAAAACAATAGACTACGAAAGATTCCCTTAAATACTTAAGCTTTTATATTGGATAAACAGTTCTTGGGTGTCCACCCGGATTAAATTAAGCTTAAGCCACGACGTTTCGAAGGCGTACTCTAGTATCGTTCTCAAGAAGTACGCCATCGAAACGTCGTGGCTTAAACTTAATTTAACGTGGGTGGAAACACAAGAATTGTTCATCTAGAATATACACCGAGAAAATCTTCGATCTTTGATAAGTTTGTATATTTGTATTTTATTTAGAATCGTCTTTTATCATGACATATTTCACGGAACCATGGCACATTTCAAAGCATGGTTAAGTTTTTTCAATAAATGTAATTGAATCGATTGCAAAGGGTGACGGAAAAATTTAATTGAGAATTCGTGCAAATCTTAGGTTGTGTGTTTTTTTTAATTTTTGTGTATTTAATAATAGTTTATTACGAAAAAGAATCATTGTAATCGAATATATTTAATTGACAAAGTATAAAATATAACGGAATAATTTCTATCGAGAATGCCATTCCACATAATCAATATTTTATATATTAAAGAGTGTGAGGATTTTGTTATTGTTTTATACAGTGAAGCAGAATCCATACTTGATTCGCGCGCTGGATTTAAAATTTCTCGTTTTAATAACGAAAAGGGGCTAAATTTCGTGTTTTTCAGACACGCATTCCTTTGGATGAGTTATTATTGGAGTGACTCGATTGAAGGAACTAAATAAAGTTTAAATATAAATTTAACGGCACAGTTTGTTTTCTCTATTTTCGACACGTAAAATATGTAATTTTCCTAATCACCGCGGTAAACCTGTAAGTCATGCGGCTGGTCGGAACAAGTTTAAAATGATAGTAAAATTTTCATATAGATCATATTGGTAATATGTTTAGTAACAAAATTATTTTAATTAATATTGTAAATATTTTTTGTATAAACTTCGATATATATATATATATATATATATATATATATATACGCGTGTGTGTGTTAAAATTATCCAGATTTTAATATTATTAAAAGTGAACCATAAAACCTAAAAATAAATGTGGTGTATTCGTTTAAGGTTAATTGACAGCCAACAGATGTGATCCTCCACCACAAATCTCTTACTGCTTTAATGATCACTACTATAGCTTTATTGCCTGAACACTGAGTTTTTATTACCTTATCCTCATTTTATTATTTCGTTTCCGTCGGTAGCGGGGCGCGATCTAGTCCAATAAACGTTATTATCTGTTGTCTTTGGGAGGAGCCATTCACCACACACAACCGACATTTTGGGAAAACACCATGTCCTCTCACAACCCGATGTCGCCGAATCTCAAAGACTTTAGAAAACTCCATACCACGCCAACTTGTCGAGGTTTTATTATCCTGTAACCCTCTTCGACTTCTCTCACGCCGCTTGCCTTTTATTTCGCCCCGCCAAATTCCACATATTTTACCATTACGACACCAATATTAATCGCACGAAGATCATTCCTTCCATAATAATATCATATTAGTTTTTGATAAAACATTTAAGATTGCAGTGAACAATTAGCCTATACTGTAATTTTAATTAAACACAGGTATATATATATATATATATATTATATGACTGAAAAACATAGAATCCATGTCACAGAATTTTAATAATTATGATATAAACCATTCAAAAGTGAAGTTTAAAAAAAGAATTAAATATTGCTTAAACAACTCAAGTCATCTGCCCTTTCTTAATATCCTTAGAAACTCAACAAAGAGTTACTGTAAAAGAAAAATCTATGGCCACATAGGTGGTTAAAACAAAGCAGTTTTGAAACCAGTTGAGGAAGTTGTAGAAAGCAAAGACCGAGCATGGAGAGAGTAAAACATGAATAGCGGAGTAGAGATCCGAGCGATATACTGGTATCAAGAAAACGCATTGTATTCATTGTGAAACGAAGCGGGAACAACTGTTCCTTGCAAGAAGAAAGTACGTAACAAATATTGAAGAAAGAGACATAAAATGGAAGTAAATGGTAATAATTCAGGAGAAATTAAACCTAATTGAGTATAGAAATATAGTACGAAGGCGATTTTCGTCTACTTCATAATTATTATGTTTATACACTAAGCAAAAAGAGAGACAATATAAAATTCTATACAGATATCAACATCATTATGTAATTCATATAGATAAAATCGTTTCGTTTTCCCAGCAAGATTTATAAAAATTTTTATTCGTTCATTGCATTTCTGTGTGTGTATCAAATGCATGTTGGATTTAATTTAATTTTTAAATTGTTTTTAATCTGTGTCTCAACTCCTAAACAAAGGCTGCATTAGAAATAATATTCCAACCAATAACAAAACACCACTCCGAAGGCAGAGTTTAATTCCCTAAACTTTTTTTTTTGGAGGGGGGGTGATCATGAAACAGGAAACTCCCCTCTTTAATAGAATTGAATGGGAATTGAAGAGGGAGGATGTGGAAGCTAGAGCAAGGTTAAACTGTACTCATTTTATATAATTATATTTAGCAACGGATACACAAATAAGAGAAACCTGCAGTAACAAATAGCCACTACAGCCTCTTGTTATACAAGAAAAATAATGTGGCAGTTGAAATGACCATAACATCAAGAAACCGAACATCTGTTAATAACGTAAATGTAGCATATATATTTTTTATATGGATTTCATTGTAACTTCTTTTCACAATCACATGGAACAAGTACACGTTTTGAAATTGATAGATTCTAAGAAACGAAATTATAGGGGAGTAAAAGACTTGATCTTGACAAAAAGGAAAATGTTGACGGTATAAATAAGTATAATTCAAAACTGTTCGTATAGCTCAACGAACACACCTCTATCAACTGTAAATGTTGTTTAAACGAATACAAAGGAAGCTAGAAGAAAACGATAAGACAGAAAATATGGTAATGTAAATTTAAATGGAATGAAAGTCAAGATTAAATAATCACGCGAAAATCAGATAATAAGGCTGATCTTTTATAAAGTAGATAAATCAAACCCATAATTATGAAAAAGATTAAGCGCCTGGTCAGTTTATACAGCGTTCTCGATGTCACACATTTTGTAATTTCCACCAATTGTAATCACTGGCGGAAAATATTCACGTTCCCGACCGAAGGTCAAACTAAAAATTTGCTTCTATTAAATGATTTTCTTAATATAACTTAAATAAATTCTTAATTCAAAACTCCCTTTCCTAAAAAATAAGAATGATAATATTTTAACCTTTACACAGCGAATTGTCTTCATATTAATTGATATATAATTAAAGATCGAATTATATAGAAGATACCACTATCTTTATACTGTGAAAATGTGAGGTAGTGTACATCGTAGATAAATAGTAGAGCGAAATATTACTAAATATGCTCTATGTCTTCATTCCCTTAGCAAGACGGGCATCTAAATAGTGAAGTATAAATGTAATATATTTTCAATTTTCAAACAGAAGAGAAAGTCTGACTTGAGAAAGGATATCATTCTCTATCAAAAACCATAAAATGGCAAAAAACAGTCAAATCTAAAGCATTGGAAGGTTATTCATTTTTCTAAACAGTTTAAACAGGCTAAACTTTAAGTTGGCTGAAATTTTTCTTTTATTGTGATCTGTTACCTTCCAATATAATGAAATAATTACCTTGAAATGCTCATTTTTGTGGACGAAAAGAAACACACGTTGGAAGATATGTAGATTAATTTGATTATTCATAGGAAGGCTACCGCGTCTTTTGTATACCCGCATCAGGTTTATGGCTATCACGTATTCGGGAGCAGCCGTGCGCAGCTCCAGAAACTCGCAGGAATGCAGGGGAAGACTTCACTTATCGCTTTCAGTTTCACACACAGAACAACTAAGAGCACAAAGAAAGATTGGATCTTTAAAATAAAACTCATTTTTACAATGTTTCTTATTACATAATCTCTACAGAAGGCAGGCAGCAGTAATTAGAGTAGAAGATCAAGAAAAGGAAGCCGTATCAAAAAAGGAGTAAGAGACAATGATGCAGTCTGTCACCCATTCTGTTTAACTTATATATAGAACAGGCGACGAAGAAAGTTAAAACGGAATATGAAAAAGGAATCAAGCTGCAAGGAGAAGAAATAAAAACCCTAAGGTTTACTAATGATATTGTGCTATTAGGGGAAGAAGACTTGTAAATCATAATAAATGGCATGAATGGAGTCCTGGAGAAAGAGTTCAATAAGAGGATTAATAGAAGGAAAACCAAGGATATGGAGTGTAATATTTAGATGGAAGTTAAAGAATTCTGCTAAGCTTAATAACTAGGGATAGTAGAAGCATAGTAGACATAAAGAGTAGGATAGCACAGGCAAGGAAGGCTTTCGTGAAAAAGAGGAATTTACCAAAGGGTAATATAAGTCTGAATATTAGGAAATCGTTGGTAAAAAAGTTCGTATGGGTGCGAACGTGGTGCTATAGGAGAATGCTGAAGATCAGATGGGTGGATAGAATCACTAACGAAGAGATAGATTAATAGGCCACGTTTTAAGACAGGAGGGTCTTGTAAAATTAGCATTAGAGAGAAGAGTGCGGGGTAAGAACAGAAGAGGGAGGCCATGGATGGAATATGCTAAGGAGATTAGTGAGTATGTATAATGTGCTAGTTATGCGGAAATGTAAAGGCTTGCGCAAGATAGGTTAGCATGGAGGGTTGCATCAGACCAGTCTTGGGACTGAATACCACAACAACGTTTCTCTTCGCATAATATTTAACACTTATCAACGTACATTGTGGTAACAGTCAAATAGTTATTACAAGTTAAACGTGTACCAGGTAGGATCATTTTCAATAATATTTATCCTACTGTTATCGTATCCTCAGTCATGAACATGAACATGAAGGAAGCTGTTGTTCGCTTTTGACTGCCTACCTTCATAAGATTTTCCTTTCTATTACTTAACAATTTGGAACCGCTTTAAGATCACCCTATGTAGCCCGTTACCCGCCAAAAAAATTCAGTACATGGTTTGATGATATCCCCAAAGTATAAATTTTCCTATTGTTATAGAAGTATTTGATTTTTAAAACATTAAAGTAATAATTAAATATAACAACAATTAACTACCATCATTTTATTTTGAAAACATATTATTTTCGACATTTCCCTGTCTAGGAATAATCAAATGTAAAACACACAATAAAAAAACAAGTGATGAAAAGCATCTCAAATAAAACAAAGTCCTTCCAACAAACTATTTACTTCTATTCGCTTTCGTGTCAGTGATGTGTTTTTTTCTACTTCTAATAGGGCTTATAGGATCAACCACGAAAGTTTTAATGAAAAATGTATACCAATACATGAAATTGAAGTGTCTGTCTGTCAGTGTGTATGTTTGTCTCGAATAGGCTCCGAAACGGATCAATAGATTTCAATGAAAATTTGAGGGTTTAAAGCATGAGATTTAACTTAAATATTCTTGCTTATTTCATTTCAATATATTGCAGGAGATATTAATATAATATAAATACATCCATTCGAATGCGGGTTGCCTATACTCTTGATCTGTTTATACTCCGAAGCAGTCCATCCATTGTTGAAGGATTCGCGTCAATATTAACATATTGTTGGCAGAGAGCAAACTCACTGAGAAATAATAAACTTCTTTCGATCGTCGATATGATGTATACGTAACGTAGTTTTATTTGTTGCATCAGTAAATTTTAATATTTAATAATTACACTTTTTTGGGTTAACAGGCTACATGAGGGTTATCCTGAAACAGGCAACTCCCCTTTAATAGCAATGGAAGGGAATTGAAAAGGGGGATGCGGAAGATAGAGCAAGGTAGCCAAGGGTAACTAGGGCATCCTGGCTATGGTTTAAAGATCCTACCCGGTGTTTAACCTACAGATATGCAGCGAAAACCCTAGAAAACCTGAATCAGGTAGGTCGGGCATTGGGTACTATTCTCACGTCCTTCCGAATGACGGGAGACGAGTTTGCTGTGGGATCGCAGCATTTCCTTCTCCACCATTTTCAGGAGGCACTTGGCCAAGTGATCCAATGGGATCAGCGGACAACTCTTGCCATATGCCCAAGGTCTTAGGTAAAGGTGTCTCGGCATGTGAGGACTTTGATAAAGAAAAACAGAGAGAGTGCGAGGCATACCCGACATAATCAGGTGAGCTCCGCCGTCACGCTGGGGTGAAGCACCTGCGAGAAACCATATTTTTATTGTTTTTTGTGGGGTTAACAGGCTACATGAGGATGATCCTGAAACAGGCAACTCCCCTTTAATAGCAATGGAAGGGAATTGAAAAGGGGGGATGCGGAAGGTAGAGCAAGGTAGCCAAGGGTGACTAGAGCATCGAGCTATGGTTTAAGGATCCTACCCGGTGTTTCACCTATAGAGATGGAGGGAAAACCCTATAAAACCTGCATCAGGTAGGCCGGACAATGGGCATTGAGTCCGAAACGTATGATAGCGGGATCTGTTCAAAACCAGCTGCGAGTTATAAGGTTTGCCCTGAAGCGATCATAATTAGATGATAGATGAATTCAACTTTATCAAAATTCTGTAACTGTTATTTCAATTTCAGGGGAAATGGAAAGAACTATTTGAGCGCAAACGAAGTCCGGGGGTTAACTAGTATATAATATGTACTTATCTGTATCTTAGATGAAGCGTTTTCATAAGTTTTCGCGAGCTGTGATCTTAATTGAGGCAGGCGCATTTAAATAGAAGTTAAATACTCGAGAATGGCCGCATGAAATACCGTCCACTTAGGAACAAATTATCTAATGAGCTGACTAATTGCAGATTTGAAATTCGCTTTTCGTAGATACCGCGTGAAGAAATACATTTGAAATCACAAAAAGATGTTCGTCTGTAACAACAACAACAAAAAGATGAACTTTTTTGGTTCCTATTTTTAACCGAATTGCAGCTTTCGGTCGGTGACGGACGCAGGTGGGCACTCGGCGTGAACACGCTGATGGCGATACGATACATTGCAGCCGGAAGCAGGGTAACGTCGCGCGCCGGAAACAACCTGGCCAGCCTGACGTCACCTCGCAGAGTCGATGTCCTTTTACCTCGCTCAACGATACTCGACTCTACCTTAGCCCTGACCTACTTCAAATTACTCAAGCTCTAACCGAAATAAATATGGCGTGTAGAATAAGACACTAATTCCTAAACTTGTAGTCTGGAGTCTATCTCGAATATGCCATTCACATCCAGTAGTGACGATTGACTCTCAGATTCAATACGTTTATTGCCTATTCCAAACTTGAGTTTAAGAATCATTGTAACACATAACTCCGTGCATCTATAAGTCGTTAAGGGCCGATATATACTGCTCTAACTGAAATACAAAGAACATTCAGTAATTAAAGTGATAAACTTATCTAAAAAGAACGGCGTATGTTTACAAAATGAGACTTTTATTACTTTTTAACATAATTCCTACAAATATTGCAGCTCCCCGATTAATTAATTTTTTTTTGGTTTAACAGGCTACATGAGGGTGATACTGAAACAGGCAACTCCCCTTTAATAGCATAGGAAGGGAATTGACGAGTTTCTGGGAAATACGGCCATAAAAGTTGGCGTCGAGGTGACGGAGGCAGGAGATTAAGTGACGCAGACCAGATTCCATGACCACGAGACAAACGACCAGAGAAATTCCCTCTAGTGCCAATCCTCTCCAACGGGCGAGATTAAGCCCGCGAAATTGTAACGTAGATTATCGGAGCCGCGTCACGTGGACTAGATTTTCACCCTGTAGAGGGAAGCAGAAGATGTCCAGCTGGAAGGTGGACGAGGGGCGAAAGAGACAGTTCATACGAAACTCTAAGAGAAGACAGTTCTTATCAAACACCTGGAGAAGTGGGAAAGCTGTGGGGAGAGGAGGAGGAGAGAGTACCGGTAGAGGGGAAGAGTGCAGGCGAGAAATGAAAAGTTCTTAACAACCACTTGGATAAGAAAGAAATCAGGGTCGAGAGATGGAGTAGGAGTGAAAATTAAGGTTTTGATCAATCTCTTGAAGAGGATGTCAGATTTACAAAAGAAGAGAAGAAGAAAGCTAAACTTCGCCGATACCGAGAACTGCAGGTTTACTCAACTGCAAATCAGAGTAAACAGACGGCCAGTAAAAATCAAAAGTTAATCAACCTGCCATGCTGAGAAGATTACATCAATGGAGGAAGTAACGCTACGATTCTTCAGCTGCCTATGGATTGTAATTTTCTCCGAAGTTTTCCTGTGTTCCGACCCACCTACCTGCCCTGAAACTCTTCTACTTGCCGACTACATAAAAAAGAAGAAATAAGAAAATAATTGAGAACTATGCCCGCACAAAGGATCCTTTGATTATGTTTAATAAAACCTAAGCCTCGTGAAGTATACCTGAGTTTTGCCCAATTAAAGAAAAATAAAATTATCTTTCGTTATATTTTGAGTGGAGCAAATTACAATGGTAACGCTTTTTAATTAGTGATGCCACTGTACTTTAGACATCAAACAATTTAAATAAATTAAAATTTCATCCCATCACCAAAATTTTATTATAAATAAACATCCCACTTGTCTCAACGATGAACTAGTTCCTTTATACCCGATGCATACAAGTCTTTGTCTTATTGTTTGAGTCAATTTCCCACAATTTGTTGACTTCCTCGTAGTTGCTGACCTTTTTTTTCACGTGTGGCCTCCTTGAGTGGACGAAACAAATGAAAAGTTTTTGAACTGTTATAAAAATTTCCGAGGTTTGTACAACTTTCACCACACTGTAAAATCATTAAAGAAAAGATTTCAGTCAGTTTTTCAACTCCAGAAAGTAGAAACTGGATAAATTACCGTTCTTCAAATAATGTGCAAACTTCAAGCCGAAATTCAATGTTAAATGCCATTTTGAGTTTATAAATAAAAACCAATTTCATCCATCAGGTTTTGTCATCTCATCCCAGTGATGCCAACTTTAAGGCATGAATGTATAAACACCTAAAAAACGATTTATTTTTCTACATCTTTAATTATTAAATGTCCCTCGTATTTAATAATTCAGAACGCATAATTGATTACCTTCACGTATGAAGACAATGAGATAACAACGCGATTAAATACAGGATTTTTTCAATCATTTTGCTATAGCTGAAATATATTAATTTTGAGAAAATAATTACGTCACACTCCCACACACACCAAAAAAAGCTATGTCTTACACGCGTATTCATTTTCAGGAGCCTATTAATTTAAAGCGGTACCGGGTTAAGTAGTAATATTAATAACTATTTTAAATGCCACTAATCAACCATTTTTACCGTTTCAGGAATAAAAAGAACAACCAGGCCTTGTACACGATTATTATAATTAAGTCTCTTGGAAATGGTTTTTGAGATGGAGGCTCATTTTTATTAGTGAGGAGAAATTATGTTTATAATTTATTATTATTTAAATGTGGCGGTGTTTGATTCCGATTATTTTTATTTGCAGACTTGAAAAGTGATTCAATCAAACGGAACTTTTCCGGCGAAATATTTATTTGGTATTTTCATTAATTGGCTCCCTCGTAGCCAGTATTTGTGGGGTTTTTTTATTGTGAAAGAGAAGAAAAATATAATTTTCAGAACGTTGTACCACATCGACTCTCGCCACATCGTTGTCTTCGGCTCAGGTCGGACTGCGACTTTTGCGTGGCCTTTATTACGACTGAAATGTTCGTAAAAAATTATATTTTGCCGAAGAGGACTAGCAATCCTATAACGTTTCCTCGTTCATCTCGGATAAAAAGCTTTGTGTTATTATTGTCGTGAAAGTACTGAGTTTTTCTCAGAGAGAAAAATGGTCAGCGTGCTTGGTTTATCGCGGCGTACCTACATCCATAGTAATCCCCGACACGTGCACATCCTCTTGTACCTTGATATTGGTAAGTGGAGACCGGTTTTAGGGGCTTCAGTGGTCCCAAGCTACCGTTGACTCTTCCGGGGCCGAACCCTGGCTTGCGTGACGCGTCCTGGAGCACTTCCTGCGCCTCAAGGTCGCGCCAAGTATCAATGGATAACGGTAAGAAGCGTACAGGAGGCTCAAGCTCCAAGCTCTACATCAACTAATACACGAAGTCGTACGTCTGCATCTCTGACACAACGAAGTAAAACCATTGCCTAATATAAAACCCAACTCTTCCGCACATTTCACCCCACGCCGTTCGTGGGGAAGGAATTATTCTTAAAATATTTAATCCAGGAACTCTTTATTTATTCCCGTGGCGTTACAGTATAACTGTTTTAACATTTATCGATTCATTGCTGATATTTTTATAAAGAAAATTTATACGGTTAGTGATCAATGTATTATTTTATTCAGAAAAACTATTTTAGTCAAACAATGCAGGAATTTACTCAGTTCAACATGAGTTCTGGAATTAATGTGAAGAATATTGGCAATAAAATGTAATGTATTATGTTTATTGATAAATATATCAAATTGAAGTCTTGAAGCAATAACAAAAGGTAGAAAATAGTTAATTTGTTACCAATCCATGTTCTTAAGAGCTCCATTTCAGTGCCATACAGTCTTGGATTCATTTTCAAATTACATTAAAATTCAAGATGGAATTAAAAAAAAGAGATGGGATTAGAAAAACTAAAACAACAGAGGTGCTTCAGGGTTTCAAAGAAGAAATCAAGAGTATATTAATTGATAAATGAGAAATAAAAACTATATAATAGAAATGTGCACTCTTGAAAGAAGAAATGACTAGGGCAGCCGTCGAAAAACTATGAAGAATAGCTTAGAACAATTGGAAAGCATAATGCAAAATATAGTAAAAATAATTGAGGAATGAGATAGATAGGATTTGCGAAGAAGCCCCGAGGCTTGGCTCCAAGAGAAATGCAAAGCGGTTGAATATTTCATTGTGAAAGGGAAAATAGACACAGATTACAGGAAAATCAAAGAAACATTTGGAGAGAGAAAATATATTAGCAACAACATCAGGAGAGCACTTCGGACGCCAATTCTGGATAAAGAAGAAAAGGCAGAACGATGGAAGGAATATCGAGAAGAGCTGAATCACGGTGGAAATCTAAATCAGTCAGTAATACAAGAAGTTCTCAGCAATGGTAAAGCGCCAGGAATTAATAAAATTCCATCGTAGTTGATAAGATCATCGGGCGAAAAAGCAATATCATGGCTGTTCAGGAAAGTTAGCGAAATCTACGAAACAGGAAGATATACCAGCGTGTAAAATATTAACGAAAGTAAATATAGAATGATGGAACGACAAATAGAATTCGAGTTAGGAGAAGATCAGTTTGGTTTTAGGAAAACTGTAGGGACCAGAATATCAATATTGACTCTGCGTCTAATTTCAAGAAAACCATGCCTACGCTCATGGCATTTGTAGATTAAGAAAAAGCGTTTGATAATGTTAACTGAACGAACAACTAAGGATTTTAAAGATAACAGGATTAAAATATCAAGAAAGAATGGTTATCCATGACATCTACAGAAGTCAGTCAGCAGTAATTAGAATTGAAGATCAAGAAAGGAAAGCAGAAAACAAGAAAGGAGTAAGACAAGGATGCAGTCTGTCACCCATACTCATAGAACAAGCGGTGAAGAAAGTTAAAAATGAATATGGAAAGGGAATCAAACTGCAAGGATACCCTAGGTATCAGTGGAGTCAGAAGAAGACTCGGAAAACATAATGAATGGTATGAACGTGATCCTGGAGGAAGAGTACAAAATAAGGATTAATAGAGGGAAAACTAAGGTGGTGGGGTGTAGTATGGGAAATAGTGGAATAACAAGGTTGTTAGATTGAAGGAAGTTAAGTAATTCTGCTAATTGAACAGCTTAATAACAAGGGAAGGTAGAAGTATAGCATCATAAAGTGTAGGATAGCACAGGCAAGGAAATCTCTCGCAAAAAAGAGGAATTTGCTTACGTATAATATAAGTATGAATATTAGGAAATCATAACTAAAAATATTCGTATGGAATGTGGTGTAATTTGGGTGCGAAACGTGAACGATAGGAGTTGCAGAAGGAAAAAGAATAGAAGTTTACTAAATGTAGTGTCATATGAGAATGCTGAAAATCATATGGGTGGATAGAAACACTAACGAGGAAGTTCTATGCAGAATAGGGGAAGATAGATCAATTTGGAGGACTTTGGCAAAGAGAAGGGATAGATTAATAGGCCACATTTTGAGACATGGGGGTCTTGTAAAATTATCAATAGAGGGAAGTGTGTGAGTTAAGAACAGAAGAAGGAAGCCCAGGATGAAGTACGCTAAGCAGAGAAGGGAGGACGTGGGATGTGGTAGAGTTATGCGGGAATGAAAAGACTTGTGCAAGATAGGTTAGCATGGAGAGTTGTATCAGACCAATCTAAGGACTGAATACCACAAAAACATGTGATTTTTGTATATTAGGTCAATTATTTGCAATTATCTACGATTTCGTCTGTCAAGCATCAAGCAACTCTAAAAATTACCCTCATTTGTCTTTCTGCTGTTATAAGTTTGACATCAACATTCGTCAATTATTATAAATAAAGGAGTAAATTTTTATAATATTTTACTTATATTCTTTTCCAAGGAATAGGTCACATTCCGTTTAATAGTAACTATCAGCGTTAGTTTCCATTAAGAGCTTACAGCCAATCTTTCCCGTTTGCAACGTTAGCTGATACGCGTTTTTTTAAATTATGGCGAGTATCATCCGTGTCCAAAAGCATAAACAGAAAGCGATACGACCAGCTTGTTCAACCTCATGAGACAGAAGATACAAGTTGATGTTGAATCATACGTGCAGTAGCCGTGCCTCTGCCTCTGAATAGGAAATTCGGTGTATTAGGAAGTTCCTTATTTCGCACTTGCTTCATTCCAATCACGAGTCCGTTCTACTTGAATATTAACACGGGATTAACGAAGTAAACTAATAAAATTAAACAATTTTAATGAATTTTTCTGGAATTTCTAATACGAAAAATCTGACAAAATACTCCCTTGCGTGTCAAAGTAATGTTTCCATTATACAGCTAATTCAAAGTAATACAAAATGATCCATTTTCACTGCAACGGAAGCTGTTAGGAACGGAATCGTACTTTTATGTCCGGAGAGAACATGTAAAAAGTAATGTTGAACGAGAAAACACTCTAAATTATGGATAAAATTCCACGAAATCAATGTATTTTACTGACAACTCATCATAAAAATTCATACAGTTACCGTTTAGAGTTTTCTGTCACCTTTGAAGTACAGGAGGCATATTTAGAAGCTTGAAAAAGTAGAAACTGCCTCCCGCATTGTATCATTAAAATTATTCTGGTTTGTACCGTTCAGTAATAGAATGCGAAACACTAAACCTTCCATAAATATATTCCATGATAAGAACTCAAATGCTCAATGACGCAATTATTCAAGAAGTATACTTATATTGTTAGAGGAATTAAGTGATTAGAAATCTTTGCTTCTCTTTGAATAAGTTTTGTGCAGTAATTATATTCTCAAATAACGCTTGAACCCTAATACTGTGCTGTAAATATATTACATTAATTTTATTTGTGTTATTTAATTATTGAAACATTCCAATGTGAAAATATATTAATAGCATTGATTTTAATTTTGATATTCATGTAGCCATTATAACACAATAAATAAGTATGATGGCCAACTAGTCAATTAGCACTTTAATTAATACAAATAGAACAATGGTAGTTAATAAAGCCTTTCTGACTCATGATCATTGAATTTATGTGTTTAAATTGATTACATTAATAGTAATTTAATTCAGACAAATTACTTATTACGTTCTCTTATTTTGCATGATTCTTATCTAAATTAAGTTATTGATTCAGAGTAAAATGTATTACTATTGTGGCATTATTGATGGCTTCATCTATGGAATCTACGAATAAAAATTCTTCAAAGAAATAATTGGCATACCCAATATATAAAACTCTACTTGCAAACTAAATTAACTCCAGGAATGAAATGATTGTTAATCAAGATTTTTAAACATACCTATTCCACGATCGATGGGTTTTCTTCGCAGATTTTGAAGGGACTTCTAGAGGATATCATTCGAAGAAATTCATTTCACCTATAAGGAAAACAAAATAATTATTAATGTTAATAAAATTAATAGTTCCGTGCATATAAAATCTCTATGTGAAAATAATTTCAGAGTTCTTAAACGATTGTTCGAAGTACTTAGTATATTTGTAATGTCTATTTACTACCGCACTTAGCTAAATACATACAAATATTCGGATTCATAGTGATTTGCATAAAAGGATAATTTTATTGTTGGGATCGATAATTAACTAATTGCACAAGAGTAAAATTCTATGATGGTACTGAAGTTACGAACGAAAGCTATGTTAAATCAGAAATTACAAAATTGTTGCAATCGTTAATTTCTTTGTACCAAAGTGAGGTCCGAGGCAGCACTAATAACTTATCTAGCCAACAGTTTGCACAAGAATTTGATTATAAACCTGAAGAAGCGCGAGTATGCGCCGAAACGTCGTTTAAATAAAAAATATAAACTGTCTGTTAAAAAATAGGTCGGAAATTATTTAATTTGTTATCAAAGCAGACGTTAATAGATTTAATACGTTAAATCAGAATAATGTATTCAATAAATCACATTTTTATGGGTGTAAAGTAGTTATTGGGTAAGTAGACTCTTTTACTTGTTAAGTCGCTTTATATACCTTGAAAAATATACACTGCATTCAAGTTGTGACAAGTCTGTATTGAAGTCAGCTGCATGATGTTTGGGATTCGCGCCTTATTCTGTGTAGCAGAGGAGTCTTTCTGGCGCGTGAATTCTTTGATTATTGTTTCAGCGTGCGCTATTGTTTATTGGTTAACATTATATGTTCAACCGTACAATTGTGATAATTTATATTTCGTGGATACATTAACATGACTAGGACTAAAAACTGGTCCACCTTTACATGTGACCATAGGAAGACCGATAGTAGACTCTGTATTATCCACGGTAATGATAGGAAGAATTGGCGCGGATAAACTAAAAACACATATACAAGCCATATATAATGTTATAAAAAATTAACATAAAACGCCAATAATAACCTTTTGTGATACAGGCCAATGTTCATAATTCTGAATTAGTTTAGTCATAACCTATTTTAGTTGAAACTTTTCTATTTAAATGGATGACGTACACCGTAACTTTAACCAAACTAAGTATCATAATGCCGTAACACGAAAATAATTAAATCTAATACCATTATATTCCGAGAGGTCCTAGGGTGGTGCGACATGACGCGGGGCGCCGAAATCATCGGCATCGCAATTACTGGAAAACTGCTCGAAATTTCGTCTCCTCTAATCACTGCTAGGGAAATAGCATCTCCAGCTGATGTGGAACCAACTTTTAAGCCAGTCCGATCTCAAAGAAATAAAAGATTTTTTGTATAAATTCATCTCGGGTTTCCAACCGGGTTAAAGAGATCATCAGTGACGTTTCCATGGATGGCTCTTCAGTCTGAAGAAGATGGCAGAGCCAGCCATTGAAACGCCACTGTTGATCTCTTTGACCCGGCTGGAAACCCAAAAGGAATTTATACATGCCGTTCACCGGGAAATACCTCGTACATTAAAAAGATTATTTGATAACAAAGTCGAAGATGAAACACCAACAAGTTCGGAATAATTATTTAAAATGAACGTTTTTTGCCCTATGTTTGAGAACGCTTTAATCACTCGGTTTAGACAACTATCAAAATTCAATGGTGCATATATTGGTAAAAATAGTGTCTTGAATTTTGTTAATATATAACGCTATTTCCCAAAAATTAAATTACTCTGATTTAATAAAAAAATTTGAAGCGTAAAAACTAGAAAGGTGGCCATCTAGTTTTTAAAACTAAAACTAGTTGTCCTTTTATCTACTTAGATCGGATCACTGTCTGTAGCATAACTTTTTAAATAAAAGTTGTGGGACATATGAATAATTTATTATTTGTATAATTTTTCACTTCAGATATACCTGCAGATATTTATCCGGTCTTATACTGTTTACAGTTGATAAAAATTATATTTCCTATCCTCTGAATGTAAACTGTGTACAGCATAATCAGTGGTAAGCAACCACATAGAAAGAATACTATAATTTCGTATCTGGAGAATCGCAACTATTAACCTTCGCACCACATAAAAATTTTTAGTAGGGCCGCCACTGATTATATTGTACATTAAAGTAAAGGACGATAAATAAATGAACAAGCAAAGTACGAATGCTTAGGCAGCCTGAGGATGCACTGAAATCACCTTACATTCTTATTGCGTCAAATATAGTTTTACCACTTTGAGCCGATAATACCGGAGCCAGGAATGTTTTGAGCTCTTTGTTGGTAAAACCATTGCAACATCTCTTTCTCAAAATCATCACGAACTGACAATCTTCCTGCCCGATAAGTCACTCAATGAATCAGAATTACTGTCTTAAATATTAACCTTCTTTTTCTGCTCTATTATTTTATTTAAATTATCGTAGGACCAACCACAATGATAAAACACAATTGATTCGGCACTTTCTTAGACAAAAACTTAACTACAGATTGACAAAGTGTCTTAGTTTTGATTTTTCAGTGCCTTTGTTGGTCCCTGTGTTTCTTTGAAAATACATTGTCACGGTTTGGACATGATGCTTCCTTGGGGGACACCAAGTGAATCTAAGAAGTGATGCCACATTTAACGGACTCTGAACTTAAATCATGGCAAAATTGGTTTATAATAAAATACGTGACCGGTAAATTGTCCTTTATTTTGCTATCAGACCTTTTTGCCACACTCGTCGGCTGTTTCTTCTGTTAGTTCAAGCGTCGTATTAAATTCATTATTGGCATGTGAATGGTACACTTACTGTTTTTACGCTGATATGTCTGGATAAGAGTAGAGTAATTAAAAACAGTGTTGGAGGCAATCAGTGGCTACGTTTTGTTGTGAGGTGAAAGAAGGCACGGCAATAATTTATAAAACGTCGCTCCATTACACGCGGCGGCTATTAGAAGACGACTGTGCTGTAATAGTACCGATCAGTGGTGGCTCGTGAGTTTTTAAACTTATGTGCTACATCACCACAAGGAACAATTTTTACGAGGATAATAACTTAACATACTAATAATATTACAACAGCTACCGGGTTGATAAAACTGCACGACTCGTAATGTGAAACATTTCTTATTTAGTCTGCATATCGGATAAAAGGGACGAATTATTAAATTGCACAAATTTAAAATCAAATTTGAACAAATTCCTAACACGAAAGTATTTTGTCTTCATACATATTTTGAATAAAGAAAGTTAAATTTAGGAAAAAGACATTTATTATAGCAATATTGTATTCAGGATCGTGAGGTAATTTTCTCACAGTTATGAAAGTCTTCAAAATGCCGCCCATAAATGATAATTATATTAAATAACCTTTATTAATTAAAATAAAAGGCGAGTCAATAAATAGTAATTATCAAATATAATCAAAAACATTTAAAACAGAAATTTTGACAGCGCCGTGTTTTGGTAGCTTACTTAATACTTAGTTTGTGCGCGTGCATGGGGTTGAAACATTCTACTGCGCATGCGCATTTCGCACTTCAGACTAATATAAAGCTACAATGCAGGATAGCACAAAGTTCTTTGGCGGTAGGGATCACGCCGGAAAGCGGTCAGTTTAAAGTCTTAGAAAGAAACCAGAAATTCACACTCATCAAATACATAATTAAAAATGTTCTTAAATTTACGAAAGAAATAATTCTTCCTGAATTAATTAATGTGCTGTAGCTCGTAAGCACATATGCACCAGCCACCACTGGTACCGATATATATTATTACAATCATATAAAACTTTTATGGTTATTTAATTATGAACCCAACTTATTTGAGAATAGAAGCTCATGTTTATATGGTATACTGTGAGTTTTAATCGTCAAAGTTATCAACTAAAGTACTATAAAGGTGTAGGCCAAGTTTTGTTCTTCAAGTTTATCAGCTAAAACCAAAATGTGATGTAAAGATATATAATATTGTTGATCAATCGTTTACTCAATTATTAGTATCTTAGGTATCCGTGAGTTATGTGATCGCGAGTTACTAATGGTTAGAGTGGAAATCTTCGCCCCTTCGTCGCAACATTATCATAAAATGCTTAGTTGAAAGCGTGTCATTTGCGAACATTTTGCTGGTGCAATGCATGGGCAACCGTATAGCACACTATTTTCCGGTTGATTGTCGATGTTCTTTTTGGTAATTGCGGGAAGAAAGGGTTTTCTTTCTTGGATCAGTGCTAATGGACACACTGTGGTTGATCCATTTCTTCCGCCTGGACGCAGAGGAGCGGAAAAGTGGTGGTGGTACGGCGCGGCTCTTCGTGGGAAGTAGTGCACGAGTAGCAGCTTGAGTAATCAACAGGACTCGGCCCACTATTGTCTTATAGTTTTATAGAAGAAGAAGGCTTTATAAAGTTAGCCGCATGTGAAGCAACGGGAAATGTGTGCCTTCATACGGACCACTGAGCCAACATTCATTCACTAAGACATGTATAAGGAGAAACTAATTCACATGTAAACACTAAGCTAAAGCTGCCTTATTCGTCTCATACAAAAACTGAAATTAATGGGAAGTTTTCACGATACGGCGTGAAGTAAAAGAAGAAAAATTCCTTAAAATCACGAAAAAACCTGCTCTGATGAGCTTCCCAGAAGAAAGACGAGTCTTTGCTTTCACTGACGCAACCTTCTCCGTCTTGTTTATACTCGGCCGTGTTCCCGAGTTTAATCACAACTAACGATTGGATCCGGATAATTCTGCCCATCGATCTGGTAATCTGGTGACGGTTCCGGCGTTTAGACGATGGTCGCACTGTCAAGCTTTTGTTCATGAATGAATCTTGGCCTTAGCCCCTACATTTTTAATAAAAGATATCAAACACTGGGAAAGCCTATATAAGAAAGAAGGATGTATGTATGTTTGTATATTCTTCATAAAGATTTTATCACGTGAACAGCAAAACTTGGTTGCACGTATACTTAAAAACCCGAGAAGGCCACTGGCTATGTGAGTGGAGGTAACAATCCCCTAGCAAAAACGTATGAGGGACTTATTGTTATAAAATATGGGAATGCGCCAGATGCGGAACTGTGACACGCCGCTGACAATTCAGAAACATAGAATACGGAGAAATATTTAATTCCACGCAACATAGAGTATCTTTCTTTAACGTGTCCTACTCTCACATTTGATCAATTATATCCTGCAAAATACAAATACTTAGAAAGATGATGATGAACAATACGAAAGATTTTTTATTAAATTAGTAAGTTTGAATGTTTTTATTTTCTTTATAACCGCCTTTTAACAAGACATATTCACGGAAAAACGCAGATTTGAAACTGGACCTTTACTGAATTACATTCTGCAATATGAACTTCCCTTCGTCTAACAGTGAAGTTTTTTAATAATAATTTAATAGGTTTATTGTCCATTCTAAATACTGACGGAATAATTTATGACATACCTACCGAGAATCTTATGTTTTTGAAATACTCCTAGCCTCTTTTATTTTTGTTTAGACGAATAATTTTTTTTTTCAATGTTCTTACCCAGGAAGGGTGCCAGTGACTTACTTTTACAACCAAACCTCATGTCATACAGTTTACGTTAAGAATGCGTCACGTTATCTCTCGTCTCAGGGTCGTCTTTCAATTCAATGAGTTTCGTGGGATGACGGTCAAATTAATCCGTTGTCACATATACTTATAATTGTCGTTAAGATTCGTACGTTTCCAATGGAATGACGACTATTGACACTGGCTCTATGAAACATTGTACTGTCCGAATTGTAAAATAACACACTCATGTAAATAAAATAAAATTTATATATATAAATTTCAACGAATCGAAGAACAATATAAATACAAAATCATAACATTCATTTAACTAGAATCATATTTTTACCTAAATTATAGCAATCATACGCTTCCCAATAAAGTGTCTGAAAACGCAGTTATCCTCTCATTCCTTTCCAGAAGATAAAAATTATTCCAACCCAAACTTTACATACTTTTAGAAGGAGTTGTCATGTTATGTTTGTATTTTGAATTTACAAATCCTGAGAAAATAATTTTGAGTGAGAAAACAAAGAATAAAGACATTACACATAATAAATATTTTTATATTGAAGAGTAAACGATTTTCCTTAGAATTTTCCATTTGTTTTACACAGTGAGCCATAAAACATACATAGATCAGCTGTGCGCGCAAGTCTGCCGGTCCAATAAGTATTTTAAAGTTTGCGATTGGAATAAATTGGCGCGATGCTAAATTGATTGTTTTTCAAAAAGAATATTTAAATTTGCGGCCCATTTTACGGAAATAAGCGATAGAATTATTCGACTTCATTGTCGTGGAAATATTAAACGTCAGATTGTACCAAAGTAATATAAATAAATATCCGGACAGTTGCAAGGTTCTCACATGCCTAGGCACTTCTGGCTCTTTTAGGAGATGTATGTACTGGGATCGCAGACCTTGGACATACGAGTTGTCCGCTAATCCCATTTGATCAGTTGGCCAGCTGCCTCCTAAAACGGAGAGGGGAATGCTGCGACCCCTCAGCAAACTCCTCTCCTGTCATTCGGAAAGGCGTGAAACAAATACTAAATATACCGCCGACCTACCTGAAGCATCTCTTTCCGGTGAATATGAGGTGGGATTCTTATACTATAGCCTAGGAGTCATTTTTCAACCCTAGGATGCCTACATCCCCTTCCGCACCCCTTTTTAAAATTAGCTTCCTTTGCTATTAAAGGATAGTCACCACTTTCCATGTCGTCCTCATGTAGAGTGATAGCCAAAAACTCACTAATTTATAATTTAAGTAATTATGTTGGCTAAAAAAACTAAATCATCAGTTTTCACTTATTCTCAATAAAATTTTAAAAAGTTTATCAGTTTATACATTGATCAACTCTTCCTACAGTTTAAATAGAAAACGTTTCCTCCTTAATTTAGGTCTTAATTACTGAGCCAATACATAATTGATCAATAATTGATACATATTGGGTAAGTTCATAGTATATTGAATTGAATTTATTAATACTGCAATTGAGTAGCACTCGGTGGCAGTTACAAAAAATAAACTTAAAAATAAAATGTTACAAATAATAATTACACTAATATAATATAAATTAAATTAAATCCTAACGAAAAAAGATAAAAAGTACCCATTATTCATATATTGTTTCGTCGCACTACACTACACTTCACTACACTTGCACTTCACTACACTTGCACTTCACTACACTTCCTAATTCTTCCCTGAAACACGTTACTATTGGCAGGGAATGTTTCGAAAACTTCTGCAGGTAAATTGTTCCAATCCCTTACAGTCCGATTTAAAAATGAAAATTTCCCAACGTCAGTTTTAAAGCTACACTGCCCAATTTTACAATGATGATCCCCTCTACTGAAATAATTTACTTCTAAAAACTTTGATGCATTATCTTCCCAGGATATAAATAAATTTGATAAATATAAGTATATATATATATATATATATATATTACAGCTTAAACCTGGCTTTGAAAATTTACCCCAAATTTATTTATGTAAGATATCGTTTTAGCAGATATTATGGAAGTACTTGGTAGGATGTACAAAGGATTTATAGAGTTCCATGTCTTAAATCACTCTAATTTATTCCTGATAAAGTCGTAAGTTAAGGACGAAACGTTTTAATAATTTTATATTCATTTCTTAATTAATTATTTTTTTGTTGAAAAATTAAAATACGTGAGACAATTATAATTAGTAAGTAAGGGTTGTTACGCTATTAATGACGTTATATTATTTTATGTACTTCCTGTGTACTAAAAGAAAGTAGGAGCCGCTCTCGAGCCGTGACTGACGGATTAAGTGCGAGTGTTGATGGTAGCCCACACGCACGCAAAGGTGAGTTCGGGAAGCCAAGGCCACCAGCATGCCTTCTGCGGACGCTAACCCGTCAAGAACAGCCGCGTTTCCTCATGTTTCCAGGTAAACGAACTGTGACAACTATCCCAAATTTCTCAGTTATTCTCTCGCGAGCATTGGGAGACATTTGTCTAACAAGTGCAGTCACCGAGAAGTGAAATCAAACCCCGGACAAGCGCACTTGGTTATTTAATCAGTCAAATTTCTGAGTCATTACACACTGTTGCAGAGAGATTCGTGGTAAAGTATAATTGTAGGGCAGAATCAATGTCACTCCTGCGGAAAAGCATAAAGAGAAAAGTAAGCGAAAATGAAGTCAGTCAACACAACTCAGACTTAACAAACGTCACTGTGTCAGAAATACATCCTGCTAGGAAGACAATCCTTTTACAGTAAAATATAGAACTGTGATAAATCACGTCCATTTTTAAAATACCTTAAGACAGAATATAGATATTAACGGAGGATATTTAGCGTTTTAGTAATTTGTTTAAAAACGTATTGGATCCATTGACACAAATTCTGAGAATGCGCCATTGACATGATGGTACTCAAAATGATATGTGCTTGTTATTTCTGTTTCCGTGTGGATCTACACTTCGAATAATATAAAAAATTTACGCAGCTAAAAATTTGAAATTTAAGAAGAAAAATCTCCTCTAATCTCAAATAATATGAAGCCGTACAGTTTTCCGTCGTACAGGCAATCTACCACATTTTAATTTAATTTATCTCTTAACAAGAATTCCTTACTTTTCCTGTTTATAAATAATTGCACATACAGTGGAATTAGAATGTTTATAAGTCGAAGATTTTCTCGGAACTTTGAAAGTTTTATTAAAGTAATACAATAAATGTATTTGAAGAAAGGTGTAAATATAAAAATGCGAGAGATGAAAATGGAAAAGAGAATATTCAGGTAAAGGCGCTGCGGGAGTTTTCTCGCAGACGCTTCACCCCAGAGTGACTGCGGGGCTCACCTGATTATATCGGGAATGCCTCGCATTCTCTGTTTTTTTTATCAAAGTTCTCAAATGCCGAGACACCACCTATTTTAGGAGCTATATGTACTGGGGTCGAAGACCTTGGGCATATGGCAAGAGTTGTCCACTGATCCCATTGGATCAGTCGGCCAACTGCCTCCTGAAACTGGTGGAGACATGGAGAAGGGAATGCTGCGACCCCACAGCAAACTCGTCTCCCATCATTCGGAAGGACGTGAGAATAGTACCCAATGCCCGACCTAAACTGATGCAGGTTTTCTAGAGTTTTCCCTCCATCTCTTTAGGTAAAACACCGGGTAGGATTCTTAAACCGTAGCCCGGGGGCCCTAGCTAACCCTTGGCTACCTTGCTCTACCTTCCGCATCCCCCCTTTTCAATTCCCTTCCTATGCTATTGAAGGGGAGTTGCCTGTTTCAGGATCACCCTCATTTAGCCTGGTAAAGAGCTATACAGTCGCTTGAAGTATGAGACAAATCAGCCAAAGAGGCTTGGCTACAAGAGAAATGCAAAGCGGTTGAAGATTTCATGGTGAAAGGGAAAATCTGCAACTCCTACCGTCCGCGTTTCGCACCCATATAACGCCACACTCCATACGAACATTTGTAACAATGATTCCTATTATTGACATTGTGTATATATGTATAATGCAATATTATATATATATAATTAAATACATTTCACATGACTATAATAATATAGATAGTAATTAATTAACATAAAATGCACCTGATAATTATTTTCGTGTGGCGATTTTAATTCATTATGAAGTATATTTTTCAGTATATGAGGTGTCAAATCTCAGAAAGTCAGAAAAAGGAAACCAGTCGTCTAAAATTTTCATTTTTTAAGCACATTAATGTAAATTTAAATTACTTTACTCTTCTACGAATAAATTCAGAAGATATTTAAATTTTGGAAAATATAAGTACGAAGAAAATATATTGTCCATAAAGAGAAATATTCAGGGAAACATTGATCACAAATTGATTCTGAAAGATATAAGTTAAACAGATACCCAAACAAAAACTGATCAATAAAATTCAGTTTACACAAATGTAAATCAAATTAAGAATTATTACTCGCATTTAAATGAATTATTGAAACGCACAAATATTATACAGTTAAATCTGTCATCACAAAAAAACCGAGAATATGAACTTACAAAATTAAACTTCGATTTTCAGTTTGGGGATTTATGAGACGCGTAAGAAGGGTATCCACATAATTCCCTGAAAAATTAATAAATAATCATTCATGCATTTCTGTTTGCGGCAAACGATGTCGGAAATTATTAAAAAATATACGATACTGCTACTTAACTCATAATTACTAATATGTCATACAGGGAAAAAATAATGGAGCAGCTGTTGGACAAAAATATACCGAAACGTATCTCGATACAAGATACAAGAAAATAATGAAAATAGACTAAACATAGCCAAATAAATTGAGACAAAATATTAATTTGTAGTTGTAGCCGAGTGCATTATTTGGCGGCTTCAAAGCATAATATATATCAGGAATAGTCTAGTGTTTTTCTGATAGCTAATTTTACGAAAGTGGTATTTCGCAACAGGACGTAAGACGTTTTCTATTTGCCAGCAGTAATCGTCCTGAAGCACCCGGCGCATCAAGCTCTGTTATAAAAACATAATGGCGCGTCCTTGCCGAGGCCTTCATGTCCAAACTGCCGAGGTCGTCGTCCCGCCTGACCTCACAGGGTCTCGAACCGTCATCTCTGCTTTCTTATCCTAACAAAAACGGTTCATAACGCTCTTTTGGAAATATAAGAGGAGAATTACTATTAAGGAAGGACATTGAGGACGGACAATACCGTTAACAATTTTAAATCAAACAAAAAGTTCAGTTCGCAGGAAGTACACCCAAGGTTCAAACATGATTACAAACGGGAATTAACTGGAATGGCGGACAATGAAAAATATCGTAAACTGTACCTACAGAAAGACTAGGGTGAAGCAAACCATCTTCTACGTTAGTTATCAATTAAGTGTTGCAAGAACAAGTATCGAAAGGGAAATACTTTAAAAACTATTCCATCTTGATCATTGACATTAACGAAAACTGGAATACCTATACAAAGAATTTAAAATTATGAAATTTTGTATTTGTCTGAATTATTAACACTATAGTAATCCTTTACGCCATTAAACAGAATCAAATAGTTTGATACGACCGTAAATGGATAAAAGTTTTAGTAAAAAAACCGTATAACTGTTAATGTTATTCGTAAACAATTTGTTTCATTTGGAAGCTTTCGGCCTACAGTTCTGTATATCAACCCTAATTATTAAAAAGAAATCTCATAAGTAATAAAAGGTCCATCCGTACTAAGGTTGATTTTTTTTGGAAACAGGCTTCATGAGGGTGATCGTAAAACAGCCTAGGAATGGAAACGAATTGAAAAAGGGGGGGGATGCGTGGAAGGTAGAGCAATGTAGCCAAGGGCTGACTAGGACTCCCGAGCTATACTTTAAGTATCCTACAGAGTGTTTTTCCTAAGAGTTGCAGGGAAAACCCTAGAAAACCTGCATCAGGTAAGTCCAGTTTTTGGGCCCTGTTCTTACGTCCTTCCGAATGACGGGAGATGACTTTGCTGTGGGTTCGCAGCATTCCATTCGTACCAGTTTTAGGAAGCAGTTGGGCGTCTGATCCAATAGGTTCAGCGGACAGCTCTTACCGTATTCCCAATTTCTTCAAGCCCAGTACATACACCTCCTAAAATAGATGGTGACTCGTCATGTGAGAACCTTGGAAAAATCCAGAGAGTAGACGAGACACCCCCAAAGGTAAGCCCCGCAATGCGTCTGGGGAGAAAGTTCCCACAAGCATCTCTGTCCCAGTACTAAGTACTTCGATAAAGTTATGCAGTTTACAACTGAAGTTATAAGGGAAAATGTCGTTGTCAAATAATTTATTTCATTTTAAATTTGAGATGTCCATTGTATTCTATGACATGTTTCAGTGCATATGAGAATATTTTATTAATAATAGGTAAGATATTGATGACCAAAAGTTTCCAAATGAAATATTTTTTTTTCAAATAACAGTGAACGCTAAAAGATATTTGACTAAAACATGTAAAGGAATTTTAAAACATGGAAATGAGTATGAAATCTAGTTATAGGGTCTCCCATTTTATTTTCCGGCACTATGTCACGCGGTTACGAAGGACAATGCTCTGTTTCCCATTAGCGCTGTTGTTAAGCCTCTTCACCTAATTCCCAGTCAAGTTAAAGCGTGCTGCGACTACAGATGTGAAGAAAAAAAAAGTTACAGAACAAAGCACAAGAAACTGGGAAGTGGCGGAGTGGGGACGTTAATGACTGTTCTAACAGTATAGCGCTAAGACCCCTACAGGAGATTTCATGAAGTAGATTACTTATGATCCGTTAGACCCCGGTAATATTCAAGAAAAAAAATATTTTTACTAGTTTAGCATAATTTTTATAGTTACGTTTCCATTGTTGAGAAGTACTTTCTCATCACTCTTTAAAAATATAGAAACATCTCAATTCTCAATTAACATAAAAAAATTGAAAGTGATAATTAAGTGATAAAATAAATACAGCACAACGTTTAGAAACGTTGCAGAACTGCAAATCTTGTTGTGCTAAAAATATATAAATACTCATACCCTATAGTGGTATAGTAGACATAAAGAGTAGGCCAAAAGTCGAAAAATTGTTTAAAAAATTCGAATTATAATCAAGTGAAACTAAGTTGCCAATTCCTGATAATTTTTTCTCCATCCGACTTTGGCGCGGAATGTTTGTCTTGATACTTGCTATATGGCGGTAATAGTTTTTTTACAATATTCATATCTTCTGACCCTGAAACGTATTTCTGTTTTAATCCCAAAAAAATTCGTTGAAAACTGTTGGGCAATTTCGGGGCCTATCTAAGACAAAAAGACACTTCAATTTTATTTATCGGTATAGATTATCCATATTCGATTACCTATTTTAATTACGATCATAAAGTATTTAGATCGCTGATACCACTACACTTTCCAACATGTATATTGCTGTATTCAAATGTAAAAAATGTCGAGTGTTTAATAATAATTTTAAATGTGGAGATGGATTGGAGAAACCATAAAATGAAATGAAAATTTTATCAGTTGTTGAAAAAAGGGACAGCTCTGTCTTAAAAAAGAAAATTAATTTTATGATGTTAATAACGGAAAACAGTCATTATGGAGGAAATTAGTATTGATTGAGTGAGATATAATGTTATAATTGTTGTACTAATATTTGATTGTCTTTACACATACTTTTCATTTCAATATCATTTTTTATATATTAGCCAAAATATTTGCCGACCTCCTGTGGTCTAGTGGCTATCGTCGCTGCCTCACACCACACAGGTCCCGGGTTAGGATCCTGGCATGGGCTTTGCTGTTTGTGTCATCTGGGTCACGGAGACTCGGACTAACACTGCTGGAGAATCGATACGCTGACCAAGTGTCACTCCAATTTCGGAACGTGTCATGTAAGATCGCAGTCCATGGGCTGTAGAGCCAAGGAAGAAGAAGAAGGAGCCAAAATATTTCTGATGAAACTTGTTAAAAAATTACTACTTCAACAGTAGACCATATAAAACCTCTCCTATCAACAACCAGAAAAAAGGAGACATGGCATGGAGGACTAACAAGAAATAAATTACTTAAAGATTTGATAAGTAGTCTTTGAGTTTCCACAATTTTTCGATGGCGTACTCAAGTGACTTCACTACCCTTGATAAATATGGCAGGGACCGTCGCCGAAATATATCGTTGATTAAGCTTTCTTTGATCTGCGTGGAGACCCAACAACTACTTATCCAACTTTTACATTGGGAAAACCTTCGTTCATTCATCACTTAAGGGTTGATAGAACTTATATCTTATACGTCGGTAAGGTTAAGGGGCCTTCCATTTTCCTTGCGATGCACTAGTTGGAATCCATCCAGGTCCAGTTCTCATATTTGGTCAGGAATTCATTAGGTGAGATCCTGGTTATTTGACCAGCTAAAAATTGTCATCTTTGCAAGGTTTTAAGAACCAGGAAACATTATCCTTGAACTGTTACCAATAGTATATGCAATTGTATACTTGGAAGCCAAATTGGTGTTTCATATTTTCATATATGTCACCAATTAATACATTTGGCGGATGTGAATGAATCTTCCATTACCTGTTTGTGGAATCCCTTCGTTCCTTCCTACATTGTTGAGATACCATGGTTAAGGCTGAGTCATGAAACGTTTCACTTGCGTTTAAGAATGAGATGGAATGTCGCCTGCTGGCACGTTGCCAGGGACAGTTGAGAGCCGTGTTGGACGTGTAGTAGTAAGTGAAGTATGTCGGGAGGTCGAGGCGGAGGCGAGGCGGAGGCAAGGCGTTATCTCCTGTAAATTGTAACTGGACCGCCTGGCCGACCAGGTTCAGAGACCCCATCTGGCATCTGGCAGCCTGGACACGCACCAATCTGCTAGTCGATACCGTTACTGCCGAATTCCGCAACCACGCAAATTTCTACATTAATACGTTGCGATACGGATGCAGTGCATCCGCACCTTTCCCCTGTAGGCTTTTTGCATTCCTCTGATGCAACGTCATAACCCAGTGCTGCTCCGCAACGTATGTGGGCCCTACAGAACATCACCAATTGCCTTTTCAAGACTCAATATCATAATGTACATCTTAACGATACTTTCTTCTCGAATTTCCACATTCCTCCGTTATCGCACTATTAAAAATCATCTAAATAAGAAATTTCCTGCAAGTGTGGAACAGCCTTCAGCAAATGCACATAATGTTGCCCCGGAAATAAACGATGAGTTTATTGCTCAAGAATTGCAGCGACTTGAAAACCTGGAAGGTGAGCTTGAAAGAACAAAAACTCAACTTAGAAAAAAAGAGCAAGAGAAGCTAACAAACTTGATAGAAGAATACAAAAAGATTGAGAGTCGGGAATTACGCGATATGCTAATCAAGTCTTTATTTGAAGGTATACATGTTTATAGAGAAAAGGTCAGAGAGGAAAAGAAGATTGAAGTTGCAAGGAATTTAGTGAAAGAAGGAATTTCTGTTGATATTATCTTGCAAACGACAGGCTTATCAAATTATATGATTGAGAAATTTTTGTGATTTCATAAAAACTTAGCCAATAGTGGATTTTTTTGTGATAGAATATATGTTTGCTTCTGTAGGAAAAACAGCTTTTAGAGGATTTATCTATGATAATTCAGAGCATATTGGCTCAGTAAGTTACGAGCTAGGGAAAAAAATAGAAGGTTGTAGGATAGTACAAGTACATTCCTCGATCCATAAATAAATAAACCAATGAATTTGACTTAAATCTTAAACGCATCGCTTTTATATGGCGCAGAGTGTGCGACGCATTCTTATATACTTAAAATATATTGTTATTTAAATAAAGCGTTCATGAAATTTACAAGTTATTTCGTGCTAAGCAGATCAAACAGGTGAATCAAATGCCTTATAATTATAAATGAAATTCATTGTATATTAATGGAATTCAAAACTCACAAAAAAAGGGAGAAGATTCTGGGACATTTCAATCCCATTACTTAAAATATATTGTTATTTAAATAAAGCGTTCATTAAATTTAAAAGTCATTTCGCGCTAAGCAGATCAAACAGATGAATCAACTGTCTTATTATTATTATAATAAAGGAAATTCATTGTATATTAATGGAATTAAAAACTCACAAAACAAAAAGGGAGAAGATTCTGGGACACTTCAATCCTATTCAATAGTAGACAAAAACATCATCCTAAAAGTCCTGAAATTTATTTGTGAAGTAGGCAAATTTTAACCGAATTACAAGACATTCTGAGGAGATCAGTTTTATATATTTAAATGTATATATATATATATATATATATATATTTGCCTTAATTGGAATTTTAAATGAAATTTAATAAGAAGCAACAGTTGTGCTCTGGCAAATGTCAGAGGTTTTTAAGAAATGGTATAAATTACTATGTAACTAATGTATTGTTGGTTCACTAATAATACTTGAGTTGAAATAAAATTATAAAAAAACCAATTCGTTGTTTATGTGTAAAAAATACTCAAATTTCGAACATGTGTGTCTTTGTGTGAATGTATGTTCCGCATATAAATCGAAACGCGTGAAGCAATTTCAACCAAATTTGACACACAAGTTATTAGACGCCCGGAAGTCAGAACTGTTGGGGTAAGACACGGCTAACACCCATAGGGGCGGGGGTGGAGGGGGCGGAAATTTTTAAATATGAATTTTCCACCGAATGAATACTTTTTGGGGTTAATTACTTTTCCAGTGTTTCCTGTGACACTATTTGTATACCTGCTACCATAATGACATATATAACAGGATACATTATGCCCTTACGTAGGCCACGGCGACGGCGACGTTCCCGAGAAACAAAAAAGTATCATAACTCAAGTAAAATGTTAGTTATATTTAAGCATTAACATCCCGGGGATTTCCGGGCACCCAGCTAGTATTTTAATAAAAATCTTATTGTACTGGTTAAATTAAACGCCCCTTAAAGTTATTAAGTCGCATCCAAGAGCATTTATTTAAATAACCATAATTTCTATTAGCAAACTGAAAACATTTTAGATGAGGAATATAAAATAGTATTCAATATTAATGAGAGAATGTTATATGTACGGTATCATATTTCGTCCATAAATGTGCAATATTGATACGAATAAACTAAATAGAATTGATTGGAAATTATGTTATTATTTAATTTAACTAGTTTATCATAACTAATTTTAACTATCTTCAACACCCTCAACAGCGTTGTTTAAAAAAATATTTATTTCGGCTGTAATATGTGCTCAAAGTACACTTATTTAGAAATCTTAATTATTTATTGATATTACAAGAAATATTTAAATAAATTTTCCCATAACTGTATTAGAAATATCATATTCAGTAAAACAATTAACTTCTTAGTTCCAATAATTAAATTAAAGCTTTGAAACAGAGTTTTTTAGTTGAGGCAACGTTTCGTCACCATACTTGGGACTGCCTCAGGTAATATTACTATAAAAATTATAATTTCCGTTGGTATCTTTTTTCATAAGTATTTAAAAATTTTAAATTTTATTATTATTTTATTACTAATGTCATTAAGATTCTGATATTTTAATCAGATTTTTCTAAAATTTTTGTTGTAACATTACTTTAGAATTTCCCAAATGTGTCGATTTAACTAAATAAAAACTTTGTCTGTGTCTGGTCGTTAATTTATTTCATATCATGATTTTTTTAAAGTGTTCTTTAAATTTTGGATTCAGACTTGTAAATTAAACTTATCAAGTTCTTTTACAGCTCTTCAGCTGAAGGCAAAGGGTAGGAACAATAAGTAGTGCCAAATTTAATTTTATTAAAATATTTCTGACAAGTAAGCTGGTTTATTCATTTATAAATCAGAACACATTTGAATGACAACTGCATTATAACAATATAATTTTACAACGAATGGATCAATGCAAAAATATGAAGTGTATAATTTAAGCTATGACAAAAATGTTCTTGCTATTCAATATTTATTTTTCTGTGATACAAAAGTCATAACAATGTGAGGTGTAAAAATGAAAATGTTTAAGGAATGTTTAATGAAATTTAAAAAAAAATCAATCTCTTATTTGTCTAGGGATTAAGAAATACTAGTCAGTGGAAAAGGGCTCACTTTAGTATTTATAGTACTTTAATGAAATTTAGAAATTTAATTAATTGATTTAAACTTCTGTCGTGGACGTTGCAGGAGCAACATGACATTTATTAAGCATAGTTTTCTGACTTTAAGTTTACAATAAATGTATTAAACGTAGTATGCCTGATGAAGTTTCAAAAGGTAAACGGATCGTGCTAATGATATATTATTTAATAGTAATAAACTTATACGCTGACTTATTGGCCGTCTTTTTATTTATTGTAAACCTGACTTTTATGTTATATTTTAATTATAGAACTGAGGAAGTCCCGAAAGTTGGGGGACGAAACGTTTGCAAAGAAAATCAATTATTTCATTTCTGACTTTTGGTCATTCTTTGTGTTTTATTTATTGATAAGAAATAATTATATGCATTAATATTTGGTCCTGAGAAGAACTGATCACATATTTTTTGGATTACAAGCATACAAGATTTGAAACTAACATAAGATAATTTGTTTAGAAATTCGGCATTTTCTAACTACTAAGAATTTACATGCACTAAGTAACCTCAAGTGTTCTTCCTTAATCTTGTTTCATTACCGTAAGGATATATATTTTTTGCAATACTATATTTTTTAGCTCACATATATGCCGTTGAATTCATTACCAATGATTGAAACGGGCCAAGAAGTAATTGTTGATGATCCCTTAGTCAAGTTAAATTATTTGCAAACACAACAATTGAATCATAAAATTTTACACGTTGAAGCAAAAATATTTACAGTACCTAGAGTCAGGAGTTGATTACCTCCTCCGTGGGCAGACACCGTATTACTGGAACGAATGAGCTTCCAGAATATCACGAAGGAAAAGTATATGACGACTATACTTTCTCCAAAGTGCTTTGTCCTGTAGTTCACATGATTAAAGGCAGACAGTTTGGAGAAGTTGGCTTATCTGGAATGCGCTTAGATGTCCTCAAAAGTCACCGAGTTGGAAGAATCGTGCACGGTTTCGTTACACACTGACTTACTTCAGCGTGCATCAAGCACCCGTACTTAGGCTCATGGTTGTTATTAGATACGCCAGCATTATAATACTACACATAAAATTCAGTTTTAAGGAATAGCTAACGTTTAATCGTGATTAAATTAAACGTATTTGATAAATAAAACGATATAAATGATGACGTATTGGGTTGAATTTAATATTGAGGATTATTGCTTGGGTTTACAAGGTTTTTAAGTAATATTGAGACTGTGGCAAGGACCACTTTCTTTACTATCTAATAAAAATGCAGCCATTGAAACAAAATTGTTCACGTACCTCCCAAAATAATTCGGAATGAGACAGACAAGTTGACAGACCGGCAGTAGTCTCATAATTATCAAGAATTAGACGCTGGAACTATTGCATATAAGCCCTTGCATACTACAGTGATAACTACATAAAAAGTTATTTTTCCTCTAATTATATTTTAACTTGGATTCTATGTAATCGATTACAACCGAATTCATTTCTAGTGTCGATGAATAAAGACTTATGGGCGGTTCCATTAATATTAAACACAAAACGATAAAGGGATTAAAACACTTGCAAATGAAATAAGTTTGCTGCGCTAAAATATCGCACCAGGTTAGATTATGATGATGTAATACTAGGGGAGTCAGAAGAAGACTTGTAAAATATAATAAATGGCATGAACATGGTCCTGGACAAAGAATTAATAGATGGAAAACCAAGGTGATGGAGAATAGTATGGAAAATAGCGGAATAACTAATGGCGTTAGATTGGGAAGGCATGTTTAGAAGGAAGTTAAGGAATTCGGCTACTTGAGCAGAATAATAATTAGAGGCATAAAGAGTAGGATAGTTCCAGCAAAAAAGGCTTCGCAAAAAAAAAGAATTTACTTGCGGCTAAAAAAGTTCGCATGAAGTGTGACGTTATATGGGTGCGAGACGTGGATAGAGCAACTAACCAGGAAGTTCTAAGCAGAATAAGAGAAGGCAGGACTTTGACCAGGAGGAGGGATACATTAGTAAGGGTATTGGAAAATAAGGAAGTGTGTAGGACAAGAGCAGAAGGAGAAGAAGGATGGAATACGTTAAGCAAATTAGGGTGAATGTGCACTCTGATAGTTATATAGAAGTGAAAAGGTTTGCACAGAATAGCTTAGCATGGAGATTTGCATCAGAGCCGTCTAAGGACTGAGTACAACATTAATATTATTAAAATACAAATGACTACTATTTTATAAATACTATATTGACTGCCTTTTATAACAAGCTAATTGCCAACAAGTTATACATTTTTTTCTTTGGGAAGAATTTAGTTGGGATCCAAGAGCATTATGAAAAATATAGAAAAATGCTTCATCGTATTCTAGGCCTAGAAGTACATATGTTCGTCGAAACGTCCAGAAATAAATATTTGACCCGGGTGGAAACCTGAGTAAGATTTCTGCAGAAGATACGGGTTTTTTATTTATTATTTATTGAAATAATCATAACGATTTTACATCAAAAGAATAATCTATATCTGGAGGCGAATCCAAGCTAACCATTTTGTAATCTTTGAAACTTAAACCTCAGGTCTAGTGATTTTTCTCTGTTTTATTATAGAAAGCATCGGTTACAGTCAAAATGTAACTCAAACAAAAACTATCTTACATTTATCCATAAATTTTCTACCTTATTACGTTTCCTATTTGAAATAAAAAAGTATTAGACTCGTATTTGTTACCTTTCACTACCTATAGCATAATTTGTAAAATACGAAAATTTAAAGATTAAAGAAAAATAGCGGCTGAAGAAGGTCCAGAATAGGGCCGAAGCATGTAGTTGTATTAAATATTTTTGGTTTTGTTTTATTATTTTTTGTCAGCATTTGGCCTCAATTAAATATAAATCTCACACAATATACATTATAAATTGAGAAGCTTGTTGTCTAGGGTTATGATTCCGTATTTCATTTTATTCAAATAACTATTTTATGTAATATGGGGAAATATATACTATATAAGCGAACGTATTCTGGAGCAAACGTAGTCTTGACTGGCGTCCTTTCACTGTCGTGAGAACAGAAAATAAACACAGAGAAAAAAACGACTTACACGAAAAGGAAAACGTCGTCTGAGAAATAGGCTCCTTTCATTGTTTGAGTAAATGTTTGAGTTTCGACTGCTGCTATTTAGTTTGCGCTCTTGCACCTGATAAAACTAAGAAAAGTTTCACGTACAGAAAATGAAACGAAAACGAGATGCGCGGAAGATACTTTGTGTTAACTGTAAATGATTGATATTCTGCTACCATCAGGCATTTACGAAGGCGATGAGTTTAAAAGGTCATTTTAAAAGTATGGTATACATATCTGTATTACAATTTCTTGAGGAGCTGAGAAAATGATTTTTCTTACACTTTGATGTAGCAACAAAACGCCATACCACTAATTTGAAGAAAACCAAAAAGATCCAATAAGGGAATATGAATAAATTTAATATGATTTTATAAACATTTCAATAGAAATATGACTATAAAAATGCTACTTTCTTTGGTGTAAGTTTTTTAGGATCTAAAATATGTAAGACATTTTTATCGTTTATTTATTGATGTCATTCATGAAAGGCGTGTAATGATGTTATTCTGAAACACGAACACAGAGAAAGGCTTCAAACTTCTTCATAATCGTGAGCTATGTTACAGAAGAATACCGCTACTAACCAATCTTTTCCATACCGCTGGAAGCATTACAACATTTTATTATTTCTCTTACACGAAAACGACGTTTTTCCCATTTTAAAAATCCAAATAATTTATCATTCAAACGTTTATATATGGTAAACTACAGAATTTTACATATTTTCTAAAGATACCAACACTTATATGCATTTGTCCAATATATATTTGGATCTTTCATTTTTTTATTTTTAACTTATATATACAGAAAAGGCAACGATAAAAGTCAAAAATGAAAATGGAAATAGAATCAAAATGCAAGGAGAAGAAATAAAAAAAAACCTAAGGCTCGCTAATGATATTGTCGTATTTGGGGAGTCAGAAAAAGACTTGTTAAATATTATAAATGGCATGAACGTGATCCTGGAGTAAAAGTTGGGTATTAATTGAGGGGGAAAAAGGTTGATGGAGTGTAGTCTGGGAAAGAGTGGAATAACAAATTGTGTTAGACTGGGAAGGGAAATTTTAAAGTACGTTAAGGAATTCTGCTACTTGGGCAGCAGAATAACTAGGGATGGTAGAAGTATAGTAGACATAAAGAGTAGGATTGCACAGGCAAGGAAGGCTTTCGCAAAAAATTATGGAGTGTGAATATTAGAAAATCATTTCTAAAAATTTTATATGAAGCGTAGCGCTATATGGGTGCGAAACATGGACGATAGTAGTAGCTAAAAGTAGTTGCTAAAAGGAAAAGAATAGAAGTTTTAGAAATGTGGTGCTGATAGGAGAATGCAGAAAATGCAGAGAACAAATTCGAGCACTTTGACCAGCAGAAAGTATAGATTAATAGGCCACGTTTAGAGACATGAGAGTCTTGTAAAATTAGCAATAGAGGGAAGTGTGTGGGGTAAGAAAATGATAGTGAAACCAACGATGGAATACGCTAAGCATCTTAGAGTGGATGTGGGATGTGGAAGCAATGTATAAATGAAAAGGCTTTCGTAGGATAGGTTAGCATGGAAGGTTGTATCAAATCAGTCTTAGCACTGAATATGATAACAATAACACTCTTACCAAATGTGACACGATTATTATGCACCAATAATTATATTGTTTTATCGACGGGATGATATTTGAACGTGATCATTCCTTAGATAGGCTACTAAAAGAAATTGCGAAAACTTATGAATCTATGTGTGTATAGGTCTCACATGTTTCTGTCTAAAAGTATTCGTTCTCACCTTGCCTTACCGAATAAATCATAAACTTGCGTTAACGGAAAGAAATAAGCAGACTACAAAAAAAAGTTTGGCTAAAGGTAGGTTTCAGGTTATGCACATTATATTCTCTACAAATAATATGCCCATCATTACTTTCTAATAACTTTGTAGTTTTCAATAGATAAATGAAAAGACCGCCAGTAAATCAGAAAATAATGTAATTACTATTTAAATAATACAAATACAACGTTTTATCCAACTTTGTGGATTTCTTCAGGTTAATTATTAAATGGATGAATTGTTTACATTAGAGAATCGTTGTTTTCGTAATTATTAAATAGTAATTAAATTATTTGGTGGCTTATTGCCGTCATTACATTTCTTTATTTTAAACTTAAAGTCAGGAAATATTTTTGTAGTTTTCACCTACTATTCCCAAAATAATTTTTAAATAGTTCTTCTAACAGTTCTTTTTTAGATCTTTGAACAGATTTTTTTATTTTCATTTCGTGACTGTGTTGAGAGTTCTGCACTGTATATATTTTGTAGAGACATTACAATTATTTCAACAACAATCTAAACCATGATTTTTGAAACAATTTTTTATTTCTATTTATCATCCCTTCCACCCAACATTATCAATGAATTATTTCCGAATTGCGCAGTATTCGGCAGCTATTAAATTTAAAGAAAACTCTGTTTACGTTATTACATATCACACAAAAAAATTAACGTGAATCAAATAAATAAAACTACGGCCAATAAGTCAGCAAATATTGATTTAATACAAATATAACGTTACATCAATCTTTGCGGACTTCTTCAGGTAAATAATTTGGTATCGCGCACTACCTCCAGCAACGGTTACGGCTGACACCAAACTAATTACAATAGAATTATATTTATCCATTTAAAAATTTACCTGAAGATGTCCACAAAGATGAATGAAATGTTTTATTTATAATACCTAATTTTGATTAAATTTGTTTACTAACCTCTTTGGCAGTATTTTTATTTATCAAGTCTAAAAATTGATTTTTGTACAACAGTTGTACTCAGTATAAAATTTTAACTAGTTTTCTAAATGTTGGGTATAGGTATCAATTGTCAAGTTGGCGCTTTAAGCTGTTTACAATAACGGTTCCGTTTCTTAAATTTGTTAAATTGTCCAAAATGGAAGTTGTTGGAAGGAGATTCTATTCTACATATTGTTTTTTTAGGATAGAAAAAATATCTGGAAACCAATTAAATTTGTGGGAATTCAGCAAATTTTCGTATTTCAATTCCATAATTTTCGCTATCCAAATTGCACAGGTGTTTAGCCGTGCATTGTAGTAATTAAATAACAGTTAATTATTGGTTAGTGTGTAAATTTTATTTGTATTTCTGTTTATTTTCCGTTCTTTCTGCAAATAGTCTATGTGGATACTTCCGCCTATAACCCGAAAAACCGTGCCCTTCACCTTCCCGAGAGATTTCTTCATCTCCTCTTCCTTCGAGACGATTCTTCCACAGATACCAAATGCTCCGTTTGTCGTTTTGTGACTGGATTCTTGTTTTATCAAGAGTTGTGTATCGACAATTGACGAGATTATAATGAACCAGCCATTGAATCGAACACACAATTACTTTCATTATCGGCTGTGAGGAAATTCGGCAACCATCTTGCTGATGTGTTTTGAGTTATACTTTTAGTACGAAATTGAAAGCACGGAGATACAAATTAAGAGTGCGGTGATTGAAGGAATCAGCTTGTTTTGTCTCTCATCTTTTCTAACTACTTGTTATCTTACCTTACTTCTACAAATGAATCTGAGAAATGTATGGCATTCAGCTGAATACACTATTTTCGTTTGCTCAGTTCTATAAAAAAAAGAGTTCATCTTCAGAATAATTGTTCGGTTAAATGTTTGTCACGTACTTAAAGCACTAGGATAGATGTGGGACAACGACCACGCAAGTGACGGCGGCCTGGAGACGTTAGTCATGGCTTCGTGTTTGGTCGATGAACCACGAAGGCGGCGGAAGAGGTCAGTTTCTATTGGAAGGCCTTTTTCTCGATGCTGTGAGGCTTTAAGCTAAAGAGGTCGCAGTTGCTGGTGAAGTTGAAGGTCGGCTGCTGACTTTGCTCTGCTTGTTCCCGCAGGCGTAACACGCACGGGTTGTGGGTTATTATGCTTCTCTCGCCTTCCGGCTCGGTGTAAATTAGTAATTAATATCATCGTTCTTTGGTGATACCTTTTCACACTTCTAATTGTAGAGGGTGAGACATAGCTAGAATTTATTTTTATTTTTCCTGACAGTTGTGAACAGTTCTAGTGTCTCTGATGAAATCATAAAGATTTTATCGGATGTTCCATTGTCTCAATTATAAGGGATTATGAGAGTGAATAAAGGTAGAAGGACACTATTTTTCCCTCCTTCCTTAACTTCCATAAAATTATATATACGATGGAACACCGGATGAAATTATAACCAAATTCTTGTAAATCAATTAACTTTTGTCTTTAACAATAAATAAATTGAATTAATTTACCACCAAATAACAGACAAAGTTTTTATTTAATTAGACCTACGTTTTGTCATCATGTTTGGGGCTTCATAAGGCAATTTCTTCAATTCTGAAGGACTTAGAACCTTATTGTTGTAAATTAATTAACAATTCAACCTATTATATGCCATAGATATGTTGATCTTTTTTGAATTTTGCATAAGAATGAAATTAATAAAAGCACCAAAATAATTTATAGTAATCATACAAAACTACAACTTATTCATGATATAGATATTAATAATATAATCCCTTTTCGAATGTCTTAATAAGTAATACTCATGATACTCTTAAACTAATTGGTTACAGAAAAAACTTATTCAGATTGTATAATATATATTTTATCAAATCATCCAACAGATTTAAAAAGTCCTATGATTTTTAATCTTATTAATAAAGCATTTTACTATCATATTGGAAAAATATTTTAATTAAGAATTATAATAATTTTTTAAATATACATATGTCAAAAATAATTAATAACCATAAATGTAATACTAAATTAATGAAGAAAATAATCACAAATAGAACGAATGAAGCTAAAGAAAGTAGTTAAACAATTTATATTATTACCGTTTAATGGTAGAATTAAAATTGTTGCACAATGTCATTTATAAAATTATATATGGAGAAAACTAAAGAACTGTTAACACAATAAATTCTCATATTGATATCTTAAAATTGAGCAATATTTAAAACCTTTTATATTTTTACTTTTGATCTTTAACATATTGATTTCTTTAAAAATTAATTTCGTTTCCATTTTAAAAATTTATATGGTACATTAATTGTTAAATTGAGAATTTGCTATGTGATATCATATATTATTTGTTTTATTATCAATACTTTTAGTTTTAATGTGGTCTAGATTAACCATTTAAAGATTCCATTTTTAACTTTTCACTTTAACGCATTGTTTACTTTGGTAATGTGTCAGTCATCTATTACTGTTTTTTTTAATATGATTCTTTTATGCGGACCACGTAACATTGTTAAATTTGTAGTTGGTCCGATCATGAAAGATTACTCATCTCTGATATGAGACATTTGGTTGTCACAAATAAATTTAGGACCAGATAACAAAGTTTTTATGTAACTTAATATTCGTAAGCATTTTTGGGAGTTCTAATGTTAGCACAAAAATTGTACAAACCAGTTGTAAAATGTAACAATTAAAAATTATCATATTTTCAGAATCATAATAAGATTCTACGTTCATTAAAGATTAGTAATGATGAATAATAATAAAACTTACTATTTTAAAATTTTGATGTACAAATAAAACTCTAAATATATAACATTGAAACTGGCCTTGTAGGCAGTGCAGTTTGGAAGTGGTTCAAGCAATTTCTTCTTATAAATATAATTGACTGTTTCTCTGTATTTTATTGTATTTCTGTGCTTATTTAAGGTACCAGTAGATTTCTTGACTCGTTTACGACACTGAGTCATTGCGACCGTTATGATGAAATTCATGAAGTAGAAGACGTGGGAAGGTAAATTTTCACACATGAGATCACATGTCGACAAATTAAATTACTGTCCCATTAAATACTGTAGCAGGCTAATACAAATTAATTCTGGGTATCACCGGGCACTCAGCGAGTATTAAATATTTTAAAGTGACGAAAAATACATATATGATTGATTGAAAAAGATCACTAGGCGATTAATAGATACCTGAATCTACGACAGCTCAGACTCATTCCCTACTTGATAATAATATAACTCTATTGATGATAACATTCATAACCAGAATAAGAGTAAAACACGTATTGGGTAAATATTTTTGTGTAATTCTCTGAGAAAAGGAAATTCAAAATGGTAGAAAGATTATGAAAACGAAATGCATCTAATAACAAGGAAATATAATCTAGAAATCAAATAGGATCCATAATATAAGTGGTCAATTAGTAACGCTTTCTCCCTCACAGAAAGCGAGAGAACTTTTCCATCCCATTCATGCTCAATTTTTGGGTAAAGATTTTTAATTGCGATTACTATAACAAATAATAATAAAATAAATCTTTATGACACAAATATTCTATAACATTTTTAATTTACCCAATCAACACTGAAAACAATATTTAATTGTAAAGCACTAAAAAGTTTTGTTGAGTAAAGAAACAATTTTGTTATGTTAACAAGTGGATTGTAAGACCGAAGTAAACACTGTAAATTGGCTGGAATTCTTTAATTGAGTATAAGTTAAATAAATTCCATAACTTCTTTAAGTAAACTACTGTTTTGTTTACTTCACATCGACTAACGAATTTGCTGTTGAAAATCACGCCACTTGAAAAAGAAGTAATTCATCATTCCTGATGTGTTACTTAAGTTTTACAGGACTAAGTATTAACAAATAATAATTACAAATAAGACAGAAAGAATGACCAAAAGTCATAAATGGAGTAATTCATTTGAAAACTTTTCAGTCCCCAACTTTCTGGACCTCCTCAATTCTTTACTTAAAGGATAACAATAATTTCATGATGTTGCTGCAACGTCTAGGACCGACATGAAAATTTAATTTTTTTTCTTTCGGCCCCTGGACGTAGCAGCAGCAGCAGCAACATGGCTTTTTTTTAGCTTTATAATTAAAGAACTAAGGAGGTCCAGGAAGATGGGGGATGAAACGTTTTAAATAAAATATTCAATTTCTGGCTTTTGTCGATTCTTTTATTTATTTATAATAATAAGTCTGATTAATTTAGTTACTTTATTTATAAATAATAACTATTTAAATGATTTATAGTTGATCCTTATTAACAAATACAAAGTTATGCGATTTGTGTGTTCGAAGTTCTTATACGGGTAAATTATAAACTGTTTTATAATATATATATATATATTATAATATGTTTGAAACCAAAATCAAATAAATGAGTACATTAATGTATCGTTGTATTTTTCATTATTCCATGTTTTCATATGAATGAATACGTGAATATGACGAGATGAATAATAATAGTTTATTTAAACAGGTCATTTCGCCAACAGCCCAAAGTAACTTAGTAGCGAGACGTTACTCACAGGAAACTATATGACACGCGACAACGAATGGAGCAGGTTTCATAAAATTCATTTCCCGTTAAACCTGTTAGAAATGTAAATTGATACATATATATATGGAATATTAAGGAAAATGTTTATTAATATTTATAATGCCCGATAAAATTGTAATGGATATTATAGATGTAGGGACTATATGGGATAAGGAGGAATGTTGCCGCAGGATAAGTTACAAAATCGGTCTTTTTTCTAAATTTATTCACATTATGCGCTGCCATGCTGTGGCAGTCTATACTATTACCACAAATACATAGATTTGATATAATAGTTTGTTCCGCCGTTTGCTGTTTTCAACATTCTGCTTTCCTGCCTAAATTTTCACTGGGGGATTAACTTTTACATCACATTTCACGTTTTCTGAATAAGCACTTATGTTTCAATTTACTCCATTAATTGATAATCAAATCATTGTTTGGAAACTCTAGTTTAATTGAGTGTTTGTTTGTTAATTTATCTGACTTTGTTAGTGAGCAGTAAGGACATATTGTAACCGAATGTCACATTTCCCCGTAATTATTGTCTTTTTGTCGTTTTTCATATGTCCATTTAACCTCACAAAATTTATACGCCAGATTATTTCCAGATATTTTGAACAAGGGTTTTGAAGAGCACTGGAATAAAATATTGAGAAAGGAGGCTTGTAACTAACCTCTACAGAAGACAGACAGCAGTAATTAGAATAGAAGATCAAGAAAAGAAAGCAGAAATCAAGAAAGGCGTTAGGCAAGGATGCAGTCTGTCGCCCATGCTGTTTAACTTATATATAGAACAGGCGATGAAGAAAGTTAAAACTGAATATGGAACATACTACAAGGAGAAGAAATAAAAACCCTGCCCTTCGCCGATGATTTTGTAGTATTAGGACAGTCGGAAGAAGCCTTAAAAACCATAATAAATGGTATGAACGTGGTCATGGAAAAAGAGCTCAATATGAGGCTTAATAGAGGGTCTCTCTCTTTCTCTCAGCGTCTAATTCCAGCGACTTTCTCCCGTCTCCCAACACCTTCTCTCTCGTCTGCCAAAACCTTCTGTTCATCTACTCTCTCATTCGAATCTCAACATCGTCTATCTTCCGTCTCCCAACATATTCTGTCTGTCAACAACTTCTCTTCGGTCTCCCAACACCTTCTCTCTCCTGTCTCCTTAAACTTTCTGTCGTCTTCTCCAAAAACCCCTTCCCTCGTAACATCGGTGGGAAGCTACATAATTTCAAACCACCAATAAGCTATTATCCTCAAATGCTTCTATTGGCTTGGTCTTTGAAAATTGCAGCCAATAGGAAAATTTTCAACTGCTGGGCCTAAATACTGTGAGTGTTTTGCTTTTCTTCGTAAGATTCCAAATTTTCCAATGAACTTCTGTTTTCGCCAGAAGCAGTCCCCTAATTATTCACGGCGATCCCTTTTCTTGAATGGGCCACATTCAGCCCGAAGGGTCATCCTTTTGTCACACACACACACAGCATGGAAAAGGGATGCACAGATTTAAAGTTTTTCTTCGCGATTTAATACATTAAAAACTTAACGGAAACATTTCCCACTTGGAAACTAGTTTCATATTAGTGATAATTTTATAGGAACAATTTAAGCTAACTATTTCCTTAAGTTGACTGTATATTTTGCTGTTTAATGCTAAAGTTATTTCAGAACCATTTAAATATTGTTTTTTTGGGCTAAGTGCATTCATTTGTTCAAGGCTGGGTAAGGGAAAACATAATCCCACATCTGGCCTACCTTTTACGCCAAAGGTTTAAACAACGAACAATTGTTCGGAGAAACTGAGTATAAATTCCTTTCCGCATCGCGGATATATATTATATAATTTGTTAATCTTGTATTACAATCTTTAATATTATTTAATCAGCATAAACATGAATATTCCTTTGTATTGTATATTTTGCTTTACCTTCACTTATATCATAAATCAATCGACACTTCCAGTATTTTGTTTGCTTTCCTTGGTTTTGCAGTTCAGAACCAAGGTGACACCCAAATTGTAAATAAAATATATTATATTTAAAATATAATATACCATTTGCTATTTTTTTTGTAATACTGCCTTTATTATTTAACCTAAAAAGGAATTCTTTCCAACATTCCTTTGCATACAGTATCGTGCCTTGCAAGTGAATGAAACCACGATATATACATATATATATATATATATATATATATATATATATATAAGCGCAACGTGGAACGTTGAAACAGCCCATTGCAACTTACTCCAGTACTGTCAAACTTCTTCCATCTCTCAAACGTCATTAGAAAGATAAACCCAACCCAAAATTGATTTATTTTCATGGTTTTTTACACGTATCTGTTCCTTAATATGTGGATTTTTTACTACGCGTTCTAGAAAAATATGTTATAAAGAGGGTTTATAAACGAAAATTAGAAAAGGGTCTAACATAATGGAAAACCCTGTAAAAATGTTTATCTCAGAAAAAACACAAACCCACCAATCCGATAGCCTAATTCGGGACCAGGATGACAGTTTTAATGAAAAGAATGTTGGAGACCTTTCTTTGAAGGTAAATAACGTATATAATCATATCAGCTGCTACTTCCGTCCAGAATATGAACATGGGTAAAACTGGCGACATGACGGCTGCGGTATAACTATATAAAATAATTGATATCTAATGAATAAGCAAGTAGTAACTCGTTTCTTTGGAATGGCGAGAACTAGACATTGTCGCATTAGTGGTGTGTGCACAGGGAAACTTCATTTCACCGTAACTACTTTTTCCGAGAAAATATGTCGAAGACCACGCCATCAGAATAGTAGTCATATGTAATGATCCACTTTATATTTGCTTATAGTGTAACTGGAATGTAAGCGATTTATAATTTTAGACGCAGAAATATTGGCAGATGTTTAGTCAGAAATGAGTTTTAGAGGTAAATGTGACTAAGGGAAGAGTTAATAGCGGTGGTAGGGTAGCTGCCGGACTGGCAGCCATGCAAAACCCGAACCCTCGCTTCCTGTGGAGCAACGTACCGCGACACCCAACAGACGAACACTTCCCCGAAAACAACTGGCAGGCCTGTTTTCCTCGAACTCACTGCAGCTTTTGCTGCCCTCTCACTTCGACGAACTTCTAAGTACCAATACCTAACATATTACCGTTTCTCTGATTCCTACAGTAAGTACAGTAACGCAATAGACGATACTCAATACCAACACAGTGTATAAACTTATGGGCGAATTCAGCACAGATATAATAGAATTCTGAAAGACAAATCAACAAAGATTGCTCTTATGAAATTATTCAAATCATTTACATCAACATAACACAGACGGAATTTTAAATACTTCTTACATTAAAAAAGCATTCGTTTTAATTCTGGTTTTTAAGCAAAACTCCGTATTCTTAAAAGAATTTTTTTCCTTTAAGAATATCCCACTTTCCTTTCTTTAACATTTAAGTTAAACACTTGCGATAAACTTCATGATAAAATTCCGCGTCTTTATATTATATATATATTATATTAAGTCTTATTTTGTAATAATTTCTCGTTTCTGAACCTGGAAATATTAAAATGTAATAAACAATGATACTAACTACACATCTGAATGTGATATGCCTGTGGGAGCTTTCTCTCGCTGTTAGTTTTCCCCGGAGAGATAATGGGGCTTTCCTTTGGGGATGCGTCGTACTCACACTGGTTTCAAGGTTCTCACATGCCTAGGCACCTTTGGCTAATTTGGGAAGTGTATTTACAAGGGCATACGGTAAGAGTTGTTTCATTAATCGTATTGGACCAGTCAGCCAGCTGCCACCTAATTCTGATAGAGGAATGAAGAAAGTAATGCTGCGACCTAAATCAAACTACTCTCCCTTCAGTCGTAAGGGCGTGAGACCTACCTGATGCAGTATTACTAGTGGTTTTCCCTGCATATCTTTCAGGTGAATCGTCGGGTAGGATCCTTAATCCACAGACCAAGGGCCCTTGGTTGCGAAAGGTTCTCAAATGCCGAGACTCAGGCTCTTTTAGGAGATGTATGTACTGGGGTCGAAGACCTTGGCATACGGTAATACTTATTCATTGGTCTCATTGGACCAGTCAGTCAAATGCCTTCTAAAACTTTGAGAGGCACGGAGAAGGGAATTCCGCGACCCCACAGAAAGCTCATCTTCCGTCTTACGGACGGGCGTGAGAATAGTGTCCAACAGCCCGACCAACCTGATGCAGATTCTCTTTTCCGTGATCCTTAATCTATAGCCCGGGAGCCCTTGGCAGCCCCTTCAACGTTGCGCTTTTTTAGTTCTCTTCCTATTCTATTACAGTGGATTTCCCAGTTTCAAGATCAACATCATTTAGTCTGTTACTCCCCAAAAGCTATACAAGAAGAGGAATTATTGTGGGGCATATGAATAGTAAGAATGAAGTAATCTTGCCTCGTTCAAAGAATGGATGACCCCAAATTCAGCCAAAATGATAACATTGAAACCAGACGAAAGCAGAAGAAAAGGAATGCCTAAGTTGAGGTGGATCGACGAGGTTAAAGTGGATGCAGAATGAGTGGGGAAAGTGGCTTTGAATAATGAGGATTAGAGAAGGAAACTTTGGGAGGTAAAGACTAAATCAGTTGTAGTACCGATGAAGGTGATGAGAGAAATATAGCTGTAGAATTACTCGCTTTTCACTAATAGTTGAATGGAAATAAATATTCTGAAAATTATGTGAATGTCGTCCTCTTTTATCGATCCTTCTGCCTCGGATCCGACCGGAAATTGTTCGGAAGAATTTCTTTTCTCCGGATGAGCAGTAAGAATCCAAGTCTTGTGGAGTGTTCCGGGTGATTTAGCGCAGTCACCTCTTCCGCTAATAATTCGTCACGGACATCCGCGTACGCAGCTTTCTTCGGATAGAAACAAGAGCGGCCATTGCTTTCCCACGACTTTCAACGCCCACATTTATTCTTCCAATTAATGAGTCTAAGTTTATATTCGATGCTCAGCTAAAATATGAAAACGGTTCTTCAAAATAAAACAAATCTACTCCCAGCTACCAATATGTTTCTTTCGGTGGTTGCTGTAGTCTGGACTGCGATAAGCGATAATCTGATATCCGTATAGGACTTAATTGATTCATCCACGATTACTAATAAAGTTATTTTGATAGTACTTTACATTTCATTGAAAAACTAATTTAATCTACAGTAGGGTGAAATGGTAAACTTAGCTAAACAGTTCTCTATTTATGGACGCTTGACCTCCCCTTCAAACGCTCTTATTTTAAATTATAGCTACTACCACAGACAATTGTTTCTAATAAAGACGTACGTCTTCAAAGCTCGAACTTGAAGAGAGATGTTCAGTATCGTACAATGGTACGAGAAGTTTTAGTAATTCCTACTTAAAAAATGACAATTATTTATAATGTAAAAAATTAAAAATCTATTGTTGCAGCATGATTAGCGCCGTAATTAGGCAATTGTTTGCAGAGAGCTAACTCCCTGAGAAATAATAAACTTCTTTGGATCATCAATACGATGTAAGAAATTTTAAAATTTGTATGCTCTAAACGGTTCAAGCCCTTTGTACAACACAAGAAATCGCTCTCACCTCCGTGTAAAAAACATCGTCTAAGTCTTTTTGAAACAAGCATTCACTATTCTGGTATAAATCTATACAATACTCTCCCGGAAGAAATAAAAGCTTTAAAGAATCAAAAATTATTTATAAAGAGTTGTAAATCTCCGTTAATGAATGGAGCGTATTATTCACTGAAAGAGTTCGTAGATAGGAAGGACTAAAACAGTTAACTGGTCTCATATCAAATTCCCCTATTATTTCAGAACTATACTCTACTAGAATTTAACTACTGACTTATTTTCTTTGTCACGTTCGACGGGAACCTACGCACGATCTTCTGCTGCCTTCTCCGTCGACTGAAAATTGAAGATTGAATCTTATCTTTCCTCTTCTTGTCCTCCAATTCTTAATTGTAAAATCTTGTATATTTCTTGTAATATTATACTTGACGTATCCTATTTCCTCAACCGAGGACTAATAGATTGAATAATAATAATAAGACATATACGTAAATTGGTTTCATTTCTCGCGTCAGGTAATTTTTAGTATTTAGTAATTGCTCATTTTTAAGAGCAAATAAAATAAATATAATTAAAGTTTTTTCTGTCCAGAAGTTTGTATCGAATTGACTCTGAAACGTGTGAAAGCGGGACCTCATGTTCAATACCAACTGCGAGTTATAAGGTTTGCCCTGAAGCGATCATAAATAAATGATACCGTACTTTTTACTTATTCAACTTTATCAATTAACCGTTGTTTCCGATTATAGGGCAAAATAAAAAGAGCTATTTCCGCGCGAACCAAGTCGCAGCCATAGCTAATTATAAATAAAAATATATCATATGTCGTGAAATCTACTAAAATTAAATTAATGATAGAATTCATGTTATGTGCCCTTTAATCTTGTTCTCAAACTATGTACTTAGAAGAGTTTTGAGAAACAATTAATAGCAATGTTTTTAAAACTTTGAATATTTTTACTGATACAAAATTAATTAAAAACCTGTTTGTAAATTCAATTTATTTTTGGTAACGACGCAATTCTTGAATATTGTTCATACATCTCTTCAAAAAAGTTTAAAAAAACCTAACGTTATCAATGAAGCCAAAGTTAAAAGAAAAAAAATAGGAGAGACAATTAATGTTACTCATTTTTTATTGCACTGAAACCGAGAATGTAGACGTTGTGTGTGGCTATGAATGCAAAAAAAATATTTTCATATTTGACAATGGCTGGCTTCCACGGATAAATCTGTTAATACATAATGCCGTATGTACTTAGTAAGCTAATGGTTAGTTAGGTACATATAAAATTTATAAATAAGATAATCGAAGCTCATTATTGAATAATAATGAAAATTTATTATAATATTCGTCTTAATTAATTAACTAATATTCGTCTGGATTAATTAATTAATATTCGTCTAGATTAATTAATATTCGTCTTAATTAATTAATATAAAAAATATCAAGAAATTTAATGAATATCGTCTTGAATTAGGTTTCAATTATATTTATAATGTACATATATTATTAAATAGAGAGGTCATGGCCCGAGAGACAGGCCGACGCGCCATAGAAGAAGATATATTATTAATACCAGTTAAAACAGGTTTAAGTTCATTCGCCGGTTATCATCACGTTGCATTCCAGTGCAAGGATTATTAAATATTTTTCGTTGCGAGAATCGCATGAAAACAGTAATTGCAGGGCCACAACACGTGTCAGCTTTGCTTTCGCGTGCGACAGACATGCTGCGTATGGCTTTGCGTAAGCAAAACAACGGTACGTGTCTTGTCAGAGCGCATTGCGCAAAGCTCGCTTGATGAGTCGTACGCAACGCAGAGGAGTATCAATGTCAGTCAGTCTTGCCTCCAAGTGGAACAACAGACATATCAAGGCCACTGGATAACGCAACTCATTAAAAAAGCAACTGCACTCATTTTGAGAGGAGGAATTCTGTCGTTTTCAAGGGAAGTTAATTTCTCGCGACCCATATAGACAATAAATAATTCGTTTCAGGACGTAACTGCAGCTATAATATACTTATAAAGAATTTGCATTAACATTTCTACATAACGAAATTTCGCTAAGACATGCCGACTGTACTACTGACAGACACAGAAAGTTTTTTAAATTATTAATCTACGAGATTTGTTGATAGAAAGTCAATATGTAAAATATTAGTATGGAATTAAAATATTCGCTTAAATTTGGCATTTATCAATCACATAACCTTCAATGTCTTCAAGTGGGCAATGAATCCTGAATTTTCTGCTTTGACAGTCACTAATGAGTGCTGCCTTGTGAACTGCTGCTGAACATCTGTTACCTAAGAATTACTGTCATCAAAATGTTTAACATACTTAATATTCTTCACATCCTTTGAATTTCCCTCTCAAATTCAAATAGGCAGTGTCAGTTACTCAAACACTACTTGAAACGTCTGCCAGCCATGGCAATCTTGCAAGACCTTTGAATTTCCTTCTCAAAATCTAATCGACAGTGTCAGTTAATCAAACACTACTTTAAACATGGCTATCGTGCAAGACTGTGAGATATATTTGACACATTTCCGAGACAGGAAATAAGTTACCTTAATTAATTTCGATCACGATTGATTTATCACCGCTCGAACTCGCACATGTTTGTGGGTCACGAATTTACAGTTCTCCAACAAAATTAACCAAACAGTCTGGAAGCTGTTGCTTGAGTGTATAATGTGACCATCTGTAAACAAATACCCCTAATCAGAAAACAAAAATATGAAGTCTAAAAGTTTATCCTGTATGCCTGTAAAATCCGTTACAAGTTTTACCTGTTGTCAAACGTCATTGTTACATTAGAACTCCGAGTTTTATCCGTTAATTAAAGGGAGTGTGTACGTATAATAGTATTTTAGAAATCACTTTCATTATCACGTGGTTTTAGAAATATATGGGTTAGGAATCACGAATGATTTTTCATGTAAGTAAACTGTGTTTCAAAATCCTATTTAAGGGACTGACTGGTCAGAGTTTTACACACACAAAAGTAACTTCAACATCTGCTGAACCAGATTCTGAGTTGTCCGGGAAGAGCCATCAACCTAACCATCATACAAATTAATTTACATTTCAAAATCATTTCTTATAAATTTGATTAGATTCTGGTCGTGGTCACATAATTTACATACAACAGCTTGTCAATTGATGCTCCTTTTCGAGCTACCAAATAATATATAGCACTACAATGCTTTTCGTAGCGATAACGGCGACACTTTGATTTTAAGCTGATATGTGAGGCGTGTGGTGCAAGTAGAAATGAGTTAAATTACGTTAGAAATAACTGTCAGTACTTTGGAAGACAATGGATCGTGAAGAATCTGAAGGGCGTTGCAGAGAATGAAATAGAACAGTCACGATCTTTAATTACGACGAGAACAGGGGAATCATAAAAAGTGATAGGGAGCCAAAAACTGAATAAATAATCGTCAGCGCATAACAACTGACCACTGTTTCTTCTGTCTACCTTCTTTCCGTCGGTCACATAATATTTTTTACTGTTTAAAAGTCTTCATATTACTTACTCAGTCGAAGTTCATCTCACTTTTACAATAATGTAACTTCAACGTGGAGACAGAAAATCCAACTAAATTCAGATCACTTTTTAACTCAAGTAGTATACAAGTTACTTACATCTTAAACCATACAACCATATTTAAAATTTAGAAATTATAAATATTCTTTGTAGTGCATTTGTAAGGTAATATACAACTAATGTCCAATATTACATTATTTTTATGGTCTGTTACATGCTGCTATTTAGTTTTAGAGCCGTTTTCATCTTGAAGCTGTTCCGTGCGCCATTCAATCAAATTCCCCTGAGGCATTGTTACATATCATTCCAGCTGAAATAAGAAGTGAGACGATGTGGCAACGTTGGTCTCTGTTTTCATTCGCTGAACGCCAGAACTGCTCCCATTTGAAAAAGGTTACAGGCATGTACACACCTTCCAAGAAAGCTGATGAAACATGAATATTTCTAAGAACAAATTCTAAGATAGTAAGTCAGAAATTTTTTTATCAATAACTTCAAATTATGATAACCTAACGTGCTTCCGATTTGGACATTATTACCTTTCATTCTTATTTTCATTTTACCATTTTGTCCTTCCATTCTACGGATTCAACCCCCTTAATTGCTCCCATTGAATTTTATGGTTACGATTATCAGAATGAAGAGCATAGTGTGTAAGGGGATGACAAAAGTAATGCAAAAACAACCGAGATTGTGGAGTCTAATCCATCGTTAATGTGATCGCTGTTGAGGGTGTAAAGGAGTGAAAATATTTTGAAAACAGCCGTCATTAGTTTATAATCTAGCATTTCGATTTCGCTAAGTTGAAAAATGACGGTTTAGTCAAATCAGCTACATCGATATGGTATACGGTTACAAGGGGATAATTATAAATGTCACCGGGAATGTTGTCGAATTCGTAGTTTTGGTTTTCGTAAATTATATAGCTCCATTTACCATGTTGGATAGGTTCTGTTGTCACTTTCATTATGAGTGTGTGTATGTGGAAGGAGGGGAAGGGGCAGGGAAAATAGGAACACATCAGTCGACAATTACTGTCGAATTCATCGTTTTCGGCTAAGAAGAAGAACGCTGACGATTCTGATAACCGTGAAGTCACGTAAACTGCATGTCGAGTGGAAATGGGAGACTTTTAAACATTAGGAATGAGCTCAATAAATCCTTTCTCGAACCCAATGTGAGACTCTGATAAATTATTACTCTGGACAAGCAGGATAAACAGATAGTTACAAATAGAAAAGGTAAACAAGTTCACACGTCCAAAGACAGATTATATCTAATATATGATTGAAAATGAAGATATGGAGTTTACGTTCGTTTCTACTAAGATCACTCAAATTTTCTATTAATTTTTAAGTGAAAAATGTGCAGAATTAGAGTAACGAAAAAAGAAATTCCCAATTTAGTCGCTAGAGCCGTTTTAAACAAACAAATTTACAAACTTGGTATCAGGGAATCAAACCAATATTGAGCACAATATCAGCGTTGAAATAGCGAATGTTTGAACAAGAGGATCCAAAGTAGAGACTTATTCAAGAACAAGGAGCAGATTTCATACATTTATTTCTTTCAAACTACAAAATATACACACATAATTCCAACGTTCCTGGATAGAGAAAAGCTCATTTTTATGTGCTTAATATGAGCAACATAAATATTAAAGCGGTGGCTCATTTCTTGCACACATGAATCAGCTGGTCTCCAATTATCGAATTCACAGCTTGAACAATTCGATGTCATATCTTGAAGAGTGTCAGGCATAGGAGGGACAAAAACATGGTCTTTCTCGTAACCCCACAGATAAAAATAACATGGAGTAAAGTCTGGAGAACTGGGAGGCCAGCGAAGTAGAAGTTGATTTTTTGCTCCTCCTCTTCCAATCCAACGTCCTGGAGTGATGTTATTCGGGTAGCGTCGGACGTTGTTGGAGAAGTGAGGCATGAAGGTGAAGTCGTCTAAATCATCTTCAAGTAGGGTAAATAGGCAGTTTTGAAGCACGTACACATACGTAAGTCTTGTCACAGTTTTCTCCGTGAAGAAGAAAGTTGCATCAAGTTCGTTCACAGAAATGGCACAAAAGGCGTTAACCTCCAGTGAATCTCTTTCATTTTGAATAGCTGTTTCAGGATTATCACTTGTACAAATCCTAACATTATGGCGATTAGCTTTCCCGAAAAGATTTAAAGCGGATCCATCCAGTGGCCACTGGTGCATATGTGCTACAGCACATGAATTAATTTAGGAGGAATTATTTATTTTGTAATTTTAAGAAACTCTAAAATAATAGTATTTTAAGAGTGTGAATTTCTGCTTCGATTTCGAAGACTTTAAACTGTCCGCCTTCCAGCGCGCTCTCTAGCTACATTCTTCATAGCACGAGAATCTTGTCTGGAAAGAGAAATGCACTCGCCTAAGATCCAGCAATAATATGAGCTACCAAACGCACAGCGCCGTCAGAGCGAGCCTCATCAGGATACAATTTTAAATGTTTTTTGACGAATTAATAAAAAATTACTTTTTATGCACTTGTGGTTTATTTGGTTTAATCAAAGTTTATTAAAAATAAAAAACGTTTAACAGGCGGCATTTCAAAGACTTTCATAATTCTGATAAAATTACCGTACGATCCTGCATACAATATTCCCATAATATGTGACTTTTTTTCCTAAAATTAACTTTCTTTACTTAAAATATGTAATAAGTAAAAATACTGTCGTGTTAGGATTTTGCGCCAATATGGTTATACATTTTTTACAATTTAAAAATTTCGTTTCTTTTACACGTGATGGAGACGAACTTACAAATGTAGCATTTTACTGGTCGTGGAGTATTAACAAACCTGTAGATGTTTTAGTATTATTAATACCTTTATCCTCCTAAAATTTGTCTTGGGGTGATGTAGCACAATCTTGATACTCACGAGCCACCACTGTATCCATCATTCAAAAAATTGTCCCCCTCCATATTGCCTTACGTGCTAATGTAAACTTCGTACCTTTTTTGTGGTCGTAAGGATGCCATTCTTGCGTCAACTTCAGTTTGTACTTCTTCATGTGCAGACGCTGTTTCATAACTCTCTATACCGTTGGTTGAAGAATGTTACGTTCCTTTGTTGCTCGTCTCGTGGATTTCTTTGGTTTACTTTCGTGAAGTGTAAGAACATGCTCGATATCTCTATTCGATATTCGTTGACGTCCCGTTCTGTTCCGTTTGCTGGTGCAACCATCTTGTACTATTTTAGTAAATCGGCTTATGACGAGGCGGTTGTCAAACTGGTGGTGAAATTAACAATGCACTTCAACAATTGACTCTAATTTTCGTAATTGCATCACAGAAAATAATTGTTCCTGTGGTGTCTACATGAGAGCAACAGAACCACCGGGGCCTTGAATGGGAAATTCTACCAGGACTGTTCAAATTTTGAACTTCTTTCTGTCCAGAAACGTTGAAATTATATTTCTATCACAAGTTGGAAAAATTAAATGTTTGAAATTTGCTTCTCCTTCTTTGAATAACCTTATGTACTCATAGTGAAATGAAAATGATTTTAATCACATATAGTCATGTTGTCCCTTGATGTATCTTAATAATTTTAAAGAACTTAAATTCTTTGTCAGACTTCCGAATCAAATTGGGCGAAACGGACATGAAGCACAAAATTGTCCACAAGAAAGTGCCGAGGGTACTTCCCATTTTGGCGTGTGCTGAAGGAAACCGCGAGTCTCCTCCAAGAAGTGCGGCAACCAGTAGCGACACCCGGAAACAAGAGGCCTACTTCCGGTTCCATCGGAGCGTGCAACAGCAGCAGCCATAGCATGGGGTTCAATGCTCCACAGGGTCTACCATGGATATTTACCGAAAAAAAAATTACTTAATTTTCATAGCACAGAAAATATTCTCTATCAAACTTCCAGTCGGACTCCGGCTGTCAGGGTGTAATATTGAGTGTAGGTCACACTTGATATAAATATATCATACATTAAATATGGTACTGCACTGTATGTGTATATGTTTATGTTACGTACCTAAAAATTTTAATATTAACTAAAATAACCCCTTAGTTTTATTAAATACTATCTGGGGACCCGACGTTCCCCAGGTATTTATTTATATTATCCCGGTACAATATTTAATTATTGGTCAACACATGACTAAACTGACATCGAAAACGTCACAATATTAACCTCAAATATACTCCCAGTATCTCGAGACAGTCCAAAATACCCCCAATACAATATCAGGAATAAATATATATTCAGTATTCTAACAGCATAAAAATTTCCCCCACTTAATGGTTAAATTTTTAATTAAATCGCATATTAATGCAACACAGCTACTCGAATTACACCGGTTTTGACACCAAACTTGATATTTTCCTTTTTATTTTCATATTATCAATTACCAAATTTTAAAATTTACTTGACGCGGGACGATCCAAATAAGTTAAATTTTTCTCAGCCTGCAATAACAATATATAGTAAGTGGGATGAATGATAAAGGAACGCGTAATAGGATTTATAACTCGCAGTTGGTTTACACTCCGGCTTTCGTAGAATCCATTTTTATATTCATGTTATATTAATATCTTATTCAATATATCGAAATTAAATATGTACAAATATTTAAATTAAATCTCCTTTTTTTAAAACCCTCAAATTTAATTTAAATCCGTTGAGCTGTTTCGGAGCCTATTCGAGACAAACATAAGGACAGACAGATAGACAGACACTTCAATTTTATTTATTGGTATAGATTAAATAAATATTTGATATTAGTATTAAGAGGACTACAGAAATTCTGATTGTCAGTCTATTCTCTAAAATATACGTCAAGAAAGCATAAGTAACACTCACCAGTACCTTCAGCAATAGTAAATAAATTTATATCTCATGTAAAAGGAGCAGTCGTCAACTGAAAAGAAAATAATTTTGATCATATAATGGATACAGGCATCGCGAAGGTCATTTGAAAATTACAGTTTTCATTGCACAAAAAAATAAACAATGAAACTGGCTGAAAAAATACGACTAAAAATAAAAACAAATGAAAATTGATAAAATAATGGCGTGTATAAAATTAAGGTATATTGACTTAATAGTTAAAAGCGTTTTCATAGTTACAACAAATCTGGAATAAAAGTGAACTATTAAGGTATAAAACGCTAATATGGGGAATACATATTTTTAATTGTTACACTAATATATAAATTGTTTTTATATTTGTCTACGACATAGATTAACAGGCCACGTTTTGAGATACGAGGGTCTGGTAAAATTAGCATTAGGGGGAAGAATAGAAAAGGAAGACGAAGGAGAGAATACACTAAGTAGATTAGAGAGTATGTGGGATGTGGTAGCTATGTAGAAATAAGATGGTTTGCGTAGGATAGGTTACCATGGCAGGGCACATCTGACCACTCTAAGAACTGAATACACAATACCACAAATGAATTCGTAAATAACTTGACAATTATGGTATGTAATTGTATAGGAGTATAGTTTACAACATAAGTATTTAGAAAAACATCATTATTATTTTAACTTTAATGTACGAAAAGGGTAAGCTGTAGATAGTAACAAACGTGAAAATAATTTGATTACATATTAAAATTTCTTCATGAGAACAATGCTATATTGGATTAAAAAATGCAAAAAATAAAGTGAACGCAATAATGTGAGGTATTTAAAAAAAATTCTCGTATTTTATAAATCGAATTGATGAAATAATGTCATATTGTGTGAATTGAGTAAAGTATCTTGTGGAAGAGAACCATGCTCATGCCTGAAGAATTAGCAATAAGTAATTTCTTTAATGTTAAAACCAGAAATAAGAGGGAAGAAAGTAAATATAACATGTAGTAAAAAAGTAAAGAATAAATTAGTAAGCTGCATATAACATTCGCTAACTATCATACGCGGTGGGAAATATATTAATAATGACGATGTAAAATAATATCATCAAATCCGTTGATGAAATTGACGAAAAGTTGTTTACGATAAATAACAGAAGGTTATCTATGTAAACAAAAATGAATGTATGGGTTTTTGTTTGTCCCTTATCTGTTACTATACCATTCATCAGACGATGATGAAATTTTATTGAGTTGTAGTGCAGGAAGGTTTCTGTTTCTCTTTCAAAGATAAATGCCCCCCCCCCCCGCCCTCAAGACAATTCCAAATAGTCGCCAAGAGGTTTAGCGCGATTGACTCGATCTTTCCATTATGTTCTAACTGTCTGTTATTAGAAAGTAGATTTAACGAGTACGCACGCTTAACAGAATTTAAGTGAACCTAACACAAACAGCGAGAATCAGTTTTTGTGTGCTAAAATATTCTCTAAAAGCAATAGAAATAGAACCATAACGAAAGCATTTTCATAGATTTAAGGAAATTAAAATAATCAAAATCTACTATGTGAAATTAGGTAAACGATTCTAATGTATAAGCTACAAAAATTTTGAAAACTTCTGGCATATACTTAGAGAAAATTCATTCCAAATTTGACATAGCCAAGCAGGAAAATTTTTCTCTCCGTTAAGCTATCGGGATTACTATTCACTGTAAGGGGAAGGGACTATAGTTTACTTCATGTAGCGCATATATTTGTGACTTGCTGTAGCGTGACGGGAGAATTAAAACTCAATTATATTATGGAATTGTTAGATGCATATTTAATGTACCGTCAGACTCCATTCTGGTTAATATGATACTAACCTCCATATGGTACAGGTCAGTGTCCAGTAAGGATTTATGCCAATTAAATCACGCGTTGAGCGAGATATTATTGACGATTTAATTAATTTTCAGGGCTAATATAAATAAATTCCCGGGAAACGCCGGACACGCAGTTAGTGTTATTAAGTAAAACAAATTTGAATTTCCTATTTTATTTTGTTTCCTAATACAACGTGTTGGATTAGTTTTACATTTAACCGGTTTCTTTGTTGTATACACTGGCTTTTGATAGAATTAATACCTTGTGTTACAAATTCATTAGTTCAAAACTTCACCAGTGTTTAATTACTATGAATGACAGCAAACTTTTTCGTGTTTCCTAATTACTAGGCCGCGACGTGATATTGACGCATTTCAACAATGACAAGCGAAAACGGTGTCGCACTGTCTTCGGCAAGCAGTTTCTCTCAATCTCACGCTTTGCTCAACCTGTTTCTCTTACCTACTTCGATAGGTTCCAGCACTAATTGATTTCGGACAATTCTTTTATGTCAACAAACCTGATGTATGAAGCCTTGTTTGAATGGAAAGTAATTTTGGTGGCTTTCTCAAAACCCAACACCTCACAGTAACGCTGAACCTGAATGTAAAGAGTATATTTCACATTTATTTTCAAACTATTTTACTCTACTAGAAAGCGGGGGGGCTACATGAGGATGATCCTGATCTTGAAACAAGCAACTTCCCTTTAATAGAAAAGGGGGGATGGGGAAGGTAGAGACTAGGACCCCGGGCTATAGTTTAAGGATCGTACCTGGTGTTACACCTAAAAGAGATGCAGGCAGGGAACCCCCTAGAAATCCTGCATCAGGTAAGTCGGGCTTGTAGTAGTGTTTAGTTATCTACTTTAATAATCCATGTAGCTGTAGGAGAATGAGTCTTATATAAGTATTAGTTCTTAAACGGAAGGTTACAAGACTGAAAAGATATTTATTTCAGTTTAAATGTCAAATTTGTAAATATGCGTGAGCCCTTGATTGCTCGTCAATGCGCGAATAATCATTCTCTTGTCAATGAATGAATTGACAACCAAAGCATTTTCATCTGTACGAGGCATTCAAAAATTAATTAGCCAAGTTCACATAACTGAGTATGTAGTTGTTTAAGACCCATGGCATAAAATCACTCTCATATACACATAAAATACTCGGTATCATCTTGAAGGTCCTAAAACTATTATTTGCATTATTCATATACCAAATAGAACAAAGTAAAATGTACAATTATAATTACTTTATACGTTATTATATTATTTTCTAATCTGGACACACGCAGCATAATCATTGAATAAATGTTTATGAAGCAGTCACTGCTTCCAAATATTTTTATCTCGTCTCAATTCCAAATTGTTAATGTCACAGAATGGTGTTTATGAAATATGCACTCATTAAATAAGATTCTCGTGTTTCATAAAAATATAAATGTATATTATTATTTTTTATTTCACTAGGCCTTCGAAATTGTGGGAAGCGTCACGTGATACAAGGTTCTTGACTTTTAAGTAAGTTCCTAGTAATAAAGTAAAATAAAAAACTCGTTTCAGTCATATTAAACATTTAATTACTGTTTAAGCTATATTTATATACGTTTATGATTAGACTATTCTAAACATAATACGATTACATATAAATTAACTAGCTGGTCTACTTCTTGTTAGTAATAAAGGTGATTAATTTTAACTGCTCATAAATTCTTCTACCGTACAGGAGTGGCTAATCACAAATTTGTGAAGTCCACATTTAAATTTAACTGGATGATCTCTTAACTTCTTAATGTTGGTTCGAAGACTGTTAAGCAAAAGTTTCTCCACCATCCTTTTTTGTCAAAATAATAAAGATTTAATATTCACATGCAATTTTATTTTTTCTTGAACTAAACGAATTTATGGTATACTTTCACTAAATTTATTAATTGTTGATAAAAAATGCGACCAATGAATTAGTAAATAGACAAACTCAAATTATTCTTTTCATATACAGGAGGATAAGTACGTTAACTGTTTAATACTGTACGTAGCGACGCGGGGGACATTTGAGATAAGTAATTCAGGACACTTAGGGTCCAAACGGACAGGAAATGCCATAAAATTGAACCACAGTTTCCATGACGTCACATCAGCTCCACACCACTTGTTCCTGTGGTGGGTTCATTCCAGTTGCATGAGCAAAGTTTTTTCCGTCATTCGGAAGGGCGTAAGTCAAGTTCCCTAAAGCCTGACCTGCCTGATGCAGGTTTCCAAGGATTAGTTCAGCATCTCTTTCAGGTACTTAAACTATAGCCCGGAACCGTAGTCAACCCTTGGGTGTCCTCCCCTTTCCGTTTAAAATATTATCAGTTCTCCCGTACCACGTCGGAATTCCTTTGCAAAGGTTTGAAAAACCGGTGTCGCCAAGCTCTTTCCCTTATTATGCATATCTTTACTTCTTTGCTCCAGTACACTGGTCCTGTATAAGACCTTCGCAATCATTTTCTTTCTGATTTTTCAAATATAGATTCGAGCAATCTGCACCATATTCAATTACTGGGCGTACTAATGATATATATGCCATTTCTTTGGACTTTGTATTTACCTTTTTCAGAGAACATGATTAAAGAAATTGGAAGGAATTTAACCTGATTCAGTGAACTATGTTTCATGTTTACCGCAGTTTGCGAATGCGTGGCGTATTTAGTGGTGAAACGAAGTTCGCGCTTCTTTTTATTGTAATGACATTCTTCGTCTGAACATCGTAAACTGAAGGCCCCACAGCTCACTGCAGAGGAATTCAGAGGACGTTGGCCTCTAATTGGACAAAATTCTCTAACAAGATAGGCAACCAACGAATACCAATTAGAGACCTGGTTCTTCCCATTTCCGGCAGCAGTATGTTTCTGTAGCGAGTCCAGTTGTGATCATTTCTTGAGATGTGAGCTGCCACTGCAGGTATTACACTAGACATCAATGAAATTGATTGCTCCGCATTAATATATTTTTGAATCTGTGAATGAAACAGCTGTAAGATCCACTAACTACAAACGTTGGTATCTTTTATTTGCTTAGACTTCTCCACTTGGGAAAAATAGTGTCATCAGATGAAGTAGAATCGTATCACTCAAACGACTAATGATAAATAGCCGAATTCAAAAAACTGTTCTGACTTAAAAATTTTCAATAAATAAAAAGACTGCCAAAATGTCAGCATTAAATATATCACGTTTCATCTCTATTTTTAGACTTCTTCAGGCTTAAAATTTAGCAATAACCTATTTACTCCTTGACTCCCTCAGCATTATAGATTATTTAATTTACATGTGAAGAATTTGGTGCCGCGCATGGACCATCTCCAGCCACGATTAGAGCCGAAATTATGCTAATTTTTAAGTCTGAAGAAGTCTCAAAATGGAGATGAAACGTCGCTTTTGTGAATAAATTGTGATATATTTAATGCTGACTTTTGGGCCATATTTTTTTATTGTAAAGAGCTGAATAATTCAAATAGGTCCTGTTCATGGTCCGTGAAAATTTTTGATCAGATTAATTTTCTAGAGACAATAGTTACTGTAATAATTTCATTTTCTAGCAGCGGTATTCAATCTGGCGCAGTTATTTGTAGACCATTTCCGATTTGTCCAAGATAATCCATTTATTATTCAATATGTTTTTTAAAAGTAACATTAGAAAAACAAACTGAAGGTAGCTCATTGAAATTTTATAAAAAATTATCAAAACTATTTATTAAGATCCTTATTTATCATAATTAAGCAGCATAATACATAAATCGTTCGAGAAGACCGGGATTAAGACTGTTGGACGACTGATACGCTGACTACGTGTCGCTCCAAATTCGAAATGTGTCATACGAGATGACAGTCCGCAGTCGACTCGGTAGGCCCAGACCCTCAATGGGTTGTAGAGCCATGGAGAAAGAAAAATTACATAAATTATTTGTTCACATCTAAGGATTGCTTTATTCTCTTTTCCTAAATAAGTTCTTATAAACATGTTATTCACACCGTTTAGTTTTATCATGTGCTCATGTAGTATCTATGCTGACAAAGAGTTTCATGTTGTTTCCTTAAAAATCTCTCGTTAAAGGAGTTGACAATTAATCTTATATAGGAAATTTCATCTCGTCACAAAAAAAATGTTTCATCAATGTTTTCGGAGAGAATGACACCCCAAGAACTTTTATAGACATTTCCTTTTAAACATCACCATACCAGTGCTATAAAACCCCCTTAAAGACCCAGCATCGCTTAAACCTTGAAATGGACAGTTTTTTTGTGTGATGGGTGAGTATTATGCGCACTATTCTAATTATAACTTTCTCGTGGTGTAGCGCGATATTTGATATTTCTTAAATTCTTAATATAAAGTTAGCAAGGATTGGGTGCTGGACATGGCGTCAGTGTGTCGAGGCCTTATGCCGTCTCTAACCCCTGGGGATGGCATTTAGGCACGTAGGGATATGACTTAGAATTTCTGTAACCACGGAAAACCAGGAAAACAAAGAAACATTTAAATACTACGTCGTTGCCTCAACCAAAGGGTTTCGTGATCTACCAAAATGTATTGAAAATGTTATTTTCGATTCTTTTTTATACGGCGGTGATGCTGTGGGAATGGTCTTTCTGTTGTCTGAAGTTGAAGGGGATGGATAGAAACCGTCGTTTGGTCCTGGACGTTGAAGGAGATTATCCTGGCGACGCTGAGGAAAACGCTCTACAAAGGAGCTACGCTCCAACAATACACGGTGTCGTCCACGATTTAAATCTGAGATTATTAAGAGATCTTATGACTTCGCCGTACCTCCAATTTTTTGTAAATAGTTTTTTCATTAATTATTGTTTAAATAAATTTCCCTTTATCTCATTAATTATTCTTTAATTTTACCAATCACCACCCTTCCTTACAATGCAAAACAAGTTTCTTAGCTAATAAATAAATGTATGGATGTCTTGAATTTAAATATTTAAAGGAGATAACTGTCAAAAATTTAACTTAGCTATTGGATTTGGATGAAAATAAATAAATACTATTGAACTAATTATTGAAATGTAATAAATGATACGGCAAAAGTTGACTATAGTTTAATTGGAAATTGATTAGTTTCACGAATTAATTCTATTAAAAGTATTCATATTTTAAGCTTCTCGGACTAGTAATCACTAGTTTATGATATTTCTGGTTTAACCCTTGTCTACATCTAAATAATTGTTGATTGTAGTTTAGTATATGCGCAGTGAATTGTCAGCATTTCGAAACTTTTCATGATAACAATTCTTACTCCGTTCAATATTTTAATGAGGAAATAAACTTTATGGAAGAATTTTGTAATGAAATAATGCAGATGGAATATGCTGTGAAGCAATTAAAAGTACAATGAATCGGATCATACATAACTCTCTTTTTTGGCAAATATTTCCGAAAAACACGAATGTCGCCTATGTAAATAAAATGATATTTATAAATCCATTGCTCTTAATTGTAGTTATGGAACAAAAATATAATATTACAACCTTGGCGGTGAATTGCAGGGCATTCAAAGGCGTTCCGAACAAGTTAATTTAGTAGATAATTGAAGACACGGAGTGGAAGTGATTATTTCTATGCCACAGATTCATTAGAGTGAGTGGACGCTGAAGGAAGTTCGAGGTCATTAAAATCACTTTAAATCAGCCCCTTCACTGGTTAATCTCAATTTGTTGCCTGAAATAGTGAAACGAGTAACGTTTCTCAACTTGCCACAATTGACAGCTGGTGATTTCGGCTAAATAGTGGCGCACGATTCAGTGACAGATGTAAGGAATTGGATGTTGCAAACACATGAGAACCCTGTATTATAGACAATAAGGTACAGGAGAATGTGAGCTGTCCAACATCCAATGCCTTAATTAATCTAAAGCCTTTCACCACTTCACGACTGTTAGACTGGGGGAAAAAAGGTCAGTATTACCTCGTATTTACAGTGTTTATTGCGTCCACAAAACTCAACAGCTGATACCCCTCAGATTGCTTCTCTTAGTTGTGGGATATTTTTCCCATCGTCGGCAATTGTTGCATAATCTTCTTCACTTTTTACAAGACCAAACAGATCCCAAAACACATTCTCATAATCCACTACACCGATTTTAATATATGCTTTAATATTATTTAACATCAGAATAAACGTTATGTTTCCTTGGACGCCAGCTATATTAATTTCCTGGGACAGATAGCAATTCCACGGCTAGCTTGACCTCATTAACGGCGACTCGTAACTTCAGTCTCACTTGTAATAAATAATTAATTAGTTTGCGACGGTAATAGTTTACGTCCGCTGAGCACATAGCAACCTTCCCGCTTCGTATACATTTAAAAAATTGTGTCAGTGTTATGCTCTCTTTTACAAATTTTGTTTTAGTTACCCTTAGCTGTGGATCGTTCACACTAAATTCTACATTGATGCGTTCTCAGTGAACTCCATCCTTTCCTACCAACTCCCATTTTCTAACAGCTGCACGAGCTACGAGAGTAATTATAAAATCATTGTCGACACACTTGTTACAACGGATGTTATATACAGAATCTCCAAAAATCTTATATTTTTTCTCAAAATAAAGTTGAACTGAAAATTAATGTGATATAGTAAACCAATTTACGTCTGCTTTTAAATAATTAAGTGAAATAAATTAACGACCAGATACAGACAGTTTTTATTTAGTTTAATCGACGTTTCGTCACTATATTCGGACCTTCGTCAGGAAATGTTAAATTTTGATGAAAATAAGATGCCAAGTGTATTTCGGAAGCCGCCCTTATGCTACTGCGATGAATCTCCGTCAACCCCCGTTATTCCGAAGACGAGTTATGGATCTTGCTGTTTAATACGCGGGAACTAGTTTTTTTCTTTTCCATATATCTTATATATTCGTCACATATCCCTATACTTATATTTTGCTGTGTTATAATACACCTATACTACAGAATAAGTTTCAGTGAAGATCCTTGTTGCAAAATTGTTGGCTGAGGGAGCCATGTTAACGTCACAGGAAGGCATGGTTTGTTGGTCATCCAGAAGATGATGTTAAGCTAGCAAGGACGGGAGGAATCTGATACTTCTGGGAACAGCTGGCCGTCTTCCTTGAAAATATTTCAACACTGGCGTTCCTCATCAAATATTTCGCGTCAATGTTTTCCATAAAATATTATCGGTTTCCTCTAATTTCCGTCTCCATCTGGATTTGACTAAACAACGGTGCAGAGAATTGTTCCTGGCATTTTTACCCCAGTGGTATGGATAGAAAAGTCAGGGAGAATAAAGTGAGGAAGTGAACTAAGAATAGTAGAGGGGCAATAACTGTGATGAAAATGAGTAAGCTACTTAAATGAGGTAAACAACAAGTACTAGAAGTGACTAACATGTACAGTTGAAACAGAGAGAGGGGTCAGAGAAAAGAAAAAAAAACTAGTTCCCCAGTATTAAACAGCAAGATCCATAACTCATCTTCGGAATAACGGGGGTTGACGGAGATTCATCGCAGTAGTATAAGGGCTTCCGAAATACACTTGGCATCTTCTTTTCATCAGAATTTAACATTTCCTGACGAAAGTCCAAGTATAGTGACGAAACGTCACTAAATAAAAACTGTCTGTTCCAGGTCGTTAATTTATTTCACTTAATTATTTAAAAGCAGACGTAAATTGGTTTACTGTATCACATTAATTTTCAGTTCAACTTTATTTTGAGAAACAAATAAATACAGCCATTTTAATAAATGCCGCTATAAATTTAATTAATGTTTTGATTTTGAAAACGCCTCATTACAGTAAAATAATAATTTCAGAAATGTAACTGATTAAAAAGCATTCAAATATTATCAGTAACATACGTGACGCAAAAAAATCTCAACAAATTATATGATCTCTTATTCTAAGATTTTTTGAGATTCTGTATAAAACATCTGTTGTAGATTTTGGTCTTCTTATCGTTGTTGTTTTAAATGTCCTGCTATTTATAAACTTTTCCTATGTATTTAGGTTTCTCAAATGTAAGATGAAATTATGGTCGTTTAATTTATTATTAAATCACTACGTTAATAATGTATTTAGTAAATATTTAACGAATTTTACTATCACGTGTGAAAGAAATGGTCGCTTTCAAACTGTTACCAAATTAACATGGACGCCAGATGAAATCTTCCTTCCTAGCAATACAGGACGTATTTAATAAAAATATCTTCTTCAGCTGCAATAGTCTTGCTCGATTTTGTAAATGTGGCATTTCGTCTAAATTTCGAAGCAGTCAAATTAGCTCGAATATTGAAACTAGCTAACCCCCGCAAATTCGCGTCAAAATAGTTATTTTATTTTTCTCTAAAAACGAAACAACAGGTACAGAATTTCTATAAAGTTGAACTCATTGAACATCTATTTATGATCGCTCTTTGGTGAAATACCGGGTATGTTCCTTTAACCATAGCCCGGGGGCCTTATTCAACCCTTGGCTTCCTTACTCTACCTTCCACATCCCCCTTTTCAATGCCCTTCCTATGCTATTAAAGGGGAATTGTCTATTTCAGGATCACCCGCATGTAGCCTGTTAACCCAAAAAAAAGAGCGATTCGGGCAGCAATTCAATGGATTTATAAATATTTATATTAATATCTTCTGAACTCTTCAATATATCGAAATGAAACATACACGAAAATTAAAGGTAAAATTCCCGTTACAATCCCTGAAATTTTCACTGAAATCCGTTAAGCTTAAACAGATCATGTGTATAGGCAACCCGCATTCATTAATGAGACTTTAACGCACGTTTTAGACTAGGAAACATTCGCGTAATATGAGGTTTAATATAAGCAAAACCAAGGTAATGGAAATTAGTATGCGAAACAGTGGTATAACAAAGGTGTTCATTTGGGAAGGGATATTTTGACGGAAGTTAAGGAATTCTGCTACTTGGGAAGAGTAATAACTAGGGATGGTAGAAGTATAGTAGACATAAAGAGTAGGATAGCAAAGACAAGGAAGGCTTTCGCGAAAAAGAGGGATTTACTTACGGGTAATATAAGTGTGAATATTAGGAAATCGTTGCTAAAAATGTTCGTATGTAGCGTAGCGCTATATGGGTGCGAAACGTGGACTATAAGAGTTGGGTAAAGGAAAGAATAGAAGCCTTTGAAATGTGATGTTATAGACGAAGCTGGAAATGAGATGGGTGGTGAATAGAATCACAAACGAGTAAGTTCTAATAAGAAAAAGGGAAAAGCGAACAATATGGAGGACGTTGACTAAGAGAAGGGATAGATTAATAGGCCTCGTTTTAAGACACGAGTCTTGTAAAATTAGCTTTAGGGGGAAATGTGTGGGGTAATAACAAAAGGGGGAGGAAAGGATGGAATACGCTAAGTATATTCGGGAGGATGTGTGTAGTGCTAGTTATAAGGAATTGAAAAGGCTTGCGCAAGGTAGTTTAGCATGGATGGTTGCATCAGACCAGTCTTAGGACTGAATACCACCACAACAACATTATTTTAATACCATTATCGAATTAAATATTATCTAATATTTAAATAAATTACCTTTTTTAAGCCCACCAAATCCATTTCGGAGCCTGTTCGAGACAATCATACGGACAGACAGACAGTTGGACAGATAGACAGGTAGACAGACAAACAGCCAGACACTTGAATTTTATTTATTGGTATAGATGTGGAAGAATAAGTCAAGATTGTTTGCGATCATTTTTATAATTTGGGATAAAAACAGGTCGATAAAAATCGAACAAAGAAGATATTTAAGGTAAAGATAGTTAATGAGTTATATTTTCAGGTGTCTGATACTGGAGGCGAGTCTCTGTCCTCCGTTCTCCATCGCGGAACGAGGCCTCTGCTTACTGTTGAGTTGTCTGTTTTCCCAGGCTCGATGGCCTTCTGCGGAGGAAGGCCACTAAGATAACGGAGAAGCAAGGCAGATGGTTTTGAAGTTGCTAATTGGGAAGCGTGGCGGCGTCTGACGAATCTAGACCCATGGGAATCGCAAATGCCCCTGACCCGTTCCGTAACTGGAGCGCAGCCCTCCGGTAGACTCGGGAAACCAAACATGGCTTGATTGTGACTCACTCCGCAAGCGGGAAGGAGGGATCAATTCCCACGAAACCTTTTAATTGGAAAACCCCTTTCCGCCCAAAGTTTTTCGACACGTTTCTTTCTGTGAAAGTTGAAAAATTTTGAATGGTTGTAAAACTTGTCACCGGTAATCAGAACTTTGATAGGCTTAATAATTTTGCTGGAAATCCATCGCGTGTTTTTCTAATTCGTGCTCCTGTCATCTGTCAATGAAAACCTTTCCTTACAATCTATACAGGAAATTAACATTTTCAGAAACAAATTTTTTTAAGTTTCTGGAAGTAATCGTACTAAATTCCATAAATTTCTTTTTAAACTGTTTCAAGAAGAGTATCGTGAAGTTTAAAAGTTTTTCACATATATGAACGTGGCAACAAAATTACTTTCATATGACGTGTTAGGGAAATACACGGAATCTAACTGTAGAGTATTAGGTATTATTTAACATTGATAACGGGGCAGGAAATCTCTGTTCTTCTGCACGGACTTTTTACAACCGTTGGGTAAAGTTTGATTATTGGCTGGCAAGCATGGAGTAGGAAAACTGTAGATGTTAGTGTCGGTATATGCTACCACTTGACCGATCGTTATAGCTGTGAAATCTTCATGTGCACAAAGGTGATATTTCGCGCGAGGAGTCAAACGTTCAAGATGGCGCGCCACTGGCCACGTGCTTTGTGCGAGGATGAAATTTTTTATTATGTATATGCAGACTCATTATCTGGTGTATCAAGTGATATAGAGAATGACCACAGTGATAATAGTAGTGAGAGTTGTGGTGAATTTGGGCCCTCTACGTTAGCTAAACGTCCAGCGATTTTGATGACACTGATTCATGTATATCAGGACAGCTATCATAACAGTGTGACAAATTGCAGATAACTTGCTTGCAAGGAAGACTAGAATGTCTGCTATAAAAAGGACTAGTGGGGTACTTACACGTGACGTTTCAACTGCTGTAAACAATCTCAAGAAGGGGAAAATGTGCACTGACGGAATAAATATGTGGTTTTACAAGATTGGAAGGACAAGCAGGTGGTGCGCTGTACATCCACCAGCGATGAAGCGTGTGGAAAGCAAGAAGAAGCCTGATTGAATCTATCAGTACAATAAATATCTAAAGGGGTTGATCAGAGCAGACCATTATTGGTCATACTGATCAATCCTGAGAAAGACGGTCAAATGGAACAAGAAACTAGCCCTCTGGTTGATCAACTGTGCCATATTCAAATCCTTCATAACGTATAGAACACAGAACCCTGAAAAGTCATTTCTTTAAGATACAGCCAGATATTGGGAATCAACTCAGCAACTAGAAGTGAATGATCAACGGAATGATGGAGGAGGAGGAGAAGACCCCAGGAAAACTCCAACATTCCGAACACCTAAACAGAACCATCCTCAAAGACTATGAGAGGATGTAAAAAAAGCTGGAGGCAATTGTTGGAACAGGGAGCAAGAAATAGCCTACAAAGTCCTCCAAACTTTTCAGCTTGCATACCTTGAGGAAGGAAACTGCTACTTCTGCTCGTTATGATGAGGCTCACAAGGTAGTGTACTTCTAGAAGAACCACACATTGAAGAAATACTGCTGAGTAGGAATTGAAAGTTGGAACCTAATATGGTCAATAGAGTAGAATTTATAGGAATTTTAGTAAAGCTGTGATCATTAGTAATTAAACACGAAAATCATTCGGTCTACAGAGGGGCTGACTCAGACATCTGGCTCATCATCAATGTATTAATATATGGCAAAAGATGAGTACTTCTTAATTCATATTGGCTTATTTTTATCAAGGTCGACAACATATGCAGTCAGAGTAATGTCAAATTAAAGTGATATGGAAGCTGCACTGCGTTTGAAATCAATCGTTGGAACAAAGCAATTTTATTTTCCTCCTGGGATCCAGGAATAAATTACTTCTGCTCCCATATTGTAATAAAACTCTTATCTGATACCACATAAAAATATTGCCTTATTTGGCACTGATTTGGAAGTTAAATTTAATAGAGTAATATATATAATATATATATATATATATATATATATATCACACGCGCTTAATAAAGAGTAGATAGGTTTTCATGTCCGGGCCCAACTGATTATTTGTAAAATCGCAAAGTCATAGAAGCTCGCTGCGATTGGCGGCTTCGTGACACACAGGAATGTTAACAACCTCTCACTTATTAATGGTAATTACATTAGTTGGAAGCGAATGAATGTGTGCTACAAAGAGATCATTAAAATGAATAAAGAACGCAATTTCAATGGAGATGAGCTATGTAATTATCATTTATTCACAGATAATGTGATACATAGATGGAATTCCTGCGTTATTATTATATTGAATACCTTATAACTCCGTATTAGTGAACGTAACATTAAAGAGGAACATCTCTGTAAATAAAAAAATATTTGCAGACATTCAATGTTGCTCTTCTTTGGATAATTATGTTTCACGATCTTTGAAAAAAATATATTAAGTGTAACTTAATATAATTAACATAATTAATTTATGGATGAATTTTGTAACAACCTCAGCTTAATGCAGTAACTTAATATTGTTTGACCGACCTTTTTATTGAGTGCATATGGTGGACACTCGGTGTTTCTGATGACAGCCTGTAGCGTCATCTTTCACATATCACAGGAGTCCAACTATTGACTGAAGTCAAATGAAGGGTATTGAATGTCTATTTAAAATTATATAACGACTAAGGATTCAATTTACGTATATTTGTCCAGTATCCTAATTTCTGATTTTGAGGCAATGCATGTTGATACCAGAGAGTATGGTGGAGGGGAAAACCTAGACGAAGTGATACCATTAAGAGAAAAATGAATGATAGACAACGATTCAAACAGTAAAATACCTCGTTTACAAGCTACGGATGAACCAAATTTATCATCCATGGCGACAACACAAGATCCTGTGCGAACGCAGAGATCACAGTGAGTTTATCAGCGTTTCCACGGCAATAGTTTTACAGGATTCTGTTAATGAAAATGAGAAAATTCAATTTAACGAATTAAGGCGGTGTTTGTCATTTTAGTTCATCAGTAGCGATACTCAAATTCCCCGTTGGCGATATTCAGGCGGGAATAATAACCAAGTCCGATGGAAATATAATGCAGCAAGGCCGGGCATAGAGAGCCGGACGTGAAATTCTCAGTTTTGGGAATTGGTAAACGTTACCTGCGCAGGGCTTTGACGCTTTGGAAATTTCGAAGGTCGCTTCTCCTTCGACGAAATTTGAAGAAACCCGCGGGCCAAGTTGAACATGTGATTGGGGCTGGGGGTCATGTGATCCACCATCCACCCCCATTATGGGGACATGACCAGAGTCGACCTGGAGAGGAGACAGACATTGGGCATTTGGGAAAGAATCTTCGGAGGAGTAGGAAAACTGTAAGGAAAGAAATTTGGAAGAAGGAGGAAGTTAGAGGAGATGAGACCCGACAAGTGAGTCTTTCCGTAGTCATAGAGACACGGCAACTAGTGATTTTGCTGGCGTAAGAGGAGGAAAGACGACTGACGGCACGTTTCGGCAAGGTGGATTCGCAAGTCAACGTAACTCCGGAACCAGAATTCTTGGAAAGAAGAGCCAGGACGCGATCTTCGAGAGCCAGAACCATAGAAGGAAGCAGCTGCCTTGCAAACACGGAATCTCAGGTGTGTCAGTGCCTATGTCAAAAAATGCTTAACGACTGTCTTTTTGATGCTAAAATACCCTCATCCATGGCCCTTATTAGATTTAGCCTCTTGCTGAGCATAATAACAGACCCCACATTTGTATCTAAATACATTTTTTAATATTAATTTTAAAAAATTTCCCTTATTGCAAGTTGGATGATGGTTGTTTTACTCAGTCCTACGCTTAGAGAAATTGTACATTTACCCATTTAGCGAGTGGCTGAACGACTGGATCGGTTCTCACATGGCTGATGTAAATTAAGTGAACTTCCTGCAAATTCTTTAACATTTATTACTTGACTTCATTTAGATTCATGCGTCTTTTTTTCGAGATTTCTCCTTTATATGTTATTCACTTAGCTCCCATACATGTTATCAGCTATTAGTCTCCTGCTGCTAGATCCTGGTCGAATTCTCAGGTAATACGGTGATTATCAGAGCTTTCGCGGTGAATTTGAAATCTATAAATGTACCAAAGTATAGTCAGTGTACGCAGACAACAATAGAAAAAACAGTTAATACACTGTACGTAAAAATAAAACAAAAGCAGTCGGTTATTGTCGGCGTGAGTCGTAAGGTCGTATTCAAATGAGGAAGCCCCAATGCTAGGGACGTTACGCCACTCGCGTGCCACTTCCCAGGCGATCGCATTGTCGCTTCACGCCTCGCTTCCAGTTAATTGCATACAATTGGGACGCTCCACGCTTGCGACAGTCCCAAATCCTGACTCCTCGGTCAACTGGGACTTGATAACTTCCTGATGCCGTCAGATCGATTGTCTGGATTGGACAACGACTAGATGGTACCTTGGCCCAATTAAGTAACCAATCATAATGCAACAATACGCAGGCAATCACGCCATCGAACTCATCACCGACTTCTACTCACAACTAATTACCTGCAGTGAGACTACTCAAAAGTTTAAGACCGGTGCAGCAATCATGTCGAAACACATATTACTCTATTTTTACCATAGCCATTGGCAACGTTCAAATAAGAATGTAGGCGTAGAACAATAAATTATTGCTCTGTAGAGAAAGTGAGAAAAATTCGCATATATATATCAAGTAATATTAAATAGATACAATTACTATAGAAATTGATAATTTATGCAACATAGAGAAGTTTTGAAAATACGAGGGTACAAACTGTTAATTCCACCGAAGAAATTCCACAATATTCCTCTTCACTAACAAATTCTGTCCACATATTAAGGTGAGAAGTAATGAATAATTATCTATTTAATTTTTAGAAACAAACAACTAAGACATCCACATTAGGCACCTTTCAAAAAATAGCAAAATAAGGAAGAGAAAAAGGAATGGATTTGCTGTGAGGACGCAGCTTTGGGGATAGCTGGCGCTACAGTTTCATTGCAAACAGCGGACAACTTACGGTTCACCCAACGTCCGCGACCCCGGAGCATTCATTTTCTAAAACTGACGCACGAGTCTCAGTTTCATGATATCTTAATTTAAAACCAGAGGGAGAAGAACACATCATCGTAGGTAGGTTCCTATTCTTTATGGTTCCACCTGCAAGAGCTAGTTCTATGAGAGACTAATAAGAACCCGTTACACATTTATAATAAAACTATTTGCTATAAATAAAATACAAATAATGGCCAAAAGAGTCAGAAATGGAATAATTTAATTTGAAAACGTTTCGTCCTTCAACTTTCGGGACCTTCTCAGTTATTTCTATGTGAGCCTCGCATACGGTTACAACTAGTCATCTTTTTGATTTGTTTCCTTGCCTTTGATTTTCCTTATTTTTGCCTCCGACTTTACAGCAGCAACATGAAATTTTGTAATATTTAAATTATATATAATTATGTAGATTTAATTATTTATTTATTTTTGTACAAAGAACTGAGGTGGTCCCAAAGGTTAGGGAACGAAAAGTTTTCAAATTAAATTATTTCATATCTGACTTATCGACACTCTTCGCATTTTATTTACAATATTAAGTCAGATTAATTTAATTATTTTATCAATGTTTTGTTACTTTATTAGAGTTGCAACTAAAGATACAGCGAGGAATAGTCAATTTTAAAAATTACATATAATTAAGTGAATGTTGAAAATGTTCAAGTTTAGAAATTTGCTGACATTGCTGTTGAAACAATAGTGATTTCCATTTCCTAGATCGCAGAGAATACTATGGGAAAGGAAAAAAATGTCGCCGACCTCCTGTGGTGTAGTGGTTAGTGTCGCTGCCTCGCACCACAGAGGTCCTGAGCTCGAATCCTGGCTTGGGCTTGGACGTTGTGGTGTTTGAGTAACGTCACCGTTACTGTCATTCTCTAGACGGATGATGACCTAGCAAATGGTGCGACTGATAAAAAGAAATATTAAACGTTTTGATCAGTAAAGAATTACAACTGTCTTTCAAAATTCTACAGTAATAGTCGGAGTTAAACGGACCTTTGATGTGGTACGATTATTTCGTCAGTGTTTGTTCCAAATAAGCAAATGTTACGCAAAAGGCCTGTTACTGCAAAAAAGTTTTTGTCATCAAATTACGCCAGGTTTGTTGTTTTACCGCGTGTAGGAAAATCTAAATATGACTTGCTCTGTCATATTCCACGTTTGCCTACACATGTTGGACTCTCAGAACTCAGAAAATTAAAATCTCCAGAAACTAAAAGAGAATTATTCTTGGATCTCTCTCATGACCGCGAAAATACTTCGTAGGAGGGATAGTAGATATTGAATCAACAATTGTAAACTGACATACATAGTAAATAGGCATAGTTCCCATAAAATAAATAGGAGCAAAGAGAAAATTCGTTTACGAATGAAAAATAAATAAAGTTATCTCACTGTTAATCCAGATTTCTAACCCAAAGTTTTAGAATGGCTTCCAGACACTAAATTTATATAAAGAAAGAACTAACTTGATCAACTAACTTGATCTTATCTATATCTCTGCCTGTCTGTCTGTATGTTTGTCTCGAATAAGCTCCCAAACAGCTCAACGGATTTCGATGAAAATTTCAGGTATTGAAACAGGAATTTTAACTTAAATTTTCGTGTATGTTTAAGTTAGATATCTTTCTCCATTCAGAAGATATTAATTTAAATATTTATAAATCCATTGAATTGCTGCGCGAAAGACGGCGTGAAAACCAACTGCGAGTTATAAGTGCTATTAAGTGTTCCTATACCAATCATCCCACTTACGGTGTTGTTATAAGCATAATTTTGGCAGCATAGGAGAGAGAGAAGGAGGGCGAATATTCTAATTCCATCTATTGCTGCAGTAGGATTCACGCCGTAATCAACATATTGTTGACAGGGAGCTAACTCCCTGTGAAACAATAAACTTCTTTGGATCGTCGATAAGATACATACGTATATTGGTTTTATTGGCTCTGAAACGTGTGATAGCGGGACCTATTCTAAACCAATTATAAGGTTTGCCTTGAAGCGATTATAAATAAATGAAAGCCCTACTTTTTATATATTCAATAAATTCAACTTTATCAAAATTCTGTACCTGTTGTTTCTTTTTTAGGGCAAAATAAAAAGACCTATTACCGCGCGAACGAAGTTGCGGGGGTTAGTTAGTATTATAATAACTACCATTCTTGGGTTATTAATCCTACCTGCTACAGACTAGAATAAAACTTCATCTGCGGACCTATTCGTGAAATTTTCTCTTTTAAAATAATATTTATTTAGTTGCTAATGGCCGTAGAAGTTAATGTGACTCTAAATAATTTTTAATAAGTTCTTATAGCAAATAAGACGCGATACGTAAAATAAACTGCGGACAACTCCTGAATCTTTAATATACTATTGGAAGGAAGAGTTTGAAAGGAACTTCTATTAATTATATTTCGTCTGGTATAACTGGCATGAAAGAATTACTGAGTATTTAAAATTTATTCAATTTTTTCTATCATTTAGATATTTTTTGAAACATTCTAATTCAAAATCTGTATTCAATTAAATAAGTACAAAAATTGGACATCAATCAAGAAAATTTAATTACTTACGTTTCAACTTCTACAATTTTTGGACAAATTCGGGACAAAACGCAGTGGTTTTCTGTTTACCATTTGTACACTAATCAATGCAAATGTACCCATAAAAGTAAATATTTTGTGCCGACGTATATCTGTTTATTTAACTTTTATTGGCGTTCGCCGTAAAACATTCAATTTTTCGATCAATGTTTGCGATTGCTAGTGGGGCTACGACGAATTTCCGTTCCCATGTGTAACATCAATTAAAACCGGTAGGACGTTATTCGTTCCCAAAGGATGTTGCGGTTAGGTAAGTTAGATTTGTAGAGGTCAACTGCCGACCGGTTTCATCATTACCAAGATAGCCACCCAAATATATCCATTGGAAAAGCATCCGGAGTCCTGCGTGTGAAGCGGTATTTTGAAAGATATTTAATATGTATCAACTAGAAAGAATTAAACAACTGACAACTTTCGAATTTAGACTAATGAAGGAAAATTATATTACTATAGTTTCAGTAATTACAAAGTATTTATACGTCATTCATATAATCTGAACGACACGTGGAAATAATACTTTTATGAAATAAATTATATTCGGAGTTCTTATTCAATTGAAATATTTTTTCCATGTACTTTCACAGTATAATGTAACTTCCCTTGGTTTCAGCGTCTTCACATAAAACCATGCTTTAGTCTTATATGCGTATAAAATGTTGTTTCATCTACTTATAATTAGACTTTCTTTTTCACTTAGTACAAAATTTCTGTAATGTACGCGTTTATTGGCTTCACGTGGCACAAACACATCATGATATTGTAATGATAGCACACAACTACTTGCGGAATTTGGCGGTACGGAATCAAAAGGCGAGCGGCACGAAGAAATAATGGCGCGCATGAAATTTGGCGGCATCAGATGGTAAGCAAGTGTGGTGTTTTTCCACAAATTTGTGGAGGCGGCAAACGGCTGCTCCCAGAGAGGACAGATAAGAATTTTTATTGGACAATATCGAGCCCCGCTACCGACGGAATATGAAATAAGGAAGTGGGGGAAATTATTAAAAACCCAAGAAAAATTTATGTTGGTTAAGAATGAGCAGTAAGGACGTGGTGGTTAAGATTTAACATAAAAGGACATCGAGTTAAGATGGGCATTATTATTAAGACTCGGTTGAGATCATTTAGAGAGGAAAAATAAGAAACTGGGGATTGTCCTCGCCGTGGACATTTAAGTAACGGAAGGAAGGCGTGATCCAGTCCGTTGCTCCTAAGTGCTCATCATTGTGGAAGTCCAGATGGGTATAACGACAAGTTCCAGGCAAACAGAAACAACACAGTTAATAACAATCTTTGTAACCTATTGCCGATTTCCTGGAACTCCAAGTAGTATTTGTGTTAGTGGATCGCCTCTGAATGAAAAATAAATTAATACAATTATATCACACCTCATCTGGTGTACATTATACTTCTTATAAAATAAATGCATGATACCTTAATTATTTTGCAAATCAATTTATAAATTAAGACTTAATACGCACTATGTTCCAGAATTAAAAAAATAAATTAATCAGATTTCTTGCAAGACGAACACATTATTATATTTCAGGTACGACGTTATTTCAATACAAATCGTCATTTAATCAGATACTCAACAATTTCTGTTATTCCTTAATCTACTAAATTTCTGATGACAAAATGCCTCCTTTGTCTGGAAGCAACTTCTTACATAAGAACTCAATACAGACTCCGCATTCAGGATAATAAACCACGCTGATCAGCGAAGTTTGTCTCTCTGCGTGGATTAATCCAATCGCCAACAAGAGATACCAATCAAAATAAATAAGGGGTCACAGGAGGACGAGGTATTATCTATATTTACTCAAGTTCCCTGACTATAGACTGAGTAATTTGATTCCTCAGCCGACTTGGAAAACTGAATGCTGATACGAACAGCTCAGCAGATTATACTCAAATATCGCTGACTAAGGAGACATATGAGTTGTGTGTTCATATTACGTTTTGGAGAACAGTAACGTCATCAGCCGAATACAACAGAATATAAATGAATTAGAGTGTATTATTATTATTATTTACTTCAAACTAGCTGAATGCCAAACGATACCGGAGAATCACCCGTTATAACATTTAATTGGATAGTAATCTCTGAGTCAACATGTGATTAAACTTTCTGCGAGAGCGCTACATTTTTTAAAATTTACCTTTGAGGGGCTACTTTATGACATCTGAATTTTATCATAGCCACCGCGCTGAAATAGTATCTTAATTGAGTCAAGAAATTATTGTTATCTTAAATAAGCACGCACATATGTCAGCGTCACCGCCACCGCTCGCATGACCACGTCATTTGCGAAAAATAATTAAAAATTATCACTTATATTTAAGATACATAACCATTTCGCTTGACAGTCAATGTGAGAGAGTAATCTATTCGGTTGCAAGTTTTATATCTTTACGGTAGGACATTTTTTGGCCTGAAACGTGGGAATGAAGTAATCTAAATCTTCCAAAGTTCAACAGAAACCTTCTCTAGGCTAAACACTACTAAACAACAACATTGCAAACGGATGAATGGTATAGGAAATCATAAGGGTCAAACATGATCTTCCAGAGCAGAAGATTGACAAGGTACCTTTGGTGGCCAGAAAGTAAATCTTCAAAAGATCGACAGAAAAGTTATTTTGGGTGCTTGGAGCTAAACACAAAATCGCGGCAATCGGAGGAATAGTATGGCCTAAGGCCATACCTCATAACTCGCACTGTGTTTTAACAAGCACCTTTATATAAGGACGGTAACGTGTCGCATATCAATTTTAATTATTACGTAAGTTAGAAAATGATTGACGGGAACCAAGAATGGAACCCTGGATCGGTTCGTTTTACTTTTAGGTTTAACCGTGGGCGTCAATATCCCCCTGGGGACGTTAGGGATTGAAAAACGCAGCAGTTATCGTTTGTGCATCTCCTCCCTATTTCCAACTGGAAACTCCAGGTCATCTGCACGAAATTTTTATGATCACATTTTCGGGTCGTATCCGTGTTGTCACAAAATCCTTGGATTAACTACGTGTCAAAGATACACGCACTGTTCAAAGTACTCGCCACTTGCTGCAATCTTTTATAACGTTAAATAAAGTATGCTGTAACAAATTTCTAGACTACCCCGTGCTGAGAAAAATCCATCAACTACTAACTTTGGCAAACACAAAACATCTGAAGGTATTCGCGTTATATTTCCTGCAAATAATATAACCCAGGTAAAAATAACTTGCGTTTATGGCGAACACGGTCGCACAAAATTTCGTGCTGCGAAGTTATCTAAGTTCACCTTATATTTTAAAATAATTTATCAGTTGAATATAATACATATATATAATTCTGCTCGGACTGACGAAAATATTGGGAAGCGGGTCTTTAGCACATTTCGAGGCCACACTGAGTGACTTACGATGTTATCTGACACTATTTAGCCCGGAGCTCATACAGTTTTGCTTCATGGACATAAATTATGTTTATGAATAAATCGGGCACGATTTTTTGACAATGAATGGATGACAGAATAAGTTTTAAATTTTCAATTTCTGGAGGCTTTGGAAGTAAGAAATTTTAATGTCGTTTTTGAACTGTAGTGTGCACCTACTTACTAAGTTATTAAGGGGTCATTTTAGTTCATTTCAATTAATTTTTCCGAGCTGCGAATAGTCGTGGGACGTTCACGTGCAGGTATTGGCCAAGCCACACAACATATATTGAAGAGAAGGCATTTTGAGGGATTAAGAAGCTGCTGGCCAGCAGGATCATAAATATTTGTGTCGGGTGATAATCTTCAATATAATCATTTTGGTCACGTCTGAGACTTTCTCGCAGAAGGTTCAGTAACCCCTAGTACGTGTCATTTTGCGACTTTTTGGCAGAAGTGTGAACCCCGTTTCTGGGAACTAAAAAATGTAAAATGAATTTCTATTGGATAAAGTTGTGGATATTTCTAGGGTAGAGGGGAAGAGAGGAAGGTTTCGTGGTTGGTAAAAGATTAAGGAGGGAGTTAGTTGGAAAGTGATGGAGTTGTGCAGCAGTCGTTGGAGAGTGGTGGTTGATCGGACGGAAACGCCTGGAGAGTCGCAGCGACGAGCGGTTTAGCAAACTTCAAAGGACAGCTTCTACAGCTGCCACTTCAATGACTTCAAGGGTTCGTCTTTAGTAAGTACAAATAAACAATAAATCCATTCCATCAATGCCGTCTATTTAAAACCACAGTAACAATTGCCACGATCAAGTATTGTTCAGAATATAAAGATCAAGGTATTTAAACCCACTTTCCCCTTAGAGACAGAATCAATTTGCATTCAATTTTAAATTATAAATAATTATACATTTTCCAAAATGTATAAATCCTTTTAAAAGAGCAGGGAGATAAGTTTTTATGTTATTACATTTCTTTTCTTGTGTTAAATATAATTTTAAAATTATAAACTTTCTTATTATTTATTCTGCTTGCTATCATTTAATTTAAAGCAAATAAAATCTCCCAATAAAACTACACATAGCACGATATGAGTAACGATCCAATAATTTTGTTAAATTATCATAAGATTCTATTTAACAGCGTTACGTACTACTAACTCATTTGTACCCTCCTCTTAATTTTATAAGCGTTCCCCTTGCCTTCAGTATAAAAACAAGTAATATGAAACTGTTAGATAAAAATTTTATCGAATTAAATTAACGACCAATACACAGACATACTAAGTTTTGTTTTATCCTTACGACGTTCCTTCCGCCCACAATGCTAGAACATTTATAGGTAGTTTCAAAAGTAATCAAAATTACTCTCAAATTAAATTTTGTATAGAATCAAATACATATGAATTAAACAGTACAGGACAAAAAAGAAAGTTTTTGTTTCCTTAACTGCATCCAGTAACATAAAAATTTTATAATTAATAAAGAATTTGAATAATAAAAAATGTCTGCTAATGAGCCGTTAAATACAACGAAGTATACAAAATTTTTAAGATAGTTTTATTTTATGGTGTTCCGTATTGAAGCACGGATATTCGACTCGTACATATTTGTTACTGATAACAATCAACGTAAAGTGAATTGAAGAGGGAAAGATATTCGTTGCTATACTTTTTCATTATTTTACGAAGATTAAATTCGACGTCTTTTTTTTCCTTCATAAAAAACTCCATCACTTACTTCGGACTTATCCTAGACTCCAATTTTCCTGGAAACCCCAAATTAGCTAGCCATCTTCCATCCAAAAGCAACACTAAAATAAAACTTCTCTATCCACTCCTAAACAGAAATGCACCAGTTTCATTCTCCACTAAAATACTTATTTATCTCTCCCTAATCCGACCCATATAGACATACGCATGTTCCATTTGGGGATCAACTGCAAACTCCAATTCAAACAATATTCAAATCAAACAAAACAGAATCCTTAGAATCATATACAACTCCACATGGAACCTTCGGAACTCGGTAATCCACAACGACATCCAAATTCCATTGATCTCCACCACAATAAAATCATCCAAATACTCCTTGATCAAAAGTTCCATTAATCAATATAATTACACAATAGCCCTCTTCATAGCAACTTACCCCCCCCCCCCTCCGTCGCCACACAACCGCAGATTAAAACGTAAATTACCAATTGACTACATCCTTCCACTCACTTATTCCGGTATAACATAACATTTATTTCTCTCATTTCTCTCTCATTCCCCGTTTCTCAAATAACTATTCCTTTATTTCTCTTTCATCTGATTCCCCCTGCTACCCTAAATTCCATTAATACTCACTGCCAGAATTAAGCCAATCAATTATTATTAACTGCAACAACAGAACGATCACCCTCATGTAGCCTGTTATCAAAAAAAAAAAAATGTTACACAAGGGCGCTGCGGGAGTTTTCTCGCAGGCGCTTCAGCCCAGAGTGACAGTGGGGCTCACCTGATCATGTCGGGAATGCCTCGCACTCTCTCTGGGTACTTTTTATCAAAGTTGTCATATGCCGAGACACCTTCACCTATTTTAGGAGGTATATGTACTGGGGTCATAGACCTTGGGCATATGGCAAGAGTTGTCCGCTGATCCCATTGGATCAGTCGGCGAGCTGCCTCCTAAAACTGCCGGAGACACGAAGAAGGGAATGTTGCGATCCCACAACAAACTCGTCTCCTGTCATTCGGAAGGGTGTGAGAATTTTACCCAATGTCTGATTGTCAATGGCCATTACAATTTATTCAAGTAGTCATTTAAATTATTTATTCTGTGAAGTTACAGGTGGCTGTGGGAGTTTACTCTCGCAGGCATTTCCCCCCAGAGTGACTGCAGGAGCTGACCTCACTGTCGGGAATGCCTAGTACTCTCCCAAAAAAAAATTATTTAGTGAATAAATATCCGTATACCTTGTAATACAAACTGTACTATCTTCGGATAAAAGTTGTCACAATAAAATAAAATATTTAAAAAAAATTCCTTCCCCCCCGTGAAACTACAGCTAGGGCCATTTTTTGAGTGAACAACGATCCAAATGTGCAATTAAAATTGCATTTCTACACTGCCTTATTTTCTGATATTCCAGTCACTTGTTGATTACAATATTATCGGGAAATTAATGCAACGTTTGCTAATGATTTTACTATGGCGTAAATTACATGTCATCACGTTTAGTCAGCATCTCGGTTATAGCGGCAAGCATTTCATTGTACCGGACGCAGAACTTGTCTCAGACAATCTTACTACGTGTATTCCGGAAGTTTATGCTACGTTGTGGCAGGCAATGCCCTCCTCAGACAGACACTTATTACCGTTCCCCTACGCAGGACTGGTATTAAAGACACGCGATGTACGCGGTGAACACCTGCATCTCAAACAACTTCGCACACTGTCTGTTTGCAAGACGATATTACAATATATGGCTTCGCGTCGAATGTTCTGTTAGAAATAGCTTACACTCCAATTAACAGAACTCGTAGGATAACAAATGATAAGATAATACTAATAAAAATATTCACTATTGTTCTAAATCAATTTTCATACTACCTTATAATTGAACCACTTATTGACAGTGTCTAATTTATATTATGTCGCCAAAGTGGCAATTCCAATGGCTCTCAGAACTTTTCCTCATTCATCTGCAATATTAAAATGTTAATAAAACATTCACAATATAATTAAATGAATTATAGAAACCTCTTTGTCAGTTTTTATTCAATTTAAAACATGAAATATACTACGTTTCGTCTCTCATGTGAGACTCCTTCAGGTATGTTCACGGACCTCACTCCATGATTCTTGGTCTGTCATCTTTTCACTGTCATTTTTAAATTTTATTAAGAATCACGGAGTGAGGTTCATGAACAGTTAAATTTTTATACCTGAAGAAATCTTAAATGAGAGACAAAACGTAGTATATTTCGTATTTTAAATAAAATTAAAACTGACAAAGAGGGTGTTATATTTCATTTAATTATTTATTAGAAAGTCAGATGTTGTTGTTGTTGTGGTATTCAGCCCTAAGACTGGTCTGTTGTAACCCTCCAAGCTAACCTATCTTGCGCAAGCCAATTTATTTTCGCATAACTACCACATCCCACATCCTCTCTAATTTACTTAGCGTATTCCACCCTTGGCCTCCCTCTTCTTTTCTCTCTCACACACTTCTTTCTAATGCTAATTTTACAAGACCCTCATGATTCTTGGTCAACGTTCTCCATACTGTGCGCTATTCCCCTATTCTGTTTAGAACATCCTCGTTTGTGATTCTATCCACCCATCTAATTTTCAGCATTATCCTATAGCACCACATTTAAAAGGCTTCTATTCTTTTCATGAAGTCAGAAACATTTATGTCGTGGAAAAGTTTCAAATTTATATACACCTGTACATTTTTAACGTTACACAGCATATATTGGATTTTGCTAAAAACCGCGTTATTTAAAACATATATTGGATCTAGTTATTCTTAACACTAGTTATTTGACAAAAATGTGTTTCGCACATTTCATGTATATTGTCCATTCTGTCGTCAGTCGTACTGGAGCGTACTTCGTAATATGTTATCTTAGCTGGATAAACCAATTAATTAAAATGTTGGGACTATTATTAAAACATATGTGTTATATTCGCATAAAATTTCCCAATATCCCTCGTTTCATGACTACTAATTAAATTTATTACAATTTTTAAAATTTCTTCCATTATTTTTCAGTTTTGTGTATCCCGTATGGAATGAAGGATCTCGACTAATCCATACTCTATTTCACAGATGAGGATAATATTTCAAGACTTGTCTCGGGAAAATTTTACGTGCATTGAGGAACAACTAGAGAAGATTATTGAGTAATTAAATAGATACTTAAGAAGCTCATGTTGGGTCTAGAATAATGTGCCAAATCTTATTTGCCACTTTGAGTGATACATTGCCGACAATTGATTTAGGTAAAAATTTCGCTGTTTCACGATTCTTCGACTTCGTCATGTTCCCTGGAAAATAGTTACAGCTGAATAACTTTCTCCGCACTTTACGCCAAAATAATAAATTAATTTCCGTCGTTGACAAAAGCAACATATTTAATAGATGTATAATACTCAAAGTGTCGGATAATACAAACAGGATGGACTTCAACTACTAACATCATTTTTAGGTTAAAATTAACGAATGTAAGTTATTAACAGAAAATATCACCGATGTAAGTAAAAACATAAAAAATAAAATAGTCAATATGGTCGAGACGTTTTAGGGAATTGCAAATAAGTCACAGAGAAGAATCTCATAGTTTTTATTAAGCAATGACCATGAATGAACGACACATGATAATCAAATCGACTAGCGGACTAAATTCAAGCAAAGAACTTAAATATTTATTTTCATATTTTTAAATTATTGCATTAAATTACTGCTGTTTTTCTTCTCCGCGTTGGATGCGGATCCCAGAAATTCCCCTACTTACATCTCAACCTGTCGCTTTGTCTCTATATCTAAAGGAAGTTCAAAACAGCAAAGATTTTAAAAAGTTTCATTTTTTAAAGAAATTGACTATTAATCGTTGTCTGGCCAGACTTCGAGGTTTAAGGAAAATTTCTAAACGCTTGTAAGGAAGTTTCGTGTTGACACACGTAACTAAATCATTTTTTCATTTTGTAACCTACGTTCGTCTCGTTTATTCGCAGTGACTACCCTAGCTTCTGTAAATTCTTTTTTATATGGCCCCGTTTCTAATTCTGTTTCATCTATCCACCAACAACACAACCTTTGATTGATTTTCGTTTTGCTCAATCAGAATTTACCTATTATCATTTCTCTGTATATTTTACAACCTAGTAAGATTCCCTCGAAATTAATGATCTCTTTTCAATTTTTTTCGTCAAACAAATCTGGTCCGATGAAATTTCCCTGCATTGAAACTTCACTACGTTGTTTTACCCTTTTTGTTTGATGTCATAAAAGAAAAGACACATGCAGCAGATCAACTTGGTCGGACAAAATTTAACTTTTCTACTAACAAATATAACTGTTTCATTCGGGTATTGGTAAATATTTTTAAGGAAACTATTAGGCAATTAGTTTATAAATACTAAGTAGTATTAATAATAATTATGACAGTATGTAAGTTGGTATTTGTTTCTCGTATTGACGTGTAGTATTTACTCTTAAATTAAGAATGACGTTGCAGAATAAATTTTTACGTAACATAGTAAATTCTGCGTGGAATATCCGAAATCCCGACCACCTTGGGCTATAACCATTAAGGAAGAAATAAAAATGTCTGCTGGGAAGCATGAAGCGTTGCTTCAAGTACACTAAATTCCAGTGTCCCGATAACTTCTGGACAATCTAAACCTCGTCAGAAAATTGAAAAGAAGTAAACCAGCTGATCATGTGCAGTGTATGATGTATTGTCGAAAGAATTATGAATAGATGTATCAAAATCACAGACAAAAACGAAACTTTAATCAATTACTACTACGATTGGGACTTCATTAGTTTCTGAAATTACTACTACGGAAAGAAATTAATGAAGATTATATCAATCATTGTTTTCCATGATTGGACCAGTTTATTGCATCCAATTGATTTGTTTTGTAATACAATCTGATTTAAAGAATCACCTGTTACAACATAGAAATGGTTCGAAAAATACTTAATATTTGTTGAAGTATTTATTATTAGACTGGTCTGAGCAAACCTTCGTTATAACCTTTTCTGCGTAAGTCTTTTCATTTCTGCATGGCTACCACATTATCCCTAATCTGCTTAGCATATTCCATCCTCGGCCTCCCTCTTATGTTCTTACCCCACACACTTCCCTCTAATACTAATTTTACTAGACTCTCGTGTCTCAAAACGTGGCCTATTAATCTATCCCTTCTCTTGGTCAAAGTCCTCCATATTATTCTCCTTCCCTTATTGAGCTTAACATTGTCTCGTTAATTATTCATCCATCCATCTGATATTCAGCATTGAGAGACAGTCAGCAGTAATTAGAATTGAAGGGCAAGAAAAGACTGCAGAAATCAAGAAAGGAGTAAGTCAAAGATGCAGTCTGTCGCCCATGCTGTTCACCTCATATATAGAACAGGCGATGAAGAAAGTTAAAAGAGAATATGGAAACGGAATGTTACCGCAGGCAGAAGAATTAAAACCTCTAAGGCTTTCAGATGATATGGTGGTATTACGTGAGTCAGAAAAATTCTTGGAAACCATAATAAATGGCATGAGCGTGATCCTGGAGGAAGAGTACATGACGATTAATGGAGGGAAAACCAAGATAATTTATATTAAAAATTGGAAACAGTGGAATAACAAAGGTGTTAGATTGGGAACTGATATTTTGAAGGAAATTAAGGAATTTTGCTACTTGGGCAGCATAATTACTAGGGATGCCAGAAGTATAGTAAATATAAAGAGTAGGATAGCACAGGCAAGAAAGGCTTTAGCAAAGAAGAGGAATTTACTTACGGCTAATATAAGTATCAATTTTAGGAAAGCAGTACTAAAAATTCTCGGATTGAGTGTGGCGTTATGTGGTTGCGAAATGTAGACGAGAGGAGTTGCAGAATTGAAAAGAAACACAGATAATGAGGGCAAATTCGCATGGGCTCAAGAGCCATTTCGAGTCAAAACTCCATCTGAATTTACATCTTTAACATCGAGTTCTTGAAAGACAAACTTTGGCAGAATGATAATTTCGATTTCTACTTGAAGGTATAATAAAAAGTATAGTTCGAAAATTAACGTGTAACAGGAGATGAGTGTAGCTGTATTCACTTTGGTTTCGAGATATGAGATTTTATTGAGTGCGCTACAAGCTCATCCACCCCATTGGTTTAATTATGGCTCTTCAGTAAATTTATTTTAATTTATAAATCCGTATTTCATTTATTATAATAATTTTAAACTAACCTAATCGCATTGCAAGCGGACTTTGAATGTTTCGCTTCCCTGTTCGAGTTCTCCCTAAAAGTCTTCTTTTCATTTTTCCACTTTCCTTATAGTATATTTTGACTGTAATTATACACCGATCTAAACTACACATCTGTGTTTTGATTGATAACTACTGCGACCTCCCAAGTTTTCCCTAGACCAGATCATACCACGCTACCAATCTATCCTTAACATTTCTTCCATCTAACCAACTCTTGGAGATAAACCTAATATCTCACCTTCATTTCCCTTTCCTTGTCAACTTCGAAAGCGAAGTCACGGCCAGACTCTGTTATCGAAACATTGACAAAGGATCTCTACTTTACTTGTTCGCGGCTCCCTGGGGACCTACGACCTCAGGTGGTCACGTCACATAGTCTACTGTTTTAACTTGGGGTGTCGCGGAAACATTGTAATATTTTAAGGGCGTCGGCAGAAACGTTTCGGAACCATTGGGGTAAAATATGCACTACGTTGAACCGTAACTGAAAATATGTTTATTCCTGTCATATTTCAAGTGGATCTAGTCAAAAATTGTTGATAGTTAATTGATCTTCCCTTAAACTTATTTCGTCGTTTTATTATGCAATATGTGAGGGTTGCATGTCACTATAGGGAAAAAGAAATTGTAGGTGCCAAGAAATGTAAATAAAATGCGTGAAGCGTGTAAGAGAAAAAAAAAGAACTGAAAAATCTTAATGTAATGTGCGTTGCGCTTTACCTTTGCGAGAGGCGAGAGGGAAGAGCCGTGAGCTGCACGGAACCGACTCGAGCGACTGTCTGCGCACCACTGGCGACTACAAACACACACACCTGGCTCGCCCCTCCCCTAACACCTGTCCCCTCTACCTTCTGTCTGCTCTCTGCCCCCGACTCAAAATTCGGTCACAGTCTTCACATTGTTTTGTGATTTCGTCGTCTCATATTCGATGCAAGCGCATGAATTACACGCGCCAACAAAACAAAATACTGTATTACTAAATAAGCACAATATCCAGCAACTCAGAGAACATTTCAAAACAAAGACTATTATTGTACTAACTGATAATCATAAAGATAAAAAGTTTTTTATATGAATAAAAGTTAAAAAAACAAAGCCACCCCAGGTCACGACTTCATCACCACCCGCCACCCAAACATCTTCCTCAAAAACAATAATCTTAATCAGCTTAAATCTTCAACGCAATCCACAGAACCACCTATTATACAACCAAATACGAACACGTCACCATAATAATGATACGTAAACCAAACAAACCTAACTCCCACTCTGAAAATTGCTGTCAAATAAGTCTCCATCCTACATTATCCAAATTGTTCTAAAAACTACTACTCCCCCACCTATTCAATAAACTCTCCTTCCTGATTCCAGACACACAATACGGTTTCTGCAAAAATCACTCCTGCCCCCCATCAAATATACCGTCTCTCCAACCTCATAAAGAACTCCTTTGAACAACACAAATCCCTCATCACTACCTTTATTGACATCGAAAAAACTTTTGACAAAGTCCACCAACCTTCCCTACTATCCAAAATTAAAGGCTTCCTAAAATGACACCCACTACAGAATACTCCTAAACTACCTTTCTAATAGAACCTTCCCAGCTAAAATAAATAACCACCTCTCCCAACCTCACTCAATTCCGGCGGGCGTCCCCCAAGGAACTGTCATTGCCCCCTTCCTATACAACATCTTCTCCCACTATATCCCACAACATCCCAACACTAGCAGGCGACATAGCCATCTCCTATGAAACCTCCTCTCTCATCTCGTAATTTCCAACCACTCCAATCAGCGCTCAACAACCTAGAGCAATGGCACAAACATTGGCGAATCAGCATCAACCCCACCGAATCAATAACCGTCCCAACAAAAAACCCTCCTCCCCAAATCCACCTCAATCTAAACAATTCATTAATCCTTACAATAACAGAAACCACCAATCTAGGGTTCATGTTTGTTTCAAAACTCTCGTGGAAACCTCATATCTCCAAAATCAACCATAAATTCAGAACCCTATATCCCCCCTAAACAGAAGAGCCCCTGTTACCATCGGCTCAAAAGAAAACTCTCTATTGACCTCATCCTTCCTCCTGAACCCACCTTACCATCATGTCCGCGGGCCACATCCTCATATATCCTCCAATAATCAGTTCACCGCCTGTCAACCCTCACCCAATCACGTCGTATGCTTCTCAGGTACACACACTCACGCACACAAAAAACATAACCCATCTGCTAAAGTAGGCTAGCCAAAGGACTAACCTTCCTTCACGTTTACAGGTGAATTATATACACTATTTTAATTTTGTAATTCATTATTTTAATATTGTATGTACTAGAACAATTATTGTACTAACTGATTATCGACGTAAAAAAAGCAAACTAATTGAATAACATAAATTTTTACTGAAATGCTGGCAATCGAATATTTTTTATAATCATTAAAACGTACAGCTAGATTTCAATAATTTATAATACAGTATTAATCTCCTAATCAATCAGCTTTGCTGTACGAGTTAGAGATCGGATGGGAACCACTCGCTAGACCTAGGTCTTTTTAATGATTCACAGGTCATGTTTTCCCAAATTTATTATTAAATAAAGAAATAGTTATAAAAATAAAATAAATGACTGGATTCAGATTTTTTATAAAAAAAGGAACAATATTAATTGAAATATTCATTCATATGCTTATATTGTGATTTTTAATTTCACCCCCTCCCCCGCCCCCACACAACCACCCCGCGTATATGCCGTTTCAAATCCCTTCCTATGTTATTAAAGTAGTCGCGACCACGTTGATTACCCTCATGCAGGTAGTCACTCTGTATAAAATTTGTAACTTTTTAAAAATATACAGAAATGTCGTTGACTGCGTCATCAGTCTTACAGATTCGCAGTTTAAAAATTTCTTTTTGCTGTATTAAGCAGTATTTATATTTTCTCTCAAAAAAGGTTTTTGTACCGTCTTCTACACACGTCCTTTGTGTTAATATGATGATGAATTCTCGTAATTATGGACATGATCCAAATTCTACACCGATATAAGAAAATTAAGTGAATTAATAATGATAATAAAAGTATAGTATAAGTGATCGTGAAAGGTTAAAGTGAAAAGTATAGGATAACATTTAGATTTATTGTTTTTTCCATTAGTCCTCGATTGAGGAAATAGGATACGTCACACATTACAAATAACAAATAATTTTATAAACAAAATAAGGTACATAATTAATTACAAATAATATAGAAATAAATAACTAAAATAAAAAGTATTTATTTTTAAGTCATTAAAAACACTACATGCACACTAGAGAGCACAAAACACATTCATAAACACAAATCACACACATGAGCACTGCGCCTCCAGGAATCTGGACTGCCATAGTAGCTCCAGCCAGGCAATTCATGAAACAAACAAACAAAAGAGCAGAAAAAACTGTACAGAAAGTTTAAAGCTACGTAGTAAGTGATTTTACAAGGTAACACATTCAACACTTTTACATGAACCTTAATTTTAATTATTAGGGGGGATGATTAATTAAATCCTGTACAGAGTAGCATCTGGAGGAAGGGAAGGCTGTTGTATAAAATTATCCCGTTATTTTGAATACTTTTCTGGTGAAGAGCAAGGCGGTGCTTGTCAGACCTTAGAGCTGAACGATTTCTAGTCGCGTATTCATGAAATTCGCCATTCGTTTGAAATAAATTTATGTTACGCTTGGTAAAGTAAGTATTTGCAAACTTTTGAAGAAAGGCTTGTAACTCGATCTATAATTCGTACTAGAAAGTATTATAATGGCACGCTTTTGCAACTTAAATATTTCATTGCTGACAAAATAAGTACGTATAATTTTAAAACTCTCATGTGTAATAAACAAAATCCCCTCCACCCTTAAAGATTTGCTTCTTCTATTCTTCATCATCTTATTTCATAACTTAATTTTTTTCTATACTTTGAATTTTTAAGCAGTCGTCTCGTTCTTGATATCATTTACTATTTTGTGAATGCATTCGCCATCTTACAGGATTGCTGTTACGTAAACAACTTAAAGTTCATGTTCGTATGTTGCATTCACCCACCGAGTACTTTCTCTTCCTCGATTCGTGTAACTCATAAATGCTTACTTGAACGTATTTACGCGTGTGAGTAGGGGAGGCGTAACATCGATCAAACACAATCCCCTACTGCCCCGTAGGTAACGTCAACATTATAGAGAATCATCGGAATACTCTCCATCTAAGCTTTAGCCACTTATTCACGTAACATCCATTAATATTTGCCTACGTGACATTTTGAAAAAGTCTCTATTTCTTCAAATATAATCAATACTTCCGAATCGTACCTCAGATTTGAGGCCTCATTTATCAAGGACATTAATTTCAATTATCCAAATCGACAAGAAAAATTTGCGGGTCTTGCTAAAACATAATTTCGCTCATTCTGTAAACACAGTATAAAAATAATGTAAGGTTAAAAATCGAATGCTTTCTCGTTTAATATAAGTAAAGGAAAGTCGTAAAGGGTAGTCTTCTTAAGCATCGACGACGAAACATCTACGGAAACGCTACATTATAAATTCAGCATTATAAGCATCTGACTCTAAATTTAACATTCAAAGTCTGAGATCCGAAGGGAATAGCGTATGTTTGTTTCTGCGTTAGTTATAAGTAGGAGACTTTCTAATCCTGACATCCTAAAGAATACCGAATAATTGGCCATTTAAAATTATGTACCTTGTCACATAACATCCCGCTGTCAAATTCTAGATGATAGGTTAATCTTTCTGTCTTATGAGGCACAAATGCATGACACTAAATGAATTATATCTAACTATAGTAATTAGAATTGAAGATCAAGAAAAGAAAGAAATCAAGAAAGGAGTAACACAAGGATGAAGTCTGTCGCCCATGCTGTTTAACTTATATATAGAACAGGCGATAAATAAAGTTAAAACGGAATATGGAAAAGGAGAAGAAATAAATACCCTACGCTTTGCCGATGATATTGTAGTATTAGGAGAGTCAGAAGAAGACTTGGAAACCATAATAAATGGCATGAACGTGGACATGGAGAAAGAGTTCAATATGAGGTTAATAGAGGGAAAACCAAGGGAATGGAGATTAGTATAGGAAACAGTGAAATAACAAAGGGTGTTCGATTGGGAAGCGTAATAACTAGGGATGGTTGAAGTATAGTAGGCATTAAGAGTAGGATAGCACAGGCAAGGAAGACTTTCGCGAGACAGAGAAATTTACTTACTGGTAATATAAGTGTGAATATTAGAAAATCATTTCTAAAAATGTTCGTTTGGAGCGTGGGGTTATATGGATGCGAAACGTGGACGATTGGAGTTGCAGAAAGGAAAAGAAAAGAATCATTTGAAATGAGGTGCTATAGGATAATGCTGAAAATCAGATGGATGGATAAAATAAGTAACGAGGAAGTTTTAAACGGAATTGGAGAATAGGAAACAACATGGAAAACGTTGACCAAGAGAAGGGATAGGCTAATAGACCACGTTCTAAGGCATGAGGGTCTTGTAAAATTAGCATTAGACTGAAGTGTGTGGGGTAAGAACAGAAGAGGGAGGCCACGGACGGAATACGCTAAGCAGATTAGAGAGAATCAGATGATCTTCTACAGGCGTTACTAAAAGTTAGTCACACTACCATCCCCGGTCACTACAGTTTCCCATTAATTATTCATTGTGATTAACAATAACAAAATTATTTTATAACTAATTCAGATGTTAACAGATTTAAAAATATAAAATTACTTTCAAATCAAATGTAAAGATCAATCAGTTACATAGCAGAGAGTACAATATGCGTGAACAACCCTGTTCAAAAAACTTCTCCGACATATTAAATAATTGAAGAATGAACCAAACGATTTTAAAAATGAACGAACCACACGTTTTATTTGGGAAATCATATTATGTAAGAAGATAATGTTGATTCCATTACAATAAGTAGCAAATGTAAATAGTCAGCATGTAACATTGTACTGTTATTATTGTAATTAAATATGTAAGACTTTATGGGTCGTTCCATATCGTTTAAGCTTGGCTTCAGTGAAGGATCCATGGAACATGATTAAGTTTCTGAGATAATCAAGTTTAGTTTGCATTTATTATTTGTTCGTATTTACGTCATAATATTTTATTTACTTTTCCTATTAATCCTCTTATTATAATAGTTCATACTTATAATCTTTACTCAATGGATTAAAATTTGATAAAAGTTTTCTTTTCCAATCTCACTGAGTTATTCAATGTGAATAACTTCTTTTTTATTGCTGCTAGTCTTGTTCAGACCTTGGCCTACCCAAAGAGGTTATTAATATGGATAGAGTGGCAATAGCAGCGCGTTGTAAGCTTGAAATAATTATATTTTGGTAATTTCAGTGTTTATATTTAGTTTTCCATCAAAATGTTTAAATAACGTATTTATTATTTTTTATTGTGAATTAAAAAGGTGACATTTTAATATTTTAGATAGCATTTAATTTTTAAAATTCTATTCGGTCAAATCATATGAAAAATATCTCATTTTCCGAATTTAGATCCAAGGAAAAACAATTTATATTCTCCTCCACCTTTTTCGAATAGAAAATTATATATTTTAACATTTATTTGAGAAATATGTTGATATAACTTCGCATTCAACTTGCAATATTAATTTTGAAACATGGTCACTTTTCTTAATCTTCCGTATAAATTTATATTTGTACTTTAGATATTTGAAAATATTTAAATACGATGTAAATAAATAATCCTCTTTAATTGGTCTTTTATTGCTTTAAGCGGACTCAAAAAGCGCTGTTTTAACATGCGCTCTTATGGGCCTACGAGCGAGTCGATCCTTATTGGATTCCATATTCTTTGAAGTGGTACGTGGTCAGTGAATCCGATTGTCCTTCAGGTCCCATGCAAGGATTAAGATCAGAAACCTCTCTGACGTGAGGCGGTGACGCTGACCACAACACTAGAATTAATAAATTCAATTCCGAAATGATGGTCTTTTATTTTAGGTATTAGCGCCCTTCTCCATTACAAGGAATTAACATAATTCGGTTTCCGATTTCCTGCAAAGTAAGATAAACTAAAAGCCACGTAAATACAAAACTGGTATTTTTATACAAATTAACTGAGTTCTGGGCGTTTCTCCAGTATTTATTTAATTTTCATTGGTCAATATTTGACATGTTTAGCTGAGGGAGTCCATTATATTTAATTAAGCAGTTGACGTGTACAGATCAAGCAAGAAACAGATTTTGGGTTGAACTATGGTTGAATTATTCTGTTGTGAGATCGATATTTCAAGCCGATTTCATTACAGATTTGACTGAGCAGCCTAAACTGCATATAATCGGACTGGACGGGATCTGCCATAGTCAGTCACTTCCTGCACGCCTCGTGTGACAGAGACCACAATTTGAAATTGACCGTGTTTGGACGACGAAGTAATACAAAACTCTCATTCTGTCGTTTTCTGACTACAAGCAGAGACAGTTGTGTTCAATGAAAGACCCAAAAACGCCCCGAGTTAATTTCAATATGTTTTAATTTCAACTTCAGTTGTTTTAATTTAAGTGAACTAATTTCAACGTTAGAATTTTAATTAATTTAAATTTGATTTAATTAAGTTAGAGAAGGAGATCTATTAATTTTTAATTAAAAGCTTAATAATATTAGACTTTTATTTCTATCATTCTCCATGGCTCTACAGCCCATTGAGGGCCTGGGCCTACCGAGTCGACTGCGGACTGTCATTTTGCATGACACATTCCGAATTTGGAGTGACACGTGGTCAGCGTATCGATTGCCCAACAGTCTTAATCCCGGTCTTCTCGTCCATAACAACACAAACATCCAAGCCTATGCCAGGATTCGAACCCGGGACCTTTGTGAGGCAGCAACGCTAGCCACTACACCACAGGAGGTCGGCAGACTTTTATTTAGTTGTTCATTAGAATTTATGGAGACCCACTCTTTTTCGACATCGTTGTATTAACCAGGATTATTCGTTGATGATTCGAAGATTTTCTACTCTCTCTTGAATTGTATATTAAAGCGCTACAGAAATAATCGCTTGCAATTCGAAGTTCTTTAGTGGGAAGTTTTTGTTCAGAAGTTTCAGTCGACAATTAGTCTAAACACGGAAGTACAATATGTTAAACTTAATCGCTACCGGTCTTTAAAGATTGGTTGTTAAAACTATGCAAACCTTTCGATAAAAAAACTGAACCTGAAGACGGTCCAGACCAGGACCGATACATGAAGTTCTATTAAATTACTTTTGGTTTGTTCTATTAATTTTTGGCTGTTTTTGGTCTCAATCAAACATTAATTTAAACTGAAAGACATTAGTAACGATTATAGAAATACCGTTCTACTGTTTACTGAACCAAATTGGTCATAACTCTATCCGTTTTATGTAGAATGTAAAGATGATCTTTTCCCCACTATTTTGGTTATGCAATCAGTGAACCACGATATCATACAAAGTTTCAAGTATTTTTATATGTTTCGTCTGAATTTTTCTAGATCAATAGCGAGAATTAAAGATAAGGAAGCCTGATGGATCAGGAATGCGTCGCAATGTGAGGTCTCAAGTAAGAGACAAAACGACACTGACATGTATGTAAAGGGCAGGGTTCACAAGAACCTTAAAAGGCTTTACAATCAACATATATTTAGAGCTACTTTGCAAATTTGACTGTAAAGGGTTAAATGCGCGACCACTCGAGTACGATTTTCCTTACTGCAAAAATGAAATCCATTATAGTAAATTTGTTTGTTTTATAAACCCTTCTTTGTCTGTCAGCAACATAAAAACAGGAGCTTAGAACCATATAAGGACATATTCATCTGTATAAAAATAAGTACAATAATGGAGTTGTTTTCTTCATGATATGTATATTACAGGTGAAATCCATACTTTAAAATGAATGTATGATCGATTATATATTGAAATGGCCACATTTTATTGTACTTGTTTACTTTATATGTGGATGAAAGCTCCTGTTTTTATGTTGTGACGACCAAAATATTCTTTTGAATCAACTTGTTGACAGGTTGTTGAAGGCTTTAAGGAAACAAAACTATATGGGTTACCTGTCTCTATTGATGTATTATAGTTAATGCGCAATATCTATATTGATGTTTCTTCACATTTGTACATTCCATGATTTGTTTTTCTCCCCCTTGGATTGATTGCGTGGTCTGCAATCCGAAATGGTCCACAGGCTGAATCATTTAATTTAAGACATATAGGATAGTTTTTTTATTTAATAACAGGAATATATGTGGATGAAAGCTTATGTTTTTATGTTGTAACGACCAAAATATTCTTTTGAAACAAGTTGTTGACAGGTTGTTTAAGAAAACAAAACTATTGAGTTACCCGTCTCTATTGATGTATTATATTTAATGCGCAATATCTATATTGCTGTTTCTTCACATGATTTATTTTTCTCCGCCTTGGATAGATTGCGTGCTCTGCAATCCGAATGGTCCGCAGGCTGAACCATTTAATTTTGGACAAACAGGATAGTTTCGTTATTTAATAACAGGACTATATCAATTGACAAATAATTTGCAACTATGCTGGTCTACGTGACTAAATTGCGGTTGTACTTTGTTACCAGATGGTCTACGTGACTGCAGGCTAGCAGTTTATCCGCGTTGTAGTATCAGGTTGTTGGTGAGGATCAGGTGCCTCCGTGGTGGTACTGACACAGGTCTGGAGTCAGCTTCCACCTGTGGGATGCCATCTGTGTCCGCCGAATAGGCACGTACCTGTACCTGCTACCTTACACTTCCGCCTCTGGTGAACGTTAATCCCTAGGGATTAACTTCAGCTAAAACATACAAGAAAATGAAGATATCAAGGCAATAATAGAGGAAACATAGGTTTTCTTACTCTCAGGTAGCAAGTTTGCGAACGGAACAGTTGAAAATATCTAATCAGAAAAAAAAACTGTGTACCACAATTTTTGGATTGTTAGCTTAAGTTGATATTATTAAAATACTTCTTTCTTTAATCATCACTCAGTCGTCTCACATGCGTTAATGTTACTGTGTGACACAAACTTCTAGCAAAATCTTATCTTAGACCAAATAAAATTTTTAAGAACTTAAAATATATTGTTACTTAAATACAACGTTCATTAAATTTACAAGTTAAGCAGACCAAATAGATAAATCAATGAAATTCATTGTTTGTGTGTAAGAAAGGCTCCAATTTCTTGTTAGTGTAAATGCATGTACCGCATAAAAATCCAAACTCGTAAAGCAATTTCAACAATGATTTTTCACGCATGTTCTTTGAGACTTTAAATCAGCACTGCCGGGGTAAGGCACGGAACTATATGAGTGTTGGAGTGCGGTGGAAATTTTTTAATTTGCAAAATCGGCTGACATTTCGGTCGAATAAATACTTTTCGGGTCAATTACCTTAATGACATACAGAACCGAATACAATATGCCCTTACGTAGTCTGCGTGTGTGCGTGTGGCGGTGGCGGCGACGACGTTCGCGAGAAACAAAAAGTATCCTAACTTAAGCAAAATGTTTGCTTTATTTAACCATTAATATCCCGGGCATCGCCAGGAACTCGCCTATTTGTAAATAAAATAGGGAGCTTTATCTGACCATTATTAAATAAATTATATTTTAGTGGCCAAACATAAGAAATTTCTAAAAATTTTGAATTAACATTAAACAGCTGTATCCAGAAATAAATAATTGAATATAATGGCATAGACAATAAAATACAAATAGTGGCCAGAAGTCAGAAATAGAATAATTTAATTTGAATTAAAACTTTTCGACCCAACTTCAGTTCATTATAGAAAAAAATATATAATTACATTTACATAGATGAATGTAAATAAATAAATAAACTTGGTACATTGAGGTTACTTACTATTAAAATTTCTTGTTGCGTCCGGGGCCGAAAGGAGGGAAAACACTGCCGAAGAAACAACTCGGAAAACGTAATATTGTTGTAAACAAACTAAATGTCAAAGTTTCAATAATCTAAACGAAAATCAAATCACAATAATAATGAGTCATGTATTGAACTTAAATTCAATATATAAAATCAAGCCATTCCTCAACCCTTCCATTTGAAATTTATCTAATCGATTTCTATTTTATAAAACAATTAATGACACTTTACAGATTACAGATTAATTAGTAACAACGTTTCAGCATATTTTTATGCCTTCTTCAGGTTTTCTTCCACAACAGTATCAAAACATAACAATAGAATCACATATGAAGTCCAATAACCGTGATCGATATCCGAGGTAACACGTAACACTTAAAACTTTTAGATCGGCCACTTAAATTTAAAAAGTACAAAAAATCGATTTATACAATGGGTTACCAATACCTGATAAGGACACCAAAAGTATTTAAAAATAGTTTAATGTTAGAGTTTAAATGTAAAGAGTGAATTTGGATATAGAATGAGTTTTTTATTGTGTAGGAAAATAGAATTGGGATTATGTAATTAGCTTTAAGCTAATGTGAATAAATAAATAACTCATTTGGCATAAAAATATGTTGAAACGTTGTTACTACTAAACTTTAAAGATTAAAGTTTGTAAAAGGTCATTAATTGTTTAATTATACAAAACACGCATTAAATTTTAATATTTCAAACTCAATTTAATTAACTTATTACGCCTAGAAGAGATTTGTGGACGAGTTGTCGTAGAGAGAGGAACTGACGAATCGATATTGAAGTAATAGTTGTTCAATGAGGTCGATACAGAGGCAACCGCCAATATAATGGAACGTGATAAAATGGTAACTAATATTAAATTGTAGCTATAAAAAGTTTAAAATGTTACGTATATAAATGAAATCAAATTATTAAACTTTGCTACATAATGACTTCCACCTATAGGGATTTGTTAGTTATAAACAAAACTGATACAACCATAAAGCATCATCTAACTATATAAAAAAAATGCTACGAATAAAAAATAATCGTGTTCAAATTAATCCAGGTATACATATTTGCGTTCCTTACACAAGTTTGCTTACAGATAAGGCCTATTAGCTCAGTAGCTACGTACATTTCACAGCGCGAAAATTCCGGTAGCTGATTTGATTCCTTCTATTATATAGGCTAGCTATAAAAAAACACATATTTTTTATGCGGAGACGTAGTTAAAACATAGTTTGTTAAGTTGAGAATTATTCATTTTAACTGAAATTTTAATACAAGTACCATTCCGATGAAATCTTACTGTAACAGCTATAAGTAAAGGTATAAAAAGGAGGTTAGGTTATGTCTATTTATTTAAGTGTAGTAACTGAGTAGTGCTTACTAGGTAACAGCCACTCCCGACCTGAGCGCCTCCATTCCTGAAATAGTATCAAATTAATTGACCCAGAAAAATATTTAGTCGGCAAAAAAAATATAGGCCTGTTTTGCAAATTTAAATATATCCGCCCCCTCCAACCCCATTTCTAGGGGTGGAAGTAAATGCTGATTTCCAGGTTGCAAAGAACACTTGTAAACAAATTTATCATAATTGTTCCATCCTTTAAAGATAGCACGCGGAAGTTTGTTTTACTCTCTTCCAATCCTCTTTTCGATGGAGTGTAATATGGGAAACAGTGGAACAACAAAGGGTGTTAGATTGAGAAGGGATATTTTGAAGGAATTCTGCTACTTTGGAAGCGTAATAACTAGTAGACATAAAGAGTAGGATAGCACAGGCAAGGAAGGCCTTCGCAAAAAAAGAGGAATTTACTTACGGTAATATATAAGTATGAATATTAGGAAATCATTACTAAAAATTTCGTATGGAGCGTGGCGTTATAAGGGTGCGAAACGTGGACGATTGGAGTTGCAGACAGTAAAGAATAGAAGCTTTCGCATAATGGTGTTATAGGAGAATGTTGAAAATCAGATGGGTGGATAGAATAACTAACCAGGAAGTTCTAAGCAAAATGACCAATAGAAGGGATAGATTAATAGGCCACGTTTTAGGATATGAGGGTCTTGTAAAATTAGAATTAGTGGGAAGTATGTGGGGTAAGAACAGAAAGGGAGGCCAAAGATGGAATACTCTAATAAGATTATGGAGGATATGGTAGTTATGCGGAATTGAAAAGGCGTGCGCAAGATAGGTTAGTGGGGAGTATTGCATCAGACCAGTCTTAATATGATTATTATTCTATTCTATTCTAAGACTGAATAGCACAACAACAGTGACAGGGGAAACACTTTAAAAGTAACTGATCCCGAAAAATATTTATTCCACCGAAATATCGGACGCTTTTGCATATTTAAAAATATGCGCCCCGTCTAATTCCGCCCCTGAGGGTGTTAGCCATCTCTTATCCTAACAGTACCGATTGCCGAACGCAAAGAACATATGTACCAAATTTGGTCAAAATTGCTCTATGCGTTTAGATTTGTTAACGAAACGTATTGAAATAAATAGGCAGGGATTTAATTATTTCAAATATGAAAGATTATATATTTGAATGGATGGGAATAAATTAACTGTACATTTATTTGTTGATAAGATACAATAATTTATTGTCCTAATTATTATTACCATGCAAGCTCTATACAACATAAAACGCCTCTCTCTATCCATCATCATAATGTCTCACAAATCAATCAGCGTCCCTTTAATAGCTTTTCCCCACTCCAGCATATAATTTCCCTCGGTGGCGGGGACAAAGTCCTCTCTAATCGAAAGTACTTCCCTTGAGAATTTGTGAGGAGCCTTCCACCCCATCTTTCCACCTGATATTTGAGGAGAATACCGAGCCAGGCCACTAGTCGTGATTTAACGGTGTCTGGCCGTTTTATAAATCCCGGACTGGTGCCAAACTGTCTAGGTTTTATTACCCCGTTTGTAACCTACCTCAATTTCTCTCAAGCCGACTGTTTTTGCATTTGTACCACCAAAGTCCGTATTTTATCGTGTTTTACCTTAACATACAGGCAATTTTATTATAAAGATACCAAAATTAAATTTTTGTAGGAAGAGTGTGTCGTATATTTTGTGGAAATTACTTACGTATCAGTTCTACACTGGGTGCATTAGCATTACTTGATATTGAGCATTTCTATCATTAGTCTTGAGATATAATTAATTTTTTCATCCAAAACTGCCATATTTTCCCAATCTAAATAATGGGTTTGACGAAAGATGTACTGGGACACAATTGTGTACTTTGTGATATCACATTTGATGTTGGTTTTGTGTTACATTATTCGAGTGTTTAGCGCTCTCTTCGTTTATCCAACATATATTGCACTACAACCTCAAATAAACAATTAATTTTGTAAATAACATTATCATTTTCTAGAAATTTAATTTTGTCTTTAATTCTTTTTTACTAAATTTAAATTATTTACAGCAGTAAAACCAACAAAAATACCATAATTACAAAACAAGTCAATTAATTTATATTGTTTCTTTGCAATTTAAGGTAAAATTATCAAACTCATTTTTCTGTTATTAATCATTTTAACACACAAATTTTTGCTAGAGTATCTGATTTTATTCAATCATTTTTTTTAATAATTAATAAGTTTTCTTTAATCCTTATCTAACAAGTTTAAAGAAAAACTATTACTTGTTAAACCACTCAAAGTGTTGTTTCATTTTTTTGGTGATAAAAAGATGAATTAATTCATTTTTAATCAAATTGTATTCAAACCCTGATGGAAGCTAAAAATAAATTGAAATTATGTAAATCTAGATAAAAATATAATTTACTAACAATATTTTAAATGATTGTCTTTAATGATACATAAAGTTAGCACATTACTCAAACAGCTTCACTTTGAAGAATGTATTTATTTAATTATTATTTAAGACTGCAGTTTATTTATAGTTTTTGTTCTCTTTTAATTAAAATACTGTCACTTCACTTCTCACTATTTCTTAAATTTGTCTACCCAAAGATTGTGGCAGGTAAATTGTTCAAAATGAAAATTTACTAGCATCTGCTAACCTTGGTTTCTAAATATTATTTTGAAAATCCATTCACATCTACCAATATTAATGGCCTTTGGGTTTTGACCTGTTTGCTTTAAGCTCAGGTTTGTTGTCGCCCTCTCATCCCCCCCTCTAATAATTCTAGCCCTAACCGCTCCACTTTTTCAATCACATAACCTACATGTACTAACTTTGATACCCCTTTATAACTTTGACAAAAAACACCAGTTTTTAAGTAGAGGGTTCATAATGAATTACTCCGGATTTCAGTGTTGACCGTAAGACATTTAGAGATACTACATTCATTGATTTCGTGTCACTCCAAATTCGGAATGTCATGCAAGATGACAGTCCGCGGTCGACTTGCCCTGAATGGGCTGTAGAACCAAAGAAGAAGATGACATTCCTTGATTTGAAATATTTCCTAATTTCTTATTCAAAAAATATTATAACACTGAAAATGAAATCCATGCATTTGAAGACATAATCTTCTTCGCCCATTCCCGATTTTTACTAAAATAAATTTCTTCGTATATCTGGAATTTGATTACATCCACAAATTAATTTGTCTCTGATTCATATATAAAAATATGTAGGGGCACTGTATGCGACTGCCTACCGCGGCAAAATAGAGAAGCAACAAAACCACCACAACTAGAGCACAAAATGAAATCTTGAAAACGTCTTGACAGATGAAAATACTTCAGATTATAACACTTTACAACTTTCTGACAAAATCGACAGAGTTTCTTCACTTTTAACCAAAAATAAGATCCAGATGCGTTCTTAAATTCTTTAATTCCCTTAAAACTGTGCCAAATGGAGGTTTGCCTACGGCGGTTGAATAGCTTTCATAAAATGTAATTTTTAGATGATTTAATTTGACTCAATTTGCTACAGATTGTATGATAGACCACTTAAAAACTATATTATTAATAATAATGGTCTTATTACTTAGCCTTGTGGAGATTATGGCTCCAAAATGCTTCTGACTTTTTTTGGGTTAGTCAACGATTGTTCCATATATGCTTCCCCAATGTCTACTTAATAAGTTAACGTCTGAAATGACCGTTTGAATTCCGAAAAATCATGCTGGCTATTAAAATCCACCTTTATAACGGTCGAAGCCTACGTTGGATCTTAATTTATGTACGTTCCATAATTTTACATACTAATAAAGTGAAACTTGCGGGTCTATGGGTATAATTGTGCTCTATGTTTCGATTTGTAAATTACTAGAACCAAGTTTTCAATTCCATTAATAACGATTATTAGTTGGCAATTAATTACTGTCAGAATTATCATTTCTGTGGACATGTCATCCAGATCACTCGGCTGTATCAAAGTGTTCTGACGAGTTAAGAATTACATACAAACAATCCTTCAATTTATAGAAATTGAATTGAGTGCAACTATCAAAGGCTACTGGATCGATATGGGCGTATCGTTTCTGTGATAAACTTATACACAAGTCGCACATTGGTCTTAATCATTTGCCCTTGAGGACATTCAGCTTGCATTTAGCGAGGAAGGTTTGCGGACTGCGGTCTAAATTGTTTTGTAAGTGTTAAATGCCATACGCTTAACCAACAGTTTAATAAGAGATTGAGATTATATTTATAATATTGGTAGTACATTTAAATAGAGCTTTGTATACAGCCGGTAATATTGTTGTAAACAGAATAATAGGCCGTGATAAGTTGTTGGGAGTGCATGACATGACCAATGCATATATGTCCATTATTCTATCCTCAAGTTCATAGAACGGTTATAATTATCTTTAAATATATTTTTTTATCTTTACTTGTCATGGAAACCCATAAAACATTAAGATTACCAAAATTAAATATGTTTAAAAGTATGTATGGCTTGTCTTAATGAAAAATTTTAATCTATTTCGAATTCTCTATTTAACAGAGTAATAGTATATAAATGCAGAGTATACAGCCAATGTGGGTTGTGCTGGGCACAACTTCTGCCATAATTTTGACAGCTGCTGCAGCAATGTGGCATGAAAGGAGGCGGCTTCAAGCAGATAATGTGCCGACCAAATGGAAATGTGTTGGCTCATTGAGCACAGTTACACTGTTTCCCTTAAAGTCTGGTTATGGAGAGGAAATTTATGCTGCCGAATGTACTCGGTTGGGACTTAAAGAACTTCCTCAACCAGGGGAAAAGTTGCAACTTAGAGACAGGTACCATTTTTAACATTTATAGTACTTTTCATGACTGTAGAAAATTAACAAACATAATGCTTTCCGAGGTAGTTCAGAGTGATTCATCCTTGTAACTGAATTGTTTCTTTCACTACATGCACATGTTAAGAATATTTTAACTTTATTTTTATTGGTCTGTGAATATCTGTTTAGGTTTTTAAATTATATGATCTTTTTACCTCATGCTTGTTAAATATAACTTCTGCAAGTCCAGAACTATGTATTATACAAATTTCTGTGGTAAACATAATGTATTTAATAAATGACTGATCTTTAAAGTGTAGCTTTATTAGAATATACAAATGCTTAATAGTTATCTGATTTCATGAGGATAATTGTAACAAATTTTTAAAACTGGTAAATGAATTGAAAATATTTAGTATGTGGTGGATTTGCTATTTTCTTAGTACACTATAGTAAAACATACAGCAATAACAGACATTTATATAATTTAATTTGGCTAATATTGAATAGATCGAAGTAGCTAGGAAATGAAACATGGTGATAGTAGTCTATTGCCCATGTTACAGATACTCTTTCAAAGCATTTCAAAGTTTGCTGACAGTAAAATGCATTTCAAAGTTTGCTGACAGTAAAATGCATTTCAAAGTTTGCTGACAGTAAAATGCATTTCAAAGTTTGCTGACAGTAAAATGCATTTCAAAGTTTGCTGACAGTAAAATGCATTTCAAAGTTTGCTGACAGTAAAATGCATTTCAAAGTTTGCTGACAGTAAAATGCATTTCAAAGTTTGCTGACAGTAAAATGCATTTCAAAGTTTGCTGACAGTAAAATGCATTTCAAAGTTTGCTGACAGTAAAATGCATTTCAAAGTTTGCTGACAGTAAAATGCATTTCAAAGTTTGCTGACAGTAAAATGCATTTCAAAGTTTGCTGACAGTAAAATGCATTTCAAAGTTTGCTGACAGTAAAATGCATTTCAAAGTTTGCTGACAGTAAAATGCATTTCAAAGTTTATCTGTAACATGGATAATAGACTACTATCACCAGGTTCCATTTCCTAGCCATTTCCATCTATTCAATATTAGCCAAATTAAATTATATAAATGTCTGTTGCTGCTGTATGTTTTGCTACAGTGTACTAAGAAAATAGCAAAACCACCACATACTAAATATTTTCAATTCATGTACCAGTTTTAAAAATTTGTTACAATTATAGTCATGAAATCAGATAACTATTAAGCATATATGAGATGAATTTTGGGTCACAGGAGATTGATACTTACAAATTTAAAAAAAGATAAAATGTAAATTTGTCTATAAATGATTGAAGTATTTTGTTAAAAATAATGGAACCTAACCTTCATTAAATTTATAGAAAATTCATATAAAAGGAAGATCTTTACCTCATTTGGAACCTCTTTGTTTGCCTTTGTTTCAATTTGAGAACATTACCTCATTTAACCTGCATGCTTTCAATCGAAGCAGTTTTCCATAACATCTCAAAAATATAACTTTTAACTCAATAACTTTCGGTAATATGTTATTATATACATTTACTATTCTTCAACAAGATTTGGTCTGCATAATTTACAAATGAAGAATAGGCAAAAGCCTTATGATTATAAATGATTATATATATTTTACTTAATAAATCTAATTTTACAGTGAACTTGACTATACTATATTTAATTTGAAACATTTCTTGAAGTGACCTCATAATATTGGAAACTAGCACAACCGATTACTTGAGTAGTATTGAGACTTTTATATTCCTCTTTTTGTCTTCAGATATTTAGAGTACACTTGCTGAAGTGCTTGGCATTGCTCGGGTTTATGTAAATAAGAAAGCAGGAATGTAATTAAAGATAAATTTATTACAATATTTGAGGGTAGACTACATTCATAGTTCTACTCAAGAGGCATCACTTTTAGCTAGACAGGCATGTAAACATGTATTTCATGTTTTCCAACAGCCTAATTCTATCTATGCTGTCAAATTCAACCTATTTTCAATCCTAGGTTGTGTAAATGGCGAAAAAAACTTCCAAATAATGGCTTTTTACACAAGTGTCCTTTTGACCCATTTCCGGTGGTGTGAGAAGAAAAGGTTATAACCAAAATTGTGAGAATTGAATTTCCAATTGAACAGGTGTCCTCATAATTTTTCTTAAATCCTCTGTTTTTGAACTATATGGGCTTAAAGTTGGTGGGGTTCCATAATTGAGTTTTTTTTATTGTGTTGTATCTTCAGGGGTGATGGAGTTGGTCCACCTTGGAAATAAAGATATCCGATAGGTCTTGGTGAGATAAAGAGAACAAGTTTATACTAGTTTCTTGAAGTTGAGTAAGAACTTTGGTAGTGTCTTAAAACCACTGATAAAGTAGAATAAATGGATGTTTGTAGACATTTTCACTACTTGCATATATTATAAAATTTTAAATATCATTGGGAACTTTTAGCCATGAGGAACATGTGTGCTAAATTTGAACCAGTAGTTTAGATGCCTTTAGCTGTGATGATATACTGATGGTCACACTGACAAAAGTTTTTTAGATAATAGTTTCTTCCTTAAGACTTCCAAAAGTATACATCATATAAATAAGACTTATAAATCCTTTCTTTACATTCATTTCTGTTGTTAAATCTAGAAATATATTATTGGTGAATACTTGTCTGAATGTGTGTGTAATTTTGCTGCATTTAATTTAATAGTATGAATATTTTTATTTCAAGGTTTTTTGTAGTTCTGAGTGAAGGTTCAGGATCTTTCAAAACTGCTAGGCAGCATGCTTCTCTGCTCCTAGTGCATGTGGTTGCTGATGGCCCCAACAGTGTTGTGATGAAAGCTCGTGACATGAAGGATCTGCATATTAAAATTCCACAGTCTACTGAAGAGAAAACTATGGAATGCAAGTAAGATCTTTCAACAAAAAATAATACATATATGCAGTTTATAAATGAAATTTTAAAAGTATGACTTTATACTTTTGATAAGACAAAGAAACCAGTTATAAAAAATAGACAACCACAGATTTTAAAAAATCAATTTCCTTGGTGTATATCATGAGTTAGAGTTCTCTAGTTATTTTTGTTGAAAACATTTTGACAGCTCTTTGAAAATTGTCACCAGATGATAATAGCAGAGCTAGTTGTTGAAAAGTTTTATTCCAAACAAAATATTACCTGGATTGAAACCAGACAATTTTATAATTACCACATATTTAATTGCAAATTTTTCTGCCTGTACTGCAACTTCAAACAATACTGTAAAGCATAAAGTATAATAAAAGTTATTTAATCTGTGGGAACTTAATTAAATTCCATTGTCAAACAGTTTATAAATTTCATATTCTTCCAAACTTTTCACTGTTTGGACTGTCAGGCCAACTACAAACTACAATTTTGAATGCCATCTCACAGAGCCTGTCACATACTGTCAAATAAACTACTGCTAGGAGTGAGACCTATACAACACCAAAAATTCAGAATTCTGCTCTACAAGATGGCATGCTTTTCAAGATAAGGGAAGTCCTGCATGTTCCACTCTTGCCTATCCATTAAAATTTTTTAGTCACATAATCCTTAAAAGCGTGCTGCAGATCTGGTTATGCATTTTTGAGGGATTATGAATTAGTAGTAGGTGTATATAGTGAAAAGAAGGCATTTTTTTTTAAGTTAGCAGTAATAGTATTGCTATAATAACCATCTACACAAATATTTAACAATCTTAAGTTATGGAAATAAGAATAAAAGGTGACCTATTAATTGCACTTCAACAATCCATTTTGGGCTCCAGGAACAAATTGTTCCCATTAGGAACAGTATTTGTAGGTGTCATGTTTAAACTTTAGCCAAAATGTTCTCTTATTGCCACAGATCAGTTGTTTTTAGAATACAAATACACAATAAGGTGACAATATGCTAGAGTCCAAACCATGTTTGCTTCTGAAATGGGGTCAAAAACAGAACAGAGGGTGCATTAGCTGACCCCTATACCACAATATTCATCCCTTAAAACTGCTTAATCTGTTCTCTTACACGTAGTGTATGTCCTTTAAGTTTGCAGCTAATATATATTTGTATCTTATATTTACAAATCAATCAAATCACTTTGTGATATTGTTACCAATACAGACAAGTGCACTTTGGTTTTACTTATTACTACTCTATAGATCAACTGTCAAAGTTTGGGTTTTCTATGCCATCCTGTTATAAATGCAGCATTGAAATTTCAGAGGTGTAAAGAATAAAATTAGTTGTTGAATTATTTTATTGAAAAATCTGCTTTGGTTTAAATCTTCTTTATAATGTTAACTTTTGTAGGATGTGGCAGGACGAATCTCTCCCAACTGCAGACTGTGGGGATGAAGCTGCAGCCTGGTTTAACAAGTTACTTGGCCTCCACTCTCCAGCAGGTGTACGGTTGGGTTACTACTTGATGGACCAAATGCCTCAGAGGAATGCTGATGTATACCCCCTCACCCGTTTCAAACCGGTTTATCCCGCTTTCGGCAACAAAGATTTGGTGTGTATTTTATTTTCTCTTTATTTTTGTAAGAAATATTTAAATAGCAAGAACCTATTACCTAAGTAATGGTTCATGGTATATTTGGTTTAATATGTAAATTACAACATCTGGCAATTGGGTCTTGACAAATCATTTAATTAGTTAAATAAGACTTTACTACCATCAAACAAAATACATTCACATATCATAATCTGCTTATATTAATTCATACCAGAACCTATCATCCTTTTATGGATATATTCATTTAAATTCCTAATATGTAATTACATAGAATACAGCTAAATTACAACCAGTTTAAAGAAAGCATTTAAATATACAGTCAGTCCCTTGTCGGTAGTCACGTACCTGTTCAAAAGCTGTACGTCATCTAATCTCTGTTTACAATTGATGCATTACGTATACATTTCAAATTCCTATGGTGGCCACCATACAATGTGCAAGGCATATTTATTTTTTAACGATTCCTCCAAAGTTGGTTGAAATTTTGTTTTATTCTACGTAACATCAGATCATAAATTTAGAAGAATATGTCTGAAAAAGGACACAAGCTTCTGGCATGAATTAATATGAAAATCTGTGAATGTATTTTATTTTTGGACTCTAATAGGGCTCGTTGTTATGGTATTCAATCCTAAGACTGGTCTGATGCAACATTGTGTAACCTGTCTTGCCCAAGCCTTCTCATTTCTGCTAAACTACCACATCCTCCCTAATCTGCTTAGCATATTCCAACTTTGACCTCCCTCTTCTGTTCTTACCCCTCACACTTCGCTAGTGTCTCAAAATGTGGCCTATTAATCTATCCCTTCCTGGTCTAGATTCTTCATATTGTTCACTCTTCCCTTATTCTGTTTATAACTTCCTCATAAGTGATTTCATCTGTCCATCTATTTTAGCAAATATTGTATGACTATTTTATTTTCAGCTTAAATTGTAATTATATTTCAACTAAAACTTTCCAGGGAGTCTATTCAGACCTGTCTGGATTCATGCTGATGACAGAGTCTTCGATGGAAAATTTGAAACAACATTTGTCACCTGAGCTTGCCAACACAGTTCAGTTAAAACAGTTTCGTCCCAATTTCGTTGTATCTGGCACACAAGCATTTGAAGAAGATTTGTGGGACTGGGTGAGAATTGGTGAAAATGCTGTCTTCCGTAATGTGAAACCATGTACAAGGTATATACTACTAATTACTTTTTACTACAGGATTATTAAGATTGATTAATAAAAGAACATTGCAAAGCTGCAAATTAATATTACATTTTTGCAACATTGCATTTCAAAATGTTGGTTTCTAATTTAACTACTCAAATCCATAATTATTTGAGAAATGTATATTTTAAATTAGAAATCTGTGGCAAATATATGTAGAATATTTGGGAATTTTTATTGAACTATTGTAGCTTATTTGTAATTGAAATGTTGATGTAGTTTCTTGAGAAAATTGAGCTAATGCCAAAACAGACACTAGCGAGTGTTTCTTGCATGAAAATGAACAGATAACAATCCAGATAGATCTTCAATTATTGGATGTTCCATAATAGTTGAGAATGAAAGAAATATGACAGAAAAAATCCTATGTTAAAGTATCATCCACATAGCATTCATATAGGCTTTCTCTTGTGTCGTTAACTTTTGGAAATCGTGGATTCGTTCTGACGCCCTGAAGCATATGAATTTAACAACTGGTCACAAACTCTTCTGTCAGGTGCACACATTCTAGTAGGTTTATTTAATTATGGAGTGTTTGGGCTAGTTAGCCAAACTTTCTTCATCCTTTTTCTCTGAGAAATCGTAGTTTTTAACTGTTCGAAATTTAGGGTATCTTCCTTCATCCACAATTTCTTTTTACATTATATATAATGGAAACTATAATTTCTTTACTGACAATTTCAGTATTTGTAAAGGACTTTTCCAATGAAAGTAATCTTTGTCGCTAAAACAACTCAAATCACTAACAAATTAATACATTGTATTTTTTAAAAAAATACATAGGTGATGAACAAACTAAGCCAAAAATGTTAAATGCCTAAAAACTTTCAGTTAGAAATAATTCTAGAAACAATAGGGTATGACTTTTCATGTAATCGGTCATTCCTTTTACTGTATGAATAATACAAACTGCAGTTAATAAGTTTTTTGATAAATCAACTTCTACCTCAGAAAATATAACACTTGGCAATTTTTGTTCTAAATTAATTAAATCTGTTGGCACATAACAAATTTAAAAATTTCAGGTGTATTCTAACCACAATTAATCCAGATACTCTGGAGAAGAATAAAGACATGGAACCTCTGAGAACCTTGAGAAAGTGAGTAAATATTTTATTTCCACTTTGAGCAAGAAATTAATAATACATACTGAAACAAATATATTTTATTTCTAGATACCGCAAACTTACTGGCAAGGCAGGAAAATTTGAAGAAGGAGCACCTGCCTTTGGAATAAATTTGGGACTCAGATTGCCCGGAACAGTCAAAGTTGGAGACCCTGTTTTTGTTGGAATTGTGTAGTAAAATTATTGGTTTTTATTTGTAATTTAGTTCCAAAAATGTTACTGTTATATTTTGTTAACTAGTTTATAGAATAAAGTTATATCTAATGTTATCAATTTTGTAAATTGATATTTGCTAATCTGTGTCATTCATTGAACAGTTTAGCCAGTCAATTAAACAAACTGGAATGGACTTCTTTACTTAACGATATGTTGTAACAATCGGTAAGCCCATAATTTATACAATGTTGTACAGTAAAACAAAAAAAAATGAATTTTTTACTCACTTGTTTCTTTTATGTCCAATTTTTATGTGACATTGCACTTCCATTGGTACAGAACTAGATTGTAAGCATATCTTTCATTGACTTTTGGCAAGGTGAAGATTTCTCCTCTTGTGTGATGTAGGCCCTCTTAAGAATATGGCTAAAAGGGAATTTGATTCCCCAAACATAATGTCACACATTTACTTCATTTTACACTGTACACACGTTAAGACTGTGACGTCGCTAGCTGTGCACCAATCAAGAGTTAGAAGCATATAAGTGGGCAAGATAACTCCACCAGTTCCATAAGACCTGTTACATCACAATTAAATACTTGCTGGGGTAGAAACCCCTTACTAGAAATAAATAGTAGGAAGGATTTAACATGAAGGTAATTGAGAAGTTCCCCAGCAGGAAAGAAAGAATGGACTTTCATTTCAGACATTAAGGTGAGTAATTATTGCTAGTAGTAGTATTAATTCCATAGCTATCCCTGTAAAATTTCTTGCTGTTGTTCAGGGTATGTAGCACATAACTTTAAACTCACAAAAAGAGCCGCCACTGGCCATGCTTATGTTTATCTATGATTTAATTCTAAATTTAAATGGCCATGGCTTCCTTCATTTTCTTTGCAGCACTATCTGAGGAAACTATCTTTTTATTTTCACGTTAAATGTAAAAAACAACTCAAGCACTCAAACATAGATTAAGAAAACTGAGTGATCTGCCGAGAAGGTTCACCCAAGCTTATGTTACCAGCTAAGGTGAATCCCTGGGTCGAGCCAGATTGGAAAACTCACCATGCCTACCAACAGTCTGGCTCATTACTCTAACATTAAACACTCGTATGCCCCCTTTAATCTGAGATGTGCATAAATGCTCAGCCGTGTTGTAATCGAAAAGAGCCAAAACTCCGTATCCATGCCTCAAAATCCAGGCGATCTAGTTGTTTATTATTTTTAACTAATTCAAGAAGGAACTTAACATTTTCAGCGGATTTTTATAGTAATGAAACATTTTTCTGATTAAGTCACTTTGCTTCTTGCTGTTTGATACCCCGTAATGAAGGTGTTGATCATGATCTTATTCAACTAGTGGTGACAATCGCTAGTTGACAACTACCTTTTGGCACCAGTCAGACTGAGAGAACATTCCTTTAGGCACTAATGAGGCGGCGTAGAGCGATCCGCAATTGTGCGAAAACCTAAGCATAAGATATGACACGTTTATCTGCTGGGCATTAACCCCACGGAAATTTTGGACATTTCTCCCTCTGCGAAGTCAGATGACCACCGCAAGTCAACCTTAAAATTTGATTGAATCAAGGAAGCATCCACCCTCATGGTAGGGATGAGAAGAAATGACCTGGGAGGAGACGTGAGTGGAGAGAAATCGGTCGAGAATGGAGGTATTCACAAGTGAACCATTGGATATATCAGGGAGTCGCTGTAGGGCTAACAGAATGAGCGAATTGTCTATGAATCTCTGGAGTCAAGTTTTTGTTAGCCCAATACTTGAAGGAAAGGGTTAGGCAACAGCATCAAGTACCTTGCTAGCATCATAGATGGAAGCTAGGAGGAAGGAAACGACACGTAATCGCCCATAGAAGGAAGGAAAGACATACCTACACCAGAACGCAAATTCCGTGAGGCCACCCCCAGGTACCTGAAAATTTTATTAGTAGTCATTTGCAGCAATAAATTACTTTAAAAGAGGGCAATATTTCAAAGCATCTATACATTCTTGTAGAACCAAGAAATGCATATCTGCTTAAAAAATGTTTTAAATGAACTTTAGAAAACTTTAAATACATCAAAATTGTATTTTATTATATTCACAGCTGATAAATACTTAAAACTTTCTACAGGTAGATTTATAACTATTGTATACTTGTAAAAAATGATTTTTGTTCCAACACTTCCCTACAACGGGAACATGGTTCATTCTCCACATCTGCACAGAACCTTCTGCATCGAATACAGAGAAAATTTTCAGCTTGGTCACATTGCACATAGCATTCTTCTGGTGAGTCTTTATCAGAAGCATCAATAAGACTCAAAGTGGACACCTGTAGCAATTCTGTTAATTCTGAGTTATTGCTTTGTACATCAGGTTGCATAATCTGAAAAGCGAACAAATTTAATCCAATTATAAATATCTAACTCATTAAGAACCAGACTATGTTATTTACTCTAAAGGTAATATTACAGACTAGCAGCAAATGTTTCAAGTTAGATTAGATAGCATATTAATTGATTTGACCTGGCCAAGTAAATAAATGACAATGGATCTAAATAAAATGCTTGCAACATTTTTACTTTAAATAAATACTTTAGCATAAAGAAGCAGATTGAATGAATACTTTGTCAAAAGTATCACTTAAATATAAAAGATAAGGATCTGTTATTTTTGTCTTAAAATGGAGATGATGTAATTCAGAATTCTTATAGATCAGACAACAAACACTTCTATAACGGTTCAAATTTAATGTAAATTAAGGGAGGGGGGATGCAAAAAATGGGCATTTCCAATGATTAACCCAAGTGACAAGTCGACAAAGAATTAGGAATCTAATAGAGTTGGTTTAATTGTAGTTATGTTTAAGTATTTTGTTTTTATCAAAAAGGGACAGAATATTAGAGAACACAAGTGCTGCAAAATAATTGCACTTAAGTATTAAGAACAAAATAATATATTATCTGATTTGTTAATGTTTATTTATAAGATAAAAATTATTACCAAAATATCTGAAAATAATATTAGCGAGTAAAAAGGATTATAAGATTAAATAGGCAGAAAGTTCCTGTAGGATTAGAAAAATTAGTGTATAAGCTATGACTAGTTTATTTGCTATATACAATGAAAACACAAATTTATTAAATGCAATAATAATTTGAATAAGTTTAAGCAGATAGGGAATTTGTAAGAAATTATATCTAGTAATACAAGTAAAAATGAAAACTTTATTGGGTGCATTGTGCTCCATATAAATTTTACTTACCTTTAATAATTGCAAAACATCATTTCTAGCAAACACTTTTGTGTGTAACTTCCATGAGTTTTTTTCAACTGTTTCCTTGAGAATAATACTACGTAATTTGAGAGCCACTGTCATAATATTACATGCCTCAGCACTTTCCCAATCTGGATCAGGTTTCCATGGATCAGACTTAAACAAACCTGTTCCACCTAAATGCACAAATTTATAAACTTTTTATATTTATTTAACAAAGCCATCACATAAATATCTATCATGGTCAAATTTTCAATCAATTTATTTGATAACATTCCAATTACAGGTAAATATCCACAAACATTTTTTCTTATCATTAACTCCAATTTTTTGCTAGCATGTGCCCAACACATCATCATGTGTATATATGCCCCAAAACTTTCTTATTCCTAATTTTATAAATACATTTAGGATCCAGTTTTTTTTTGTTAAACCAGATTTCAAAAGTTTCCAGTTTATTCCTTGCAAGTCTTCCAACTGTTCATATTTCACATACATAAAGATCTTTATCACACTTATAATATTAGAATATTTTCCTCAATTCAATTTCAATGTGTGGCAGCAGTAAGTTTCTGATTTAAAAAAGTACTTTTTCATCTGTGATATGCTTTTGAAATCTAGATTTGACCATCATTATTAACTCTGCTTCCCAAATAGCAAAACTCTTTTACATCCTCCATCAGATTTGAATCTATTTTTAAACTCTGTAGATTTGTGTTTTTTTTTTGGTTGGATGCTAATTTTTACTTTAATTTTCTTCTTATTTACTTTTAGTCCAATCTTAACTTGCAGTAATTTGTTCATTTACGGCAACATATTTTAGAAATCATCTTTCCTTATTTGCATATCTGAGCATTGGAATTATTTCACCTTGAATTTTAATTCAAGTTTCAAAATTTTATTTCAATGATTCATTGCTCCTTCAACATATAAGTTTATTTATTAAACTGAAAATTCAAAAAAACATTATAAGATACATAGAGTGGTAATGTCAGGGCTTGTCTACAGGCGGCAGTGTGACTGTTATACCCAGTCCTCTCGGACCAACTCTCTCAAAGCTCCATAAGAGTCAATATAAAACCAGTGCTATTTGAGTTCTGTAAAGTCTATCTTAAAGCAACAAAAGAGAAATTAAAGTGGATTATTTATTTATACAATAATTGAGTATTTTCAAATATGTAATGTGCAAATCTACATTTATATGGAATATTAAGAAAATCAATATTGTGAGTTGGATACAAAGTTATATTAACATATTACTCAAAGGAAAGCTATAAATATATATATATATATATTTTAAGCTTTCAATGTGAATTTTTGATATTCATTCATTCATGCTAATTTAAGATATATACATTATTCTATGGCATCCCAAGTATTAGTGAGGCAAGCTAGAATTTTTTAACAGAGTATTAGTGTAGAGGCTTTACTAAAATGATTAATTAATACCCCATATATGTTATAAAACTTACCATCTTTATAAGGGTGATATAAGTAAATTTCTTCAGAAAGAAATGGTAATATTGGAGCAACAAAATGTGTAACACCTTCTAATAAATGCTTCATAACAATTTGACAAGCTCTGCGATTTGGCGAATCTGAGGCCTCACAATATAGTCTATGAATCAATATAATAAAATTATATTATGTATAAGGAAGTATAATTAGAGATATAATATCTGTCTTTCAGTTATTACCTATCTCTCACAACATTGCAGTATAAAGCTGATACATCATTTGAAATGAAATTCAGTAAATGTAAAGTTACTTTGTTATAGTTGTAGCTTTCGTAAAATTGAATGATCTGAAATAAAGGTTTAATTATGACAATGCAGAACATTTTAGGATAATGATACATGCTTTAATAAAACTTATATATAAATTACTCACAAGAATTTACAATTTGTTAAATATGAACAATAATTCCATCTCTCGTGTTACTGATCATAATTCTCTGGTAAACCATGTAATTCCCATCTCTTTTTTCTGATCCTTGTGAATGATATTGACAAATTATCCTTTAAATTTAATTTTTAAGTATAATCTTACCTCTTGTTGCATTTTAAGCAGCTTATGAAGTAAATATTTATCAATGACATGAAAATTTCTTTTTGATGTGTCATTTAAATCATTTTCAGGTAGGTCATATAAATTTCCTAAAAGAAAGCGAAGAACAACACGGATTTTTTGTACAGTCTCAGCAGAACTATTTAGCAAGCTATTGCTTACTGAAACATTATGGTGTTGTGTACCATGAGCAGCCACCCACCACCTGCAATTTAAGAAACGGTCCAGAAACAATTAAAATTTTATTTACCATACATTTTTTATCATGACCAGAAAAACTAAAGCACTATATACTTTGTAAAGTTGAAAGAATAATCATGAATAATATACAATATAATTACATGGGAGAGTTGCAAACAAGAAATTTAAGCACAACTTTCAACATATGGTGAAACAAAATGGAGCATAAGACAAACAAAACATAGTAAATAAGCTAATACTAAATCTTGCTTAGTTTTAAAATAATTTTGATCTTGAATTCATAAAAAATAGCAAAGACACTGAGGGCAAACAATGTGAAGACTAAGAAAGATAGAAGGCATTCCTGAGGAGAGGTGGGTTTATTGAGGACAATGTGTAATATTTGAGGCTACTGGTGATATTTTTAAGGAGAAAAATAAATGGTATTAAAAAGTGTACCTTTTCTAATAACACGTGTCCCAAGATTCGAGGAAAACTGTATGCCTGGTTTGGCAGCCAAATTAATGGTATGTTATAGAATTGTATGATTACTGTGAGCCAGGTAGCTGTTCTTCATCTCGACATGAAGAAAACATACATAACCTTAGGGAACAAGATAACTAGGGAAGGAGATGGGACTTAGGGAGTAGTTTTTGAAAGTTAAAAGATTACAGCCATGGACATTACAGGTTTTCTTTTCAAATACATATAGAGAAGCTATGAAACAATAAATATTGTTGACCAACGGTTTTCCCAGTGTAGATTACCAATTAAATTCTTTCTCGATTCCAAATGGCTAAGATTATTGAAAACTGCAACATTTTTATAACTGTCCATGCCTTTCTCTTATGGCTTAATGCCAGACATGATGACATGGACAATCAGCTAAACATTGCATATTTTTACAAGCTTAAATATTTTTTAAAAAAAGCCCTAAAACTGAGTAGGGTCAATCAAACACTTTTAAAGCTCCAGAAGAATCAAAACAGCTATCAAGTCTAAGCTGACATCAGAATGCAATTTTTATGTACAAAAATAAATCTTTGCTCTTAATCAATGTTGTCTTGCAATGAGACTTAATTTGAATAGCCTAGCGGTTCAAAAAATGGTCATTGTTTTCTATGGTATGACTAAAATATTGGATTGGTATACAAGTCTGTGCCATTCTTCATTGGATTGACACCACTGCATTGTTCAGTCAATTGGTTTCTTCAGTTTGGAGTTTGATTGTTACAAACAGAAACTTGTTTGTTGTTAAAAACTTTTGGTCATTTTCAAGGCACATCAGTAAGCAGTGTCAAGAAAACAAAGATAAATGAATAAAACAGCACCTACACTATATAGAAAGTAACATGGGCAAGATTGTTGATTAAACTTTAGGAATAATTCGGTAAATCAGATAATTGATAATCGAGGTATTACATACATTAGAGGTTACACATACTGTAATTAAAAATCATTTAAATTAGATAAATTTACTTGAAAAACATTTAAATAAAATTGAGAAATTCATTAATAATATAATAATAAGATAAAATTAGTAAATTGTAAACATATAGGATAAAGAGTTCTTGAGATTCCACCTAGGTACTGGCATTGTTTGCCACAAATTTGGCACTAAAGCAATTTTTTTTCTTTCTCCATGGTTCTACAGCCCATTGAGGGCCTAGGCCTACCAAGTCAACTGCGGACTGTCATCTTGCATGACACATTCCGAGTTTGGAGTGGTCAGCGTATCGATCCTCCAACAGTCTTAATCCCGGTCTTCGTGACCATGACGACACAAACATCCAAGCCCATGCCAGGATTTGAACCCAGGACCTCTGGGTTGTGAGGTAGCAATGCTGGCCACTACACCACAGGAAGTTGGCAAAGCAATTATGGAAATATGAAAACACTATAGTTTCATAAGCTGACAAACACAGCGCAACTGTAATTCTGCTTTCCAATGCCTACCTGGAGAAATGAAATATTTACTACAGTACCGCCAGCTATAAGAAGATTGTATGCAACTCGACACCATCTGTTGTACAGAGAATGAATGAGATCATTTGCATGTCTTCGATCCCAACAGAAATGATGAGATTACTTGGACTGTGTGCACCTGCCTCTGTACAAATTTATGACCTACCAATAATACTTGCATGTGTGCAGTTTCCACCACCCTGCACAGAAGTTGGCCAGCATCACAACATAGGACAAAAAAAAATAGAGTATGAATGATATAAGACACTGTAATATTGCCAGCAGAAATAGAATGTCTGAAGAAATGTTTAAGCGCAAACAGCCACACCAACCAACAGATCAGCCACACCCTACGATAGGATACAAGTTCCAGACAAAGAGTACTCAACAGAAAGAATGGCTTATCTTCCCTTCTCAGGTCAAATCACTGGCCAGATTAGCTGATCATTGAAATATTTTTTCGACCACAGAACAAGATTAGGAATTTACTATGCCTGGTTAAGGACTATATTGGCCTCATGAAGAGTTTATCAAATTCCTTTCTTCTGTGCCAGAAATATATTGATAAATAGACTATGGTTTCCAGCTCAGCAAACCATGGGACACTGCCCTGGCCATGTTACGAAGGACATATGCAATGCCATCCAGCCCATGAGTTTCACCTGGCCCTGTAGAGGCAGATGCACCCTGATCTCCAGAGGCAAAGCAAATGATGACACCAATCTGAACTGTAAGTGAAATGGGGGTTCCAGGAAAAACCCAATCCAGAGCCAATTGAAAGGATTTGGATTCCCAGACTATGGATCTACCATATATAAAGGACATAACTTGAAAACTGTGGCATAGTGACAGTCATTGAAACATTGTAGCAAACAAATTTCAGTACCTGGATGGAATCCTGTGAACTTTTCTTCCAACAATTTCACCAAGATAAACTATGTTCTCTAATGGACAAGCAAGAATGAACATTGAAAAACAAAGAACCACCATCAAAATACCATGAAGACCAGCATTTCCTTCCGTCTGCATGTGAAAGTAAGAAACCACACAGTGGATGGGGGATAAATCAAGATATTACACAAAGAAAATATTTATTTAAAAGAATCTTATAAGAAGGCATATATATTTAAAGATAGGAATGAATCAAATAAATTAAGGTGTAGGTATGGGAATGGAATATGCAAATATTTTAAAGAAAATTCAATAAAATTGTAAAATAGAAACTTGTCATAAAAAAAAATTGAGTATATACAAGAACAGAAAAATTACTTCCAATCAAGCTCAATTCTAAAGGCAGATACAGAAACTTCACATAGGACCAGGAGTCAAATTAGGACAGTTCATTGCTTCAAGTGACCATGCACTTATTCATGATCCTGATTTCAATTCCCAGACCTGTGGAGATTTTTCTAACCTAATCTATTTATGTTGAATACATATTCATATATTCTAGTGCATTACATGCATATGATATGAAAAAGTTCAGAAATAAAATTAATAGAATTACTCTCAAAACACTTCAAACCAATACCTTAGAACATCCACTCCTAAAGCTGGTTGCTTCTTTGTACCATGAACTATTTCTTGGGGATCTATTACATTCCCTAAAGACTTGGACATTTTTTGGCCCTTACCATCTACAGCAAAACCATGGATGAAAAGTGTTCTGTAATGTGTTAAATAAATATTTTACAGTACATTCATGTTAATGAATACAAAACAAATGCCATACATAAAAAATGTAAGAATATTTATTGATGCAAAGTTAAAACTATCCATACTTAACCAATTACAAAAAATAATTTCAGCTAAAATTTCAAGTATTTAAGAAGTAGCAAGCAAAATGTTGACACTCTGACTAAATGGAAGTCACATCATATTTTCATAAAGTTAAATGCAAGTATTATATTATAATATTTATATAAATATATATATTTAATAAGGAAAGAAAAGAGAGATAGAAAGTATGTGACTTATTTGAGGGCAGTTGTCACCTAGCTGATTACTGGAAATGTAATGTCTACCAGATATGAACCTCAGGTATGACACCTAGTTTCTATCTCTCTTTCCTTCCCTTATTAATTATATATATATATATATATATATATATATATATATATATGCCAATACTCATTATGTATGTATAAAAAAGAACCTGTAAGGAGATTTTTCACGAAGAGCAGCTGATGTCATCAAGGATGATTGGAACCATCCAGTCAATTGATCAATTCCTTCTAAATACAGATCTGCAACTTTTTCATTCAGTACAACTGACCATGATATTCCACTGTCAAACCAAATGTCAAGGATATCCTAAGAACCAAAAAATTGTAAAACATTTTAAAGTCTGTTTAAGTTGCTTGGAAAGACTACCTTTTTTAATTACCTTGCCTTTCTCAATATCCTGTATTTGTAACTCATATTCAGATAAACATTCTTCTGTTACAAGTTTTTCAGTTGGCAAAGTCCACCAAAAGTCGGATCCATATGTTTCCAAAAGAGAACAATAATGATCAATCAGTGACCTATGTTGAATGTGACAAAACTTAAAATATAGATATCTGTGCTGAAAGTTTACAAATTACAAACAGTAGCCAAAACAAGGACAGTAATTTAATGAGAAAAGTAAATAACACAACATTTCTGCTAGCCTTGTAGTTTTCATCAACTATCAAAAGCTAAAAGACTAGCAGAAATGAGTGTTATTTATTTTATCACTAATATATTTTTGGCATTTTGGCAATTTCTTTTGGGAATATGACTCAAATTAATTACTCCATAAATATAGATAACAACAAATGAACACAGTGCAATATAGAGAACCTACTGAGATATTATAGGTTTCTGACTTGACTTCTCATACAAAACTGGAATTGGAACTCCCCACCGTTTCTGACGGGAAATGCACCAGTATGGTCTCTTTTCCAGTTGAGTTTTAAGAACATGAGAGTTTGATTTTGGATAAACAGACACTTGATCCAACAGCTCCTAAAATATAATATGAACAAGTGAATAATTTTGTTGAAGTTAAGTTTCTACATTCCATTTGAAACTACATTACAATACAGACAAAAAAATTTTGCATTGAGATTGAATTTCTTGTTTCAGAGACTTTAGTATCAGTAGCAAATAAGGAAAACTTATATAGAAATTATGATCATTATAATATAGTCTCATTTCCAACTTATTGTTTAGTTTCATTGAAAATATGATTGTATTAAATTATGTTCATTCTTGAGGTTTAAATCCATATGAGTAAAAATACAGATTTGAATGTTAATCACTTCAACTAATTTTACAATTGAATTTTGGGTCACAGAACGAAAAAATAAAAGTACAGATAACAGTAAAATATATTCTTAAAATTACAATTTTAAAACTATGAACACTAACATATTTACACATTGTATTTTTCTACAACAAAGTCTTGCAGTATGTCATAATTTTATTTTAGTACCAAACAATTATTTGATTTTAGGATGAACTATTTTTCTGAAATCATTTATTACTGTGGAAATAAAGAATAAGTTTATAAGAGATGCTTACTATTGCTTTATTTTTAATAGAATTTGTATCAATAAACCACTGTTGGCTAGCTCTAATTATGACTGGCTGCTTAGTCCTCCAGTCATATGGATAACTGTGAACATATTTTTCAGAATGAATAATATCAGATTTCAATATTTCTAAAACTTTATCATTCCCTGATGAAATAACTGGAAGTCCAGTGAATTCTTTTCCTATTCCTGGGGTGAAACAACCATATTCATCAACCATGCAGTCCTGAAAGAGTTTGAAAATATAAATTAATTCCTCCAGACTGACATTGGGCACACTTATATTTTTCAATAATAGTAAAATTAATATTAACTATTTTAGAATGTAATTCATAATATTCCAAATAAATTGAACAAGCTTGTTTGCTATTTGTGACTGTCAATGTGTCTCAATGTAAGAAAATACATAATTTCTGAACTGCAATCACTACACAGATTTAAGAATAAAACAATTAAAATATGTAATATCTATTTATTTAATAAAAACCTCTTTTCTTGAGAAACAAACCATTAAGAGCTAAGAAATTTTCCATTATTATTTGTTTCAAATTTTTCAGCAGTGATTCAGATAATGTTCACAATGACCAATGAACATACAGAACATAAAAAAGAGAAATTAATATAAAAGTTTCTGGAATTAATGAGAAGTATTACCTATAGAAACATCAATTTTGGGTAAAACAATATGCACAATAAATGAAAAAAGATACTTTTATATTGACCTTGTACAGAATAGGATAGCATAGAGGGTTGCATCACACTACAATAAGGACTGATTACTTCAACAAGAACATATATTGGACACCTTACACTTAATAAACTCTTAAAGAAATTCATCTGAATCATAAAAAGAAGAAACAATGACAAACAAATAAAAAATTGTATAGCATACTTCATATGGTTTGAATTTCATATCAAACTTTCATTAGTTTAATCTTTGAAAAGAAGGTAAGCAGGTAACTCGTATATCAATTAAAGAAAACATATCTGAAAGGAAAACCAGGTTTGTAGATAGCAATTTGATGAACCTTCAAACACCAAGCATGGTGAAGGAAATAGAATGCAAATCCCTGAAACATCAGACAGTAAGCAATAATATCATGAGGGAACCTTTTTGTTGAAATTAAGGTGAAAGCAAAATACATGTCACCTCCTGAGAAATATTAATGACGGAGGATTTTGTGTGACTGTTGCATAAATCTAGTAAACAGGAAGTGTGGTAAAATACATGATTACCTCATAGCCAATGACTTCATATAAAATTAGAACATCACAAAATAAAAATTCCTTTCCATGACAGGTTTGTTAAGAAACAGAGCTGAAGACATCTAATGTAAGGTTAATTCATTGGTCACCACATGTAGATTTCCACCCAATCATTTAAGAAATCACTATACATTATTGGCATTAGTTACATACCAATTTTAATTTCTATGTAATTATAAGAAGTATTCTTAACATAATAAATATGAAAAATAGACAAATCAGTCTCTTATAAACCTTACAATAATATTATTAAAATTTGACTAAGTATTATATGTTGTTTGATATACAGAACATATCCAAAATTTATGAAAATGTAGACAATAAAACAACTGACTTACCACTGGAATGTTATGCTCAAGAGCGACTACAAAATCATCTGGCCCATGAGCTGGTGCAGTGTGTACCAAACCAGTCCCTTTTCCCAAGGTCACGTGATTTGAAGGAATAAATGGCAGAAATTCCAAAGGTTGAAGTGGATGACAATATTTCATAGCTCTCAATTCTTCACCTATGTTACACACACATACAAGAGAACTATTCATATCTTTATTCTAAAAATGATATTTTATTTAGTTAAACATAATACAATAGTGACAGAAAAAATTAAAAGAAAGTATTACATGTTTCATTGTTTCAATTTTTTTCCCAGTCAGTGCACATAAATTGCAAAAATTCTTGTAGTTAATAATGCCAAAACATATTGTTAGTTTTACTCTATTTAATTTGCAGGAAAATAAATGTTTACAAATATTATGGAAAGAACAGGAATAATTTGGAATTTCATAATTACACTGTTATTCAACTGATGTTTCTAGAGGTAAGATACTAAATATGACTCATAAAATTAACTAAAATATTAATATATAAAGTTTAGAACAATTAAATAAATCTAGTATTTACCCTTAAATGTACTCAAAACTTCTATATTCTTCTTTACACTCTTTTGAAATTCTTTAATTTGTTCAGAGGCTAAAATATAAAGCTCTCTTTTGCAGTCATCCAAGTAAATGATACTGTATTCAAAGATAGGATTATAACATATGGCCTTATTCATTGGCAATGTCCATGGAGTTGTTGTCCATATTAACGCATACAATTTTTTATCAGAATTTTGCAATTTCACTTTCAAATTATCAGACAAACTTTCCACTGCTAAACGAACTGTAATAGCTATGCTTTTGTGATTATTATTATACTCCAACTCAGCCTCTGCTAGCGCTGTGCTATAAGTGGATGCAAAAAAAAAATTAATACATAGGTAGGTGCTAAATTATATATGAAAAATACTGTATAAATCAAAATTAGCAGATATAATACACATTCTTTGTTCTTAAAATTAATGTAATGTGTAAACTAAGTTAATTTAATATTACATTATAGTAAACTTGAGGTATTTTAGATTTATAAAAACTGTTAATAGAGTGCAGTTTTTCATACGTCTCACAGTAATTTGTGTGGACTAAGCTACACACAAAACTATGTTTAACAGCTGCATCTGCTTATGAATGAAAACAGTACTAAGAAATGAAAACCAAATAAGGAATAAAATAAAACACTAATTTTATTCATCTTAAATAAAAAATGTTTTCATTTGCTTAGTCACAAGAGACTGCAAACCTTGTGGCAGGAGCAGAATCCCACCATTAACATAACCAATAAAATTAAAGAAAATATAACCCGACTCTCCTCCGATACAATTTACAGAATCAACCATACACTCTTCCAAGTCTTCTACATTCATCAGACAAAGAGAGAATCCTCCACCCAGTTACTCATTGCTGCTCATGCCGGGAGCCAAACTATGTACATACTAACACACACACACACAACCACTTATCACTGCATACACACATACCAAGGTATACACACATATTAAGGTTTTAACAGATACATACTCCAATGGAAACACAAGGTCTTGTGCTGTTATTATTGGTCAGTTTGGAAGGAGGAAGGTTACTGTCTATAGGACTACAAGACATGTTGAAACGAAAGCTGCCATAGATGAAGTTCAACTTCTGAAGAATCAGAGGGTAGGGCTCTGAGGGGGGGGGGGGGTTAGTATGAAGCACTGGTTGAAGACGTTTATGTAGTGGTTTCGGCTATGGGCGGCTATGGGAAATTGTGTTTTGAAGAGTTTAAATGTACTGCGATGGTTGGTATCCATCGTGGCTCTATTTCTTGGGTAATGGAAGGGTTGGGGTAGGTAGGTGGGGATGGGCTTGTAGATTTTGTCATCCTCCAGGTGGCAGAACTCCTCCGTCATGTATCTGTCAGTGTCTATGACAACCGTGGTAGAGTCCTTGTCAGCTGGAAGGATGACAATATCATGATCGTTTTTGAGGTTACGGATGGCTAGGTGTTGGGCACAGGTTAGGTTGTGTTGATTGGTGGGGAGAGAGTTCAGAAAGGTTGTAAAGGTCACATGGGATACAAGTATACTGGTGAAAGTATGCAAAAAGTTTGACGGCAATTTGGAGGGTTCTTTAAATTTTAACTGACAGGAGGCTGTGGAGTTTAGAGGTTCTGCATTGATTTTATTTTTTGCAAAATGGTGCTTCCACTGAACTGTTTGACAGAATTTAAGAGTGTCATGGCCAAGTCTAAAGGGTTCGGTGTTGGAGTGGGGGAGAAGGTAAGACCTTTATCAAGAATCAAGTATTCGTCCTTGTTTAAATTTTTTGAAAACAGATTGAGGAAATGAGTAATTAAGTGTCTTTTTTAATTTTCTCGGTGCTTTATAAAATATTGTATGTTATAGTTATATTCAGGATCAATGGAACATTATTATTATCATAAATAATTTTATATAACATACTTTGAAGATGGTGACCAAAACACAGGTTTAACAGCTCTATAAATGAATCCCTGAAACAGTGATGTAGAAAGCTATTTACATTTCTACAATTATAAACATAAAGTAATATATGCTTACAAAAACTTTTAGTAACAAACCTTTTTATACATATTAAAGAATTGCTTCAATTCATTTTTCACATAGTCATTGGTATGAGTTTGATAGCATTCATCCCAATTTGCCATTATTCCCCAAGATTTAAAACCTGATTTCTGATCAGCTACACAAGTTTCTGCAAATTCTTTTGCTAAATGTTGTAAAAAAGTGCACAATGAGTTATAATTAAAATATTACAAAACGATAAAAAATATTTTAAATTCTTTGAAATATTCATAAAATAACGAATAGTATCAGGGGAAAAATTTAATTTCAATAAAATTAGTATTGTAAACATGAACAAAAACTTACTGTATGTGAAATACATTTCTTTAGTGAATATTAAGTGGTAAAGAAACAGTGAAAAGTAGTGGCTTTCCTGACAATGAGATGTCAGAGATGCCATTGGCATCAGGAGAAAGAGAGAGACATTCCACATGATTGCCAGTGGTGGACAGGTGATAACGTATCCCAGCCTCTTGAATTGTTTTTATAATAGCAACTTTCAATCAACTATATACATGAGTATAACAAAACTTGATTCTTCTCTATCCAAAACATTTTCCCAATTTTCAATTATCAATTGTAGTATATACTCAGTAGAACATTTAACTCTAATCCCTGTTTCTCATTCAGTTAATGCCTTTTACGAAATGTAAATCTGCAAAACTTAAATTATTCTTAACTTTAGGTATTAGCATTACAATTCATATTTTATAATACTTCAGGAACTACTTTTAATAAATATTTCATTAACAATAAAAGTCATCCATTTTATAATTACTGGCCAAACTACCTAAAAAACATACCAATTAGTTCCTCATATCTATAATAGGATTTTCTATCTTATCTAAAAAATGTATTACTTTCCTTTCCGTTGCAGAATAATAATTAGGAATACAAAATAATGTTTTATTTATACTTTGTGTGAAATATTCATGTAATTTACTTTCCACTTGAACACAGCTTCTATTACCACATTTAACTTGAATTTACTTTTCAGTTATCAACACATTGTTTATAATACAACTTTTGTTCCTATATCCTCACCGACGCAAACCCATTACTTTGTATTTTGAACTTCTCCCAAGCTCTGGTCACATTCTGTCGCCCCTTTTCCAACAAAATTTCAAAAATTGAAACTTATTGTTGACTTCATTCTTCTTTATCTCATTATTAAACTGGATATATGGTACCTTCTTCAAAAACCTGTCCTTTGCTCTCGCTTCCAACATGATCTTGAGAAAACCACAATGTGACCCTTCTAAGTTATTACTCATAACTTTATCTTCAAGTTTCATCTTGGATTCATCTAGTAACATTTGCATATCCACTTTTCCTTTAAAGACCAAGAAACATGCACACACTTTTCTCTTTTCACCCACATCAGCAGTGTATGCTCTAAGACACTTAGTGTCAATACCTCACATTTTTATACAAATTCATCATCAACCAGTTTCAAATTTAAGACTCTGCAGTTACGACAGAAGGCTTCCTTACTATATGCTTTAGAGCAGTATTTTAATTAATATTCTTGTGTTACATTTGTTTTGCCATAAGACTATATTAAAATCCCCAATCCTCACTATTGCAATACCGTACAAAATTTGTCAGCCATTTATCAAAAATATCTAGAAACTTTCCTCAGGTTGCACCATGAGATCTATAACACATTATCTCTGTAAAATCTTAGTTTGTACCCAAAAACTTAACACCTACCTGCCATCATTCTCTCTGGCACACCTTGGTGTTTACTACCTCAAAAGTATATGATTTAGATTTATACTGCCACTCCTCCTGTATTTGTATTATAATGTGCTCTTAAAAACAATGATTCAATTTTTCTTTTCAATGATTCTGATATTTAATTGTTGCAATATATTAGTCAGTCTTTTCTCACTTTTAACAATGATTTATTTTTTCCACATTAGATAAATAATTGGTATCATAAAGTTAATAGTTACCTCTTTCATGAAGTTCTTTAACAGATAATGTTTTCTGATTCTTTGACCCTTGTCCCATAGCTTTAAGTTCTATTGGGAGACCATGGCAGTCCCATCCAGGAATGTAGTGAACTTTCCTTCCTTGAAGAACTTTATGTCTCATTGTTATGTCTTTTAAAATCTAAAATTTTAAGACATTTCTGGGATAGATTGGAAATAATCGTGTACAATAAATAAACAGTAAGTAAACTGTATACCTTATTCAGTGCATGGCCCAAATGAAGTTTCCCATTAGCATATGGTGGTCCATCATGTACAATAAATTCTTTCCCAAGACAGTTCTCCCTTTGCCACGAATACAAACTGGAGAAGTCACATTTCTGAAATCATTTTACTTGTAAAGAATTAGCATTACTATGTAGTTTTTTGACTATAAATACATGTCATTATAAAACTTATAAATTCATTTGCAATGTAATACATTTGTTGTGCAATAATATTATGTCTTTATATTCTTGTAGATATTTTATGTAAATAATCTTTCAAGTTAATGCATGTTCAATAAATTTAATTTTTAAGATTGAAGGTCATCTACAATATAAAAAATAAGAAAAAGTAAACTATACTTATGGCACCCATAAGGTTAGTTGCAGAAGAAGATTGTAGCAAGAAGTAATTGTGGTTGTTAACAGAGTTATGTAATTTATAAATTTTTAAGAAATCAAACTCACTAATTTTAATAACAATAACGAAGAACAATGAATTTTTATTTCAACGGGGTTTTGGGAATGTTTGAACGGGCGTTGATCTTAACGAGAAATAATCATAAAATCCTATTGTTTACCTCATAAATAAACGAATCAGTTTCCGTTCTTTTCTTTGTCTCTATCTTAAATGGAAGTTTGGTTTTGGGTAAATTAAGAGTGTCTGAATATTTTGATTTAGGGACATTATCCTTTACTTTTGCTTGTGAGGAAAGGAAGTTTACTGTATTTATTTTGCTTCCACAACAAACACAGTTTCTTGGAATTTGACGAAGAGTCCATCTTCTTAATATTGTCATTAAGTATAAAAATTATAACCAAAACACTTTCAAATAGACGTGCTTAAATACCATCGACATTTAAATCGATACTTTCAAGTTTCATCACGTTATCCTATCGATGTTAGGTCGTAATTAGATATCGCTAGTAATTCGAATGTCAGGTTTGATTACCGCAAACTTTTGAATTCAACAGTATTAAAAATTAACAAAATATAATAAGTACATGTCACATGAGTCAGAAAAATTACATAATAAGAATTAATATAAATAACTATTTATTCGTAAAAATTTTATTTTAAAATTATGGCGTTTCGAACCTGATGATACGGAAGTGGACGTGTATTCTAAGGAGAATGAATTCTTCAGTATGGATCAGTGATTTTAGTGCAGTTTGCTTCTAGTTAGAGTAAACAGCAATCACAATGCCGAACATTCAACATAAAACTTTTATTTCTCTGACGGTATAAAAATAGATAGAAGTCAAGTGTAGCGCAGTAGAACCCGGTCCAATTTTTTTACTATTTATTGAAATTTAAATTGCATAAATCTTTCGGCATGAGCATGTCGCTGGCCAGGAAGAAGGGGTTTTTTCACGTGCGGACTTGGCGGCTCGGAATCAAAATAAAGAGACAGCAGTTGACGCTTGGGCTATAAAGCTCAGACACCTCGTTGCCGGTTTCGGAATTTCCTAATCTGTCTGAGAATTTGGTGACCGGGTGGCGTGTGTTCCCCAAATGTAACAAGGGATATTATTGGAGAATATCCATCCCTGCCACCTTAGTGATAGGTGTCGCATAAGTGGGGACGAGGTTTTAAAGTTAGGTGGAGACATTTATTGGAGGAGATTGGCAGCAGAGTGGTGGAGAGAGGAAATTAGTGGCGAGAGCAGACTGAGGGTGGAGAAAGAATTAGGCAGATTGGCAGTAAAAAGTATGATGTGAGGATTGATCGGTGGAGGAGAGTGTGAGGCGTTTTTGATGATTGGAGGAAGTAGAGTGTAGGGTGAGACATTAACAAGTGAAGGAAGACTGTAAATTACGGACTGATCCCTTAGAAGAGGCAGCGGAGTGGTGTAACATGTTTTGATAAGTCGAAGAAAGGTTTTAACATCGAGGGAAGAAAGAGGAAAAAGCTGAGTTTCGTCAATTCCGGCAGCACGACTTTGTGCTATTGTCTACCTGCTGCTTCAGAGTTCCACAACAAGGAAGTACCAGTGACATCTGCAACAAGACGCATATGAAAACAACTCAGGTTCGTCAACAAACGGAAAGTCTGCTACACGTGGTCACCCAAATAATAATTACCCCTGAGAAGTTTAATATAATACCCTTTTAATTCTTTATTTTTGTACATGATATATACACGCCAGACCCATTTTAAAATTATTGTGTTTTCAGTTAATAAATGTACACATGAAACCATAATTATTAAATTCATTAAATAATTAATATCCACCCGTCATTTACACAAGAAAAACAAAAGGTTCTGTAAATTTAAATCTTTCATTGGAACTAGTGAATAAAGAAGGGAATTAAATAATGCCCCCAAGTAGTTATTATATTTATTTGGAAGAATTCAGGAAAGCACTGAATCTCAGATAGATTTGAAATATCTCAAAGGCAGATTATAAAATCTTTGAATGTGAAAAACTGCTCCCAAAAACAAATAACATCTGTTTTTAAATAACGATAACCTGACATTAAAAGAAAGGATAGAAGATCCAAGCTTTTGACCTATCCACACCATACTTAGAAGGCTCAGAGCAAGAAAAGCTGATTACAGATCGAAGGTTTTCCGGGTGAACATATTGTGTAAGTAATTTTTGGGCTTCCACCCGGGTCATTATCGGTTTAGGCCACGACGATTCGACGACGTACATTGCCATTATCAAGTGAATACCATTATAGGGTCTGCGTGGCTTAAATAGCTTCCGTCCTGCCGCTTAGCGCATATCGCGCGCTAATTGTCTCTCAGTCTCTGGTGATATCGGAATGACTCACCTTCTTCGCCAATGCTTCTTGGCCTTCTAAATTGGCTTCTGGGCTGACTTTTGGAGCGTCACATTGTCTAAACCTGGCTAATACTGGATTCCACACTTTGCTAAACTGGAATCATTGGTCACGATTCAGCAATTTTTTGGTGCTTGATTTTATGGCAACAGTATGCTAAACCACCAAAAACAAACATGAATGGAAAGGAAAGGATGACACTAAAACTACTACGAAACGGGTACGACTTGGTAGTCCTGCGAACCGACAAAGAGGAACGCGGCAGTTTTTATGCCTCGGATGCTTACAACAACAAAATGACTACTGTAAATGATTGGGGGATATTAATTAATGAATTTAATAATTGGGTTTAAATATATACATTTATTAATTGTAAACACAATAATTTTAATATGGGTAGTGCGTGTAAAAAATAAAAATGTACAAAAATAATTAATTTAAATGGGATTGTATTAAAGATCTCAGGGTATTAATGGTTTGGGTGACCACGTGTAGCAGATATGTTCGTTGACGAACCTGAGTTGTTTTCATAGGCGTCTCGCTGTAATTTCCGTGTTGACAATAGTACGAAGTCGCTCTGCCAAATTGAGGAAACTCCGCTTTTTCCTCTTCCTTCCCTTGTTGTTAAGACCTTTCTTCCCTGCTTCCTGGACTGATCAAAGCATGGTCTCCGCTGCCACCTCACCAATCTCCTTTCACCACAACCTTGTATCACCAGCAATCTCTTTCTCCACCACTCTCCTTCAATACCTCTCGCCATCCCCTGCAAAAAATCTCTAAAATCTGTCTCCGCCAGCATCTTTTAAAACCTTGTCCCCACTTATCCGACACCTATCCCTAAGGTGGCAGGAATGGATATTCTCCAATCATATCCCTTGTTTCATTTGGGGAACACAAGCCACCCGGTCACCAAATTCCCAGGCAGATTAAGACATTCCGAAACGGCGACGAGGTGTCCGAGCTCTTCTTCCTGGCAAGCGACTTGCTTATGCCGGAATATTTCTTATTTAAGTTTCCGTAAATAATAATAAAAAATTGGACGCGGGTTCTACTGCGCTACACTACATTATTACAATACAAGGCCTAGCGCGCAATAAGGAACTGCCTTGCCGCTTCCATCGTCCGTAGAATAATGATGCTTCTTTCTACCTGGGAAATCCCATCCGAAACAATTAAGAGTCTCCACTCCCCTTCTAGGATATCCAGCTTACCGAAAATGCAGAAGAATGGGGCTCCACTGCCTACCAAATACCTGACTAGTAAATTGTGTCATTTAGTGGGGAAATGTCCCCACCATGTCAGAAACTCAACCGAAGTTGTTTCTATTCTTTAAGAACTGAAGGTAGGTTATAATGATCTTTTGGTTAGCTTCGACGTCGGTTCTTTGTCCACGAAAGTGTCTACAATCGACAGACAGTTTCCACCTGTGATTATTGAACTTTTCCACTTGGTTATGACCACTACTTACTTCCAATATGGCAGAAAATTCTACGAACAGGTTGATGGCGTTGCGATGGGCTTCCACTTTTCGCCAGATATCGCCAACTATCACATGGAAGTTTTTGAAGATGAAGCCCTGGATTCAGCGCCGTTGAAGCCGAAGTACTTTTTCCGGTACGTCGTCCATCTAATTCACTCTGTTTCTAACCTTTTGTGAACCATAAAATTCCCCTTGCGTATGATATTAATAATACAGCAACATCTATGGTTGACAATGCTACACGACCGGTAATATGCTACATTTCTAATTTCGTCTACATAACGTGTAATAGAAACAATTTTTTAAAATTGTAAAAACATAAAATCAAATTGGAGCAAAAGTATTTTTACTACTTACATATTTAAAATTATGGAAGCTAATTTGAGGAATAATCCACTTATAATGGCAATATTCTGTGCAGGATGGTAAGGTAATTTTCTCATAATTATGGAAGACTTCGAAATGCCGTCCATTAAATGTTTTCCACATAACCTTTGATTTTTTCAAATAAACCGCAAGTCCATAAACATATATTCGTCAAAAACATTTAAAACTGTAGCGTGATGAGGCCGCTTACAGCTATGACAGCACGTACGGCCCCACTGTAGCTCATATAATTCTTTGTTTGTTGGCGGGCAGGGGTCTGCAAAGGAAATACTACGCATGCGCATTTCTCATTCCAGACATGGATTATCGTGCTCTTAAGAATGTAGTTCAGATGTATGCGGAAGGGAGCGCGCTGGAAGGCGGGAAATTTAAAGTCTTCGAAATCAAAGCAGAAATTCACACCTTTAAAATTCTATCATTTTAAAGTTTCTTAAAATTACGAAACAAATAATTCCTCCTAAATTAATTCATGTGCTGTAGCACATGAGCACATATGCATCAGCTACATACTACCTATTATTTTTAGAATTGGCTTCCACCAACATGGGGCGTATATAATTATAAATTAATAAAATCCATTACAAGACACCATATCTGTACTCCCTACAGCAATCGCGATAATTTTCTTGTTGTTTTTAAGTAAAGTTCCTCCACCTCCTTTATGAATACTTTTCTGACTCGAAGAATGGGGTTAATGTTATACACACACAATGTTGGGTGAAACAATATCAAAGTAATTAACATGGAAAAGTTTACATTCATCTCTAATATCTTCCGATTTTTGCCAATTCACCACTTGTTAGGCGCTCAACTATACAGCAATTTAAATTGCCTTTTTGATGGCAGAATTAAACTGGGCGATTTCTATAATGCTGAATACGACACTACGGTCAGGCTTACTGCTCTATTTTTATGTAACACACTGCACGCAGTTTTAAGCAAACCTCTCCTATAGAAATTATACATCAAAAACATCGAGAGAAACTCTATGAAAGTATTTAAACTTATAAATTTTTTATTTGACACAAATATCAGTTATTTATGAATATTTAAATATCTCCACCACTTCTATCCCGATCCCAATGGGAGCAAATGATTTTCGTGTCTTACCGCACAGTATATTTTCATGCCTCAGGGAATATGTGTTAAAATTGATTGATTTTTGTTTTTTAACTCCTCTACATCTCTCACAGGGGCTAAAGCTCAACTTAAGTCGCACGTTGAATGTCAAAATTAAACTTATTTACGCCCAGAACCCAGGTTTTGACATCAATATCGAGAGACTTTACAAATACTCCGATGAATAGTCTCCTTCCATGCTGAATTGAGCTGAAATTTGCACAGATTGTATTGGGCTGAGGGGGCAGTATTTAAGTATTTGTCCCTGAAAAATATTTATTAGACTTAAATATCTGCAAATCTTGTATACTTAAAAATATCGGACCCCTCCACTCCCACTCCAAGATATGGTAGCAAGTCTTACTGCAACAGTGCTGATTTACGGATCACAAAGAACATGTGCAGAAGATTAGTTGAAATTGCTCCACACATTTAGATTTGTATGTGAAAAATACATACATCAACACACATACATTAATAAACACCACTTAATTTATATT